>JARFIW010001427.1:0-600000 GCA_036346225.1 Platerodrilus igneus | reverse complement strand
CAGATAGTAAACATAACGATTTTTGTCTTGAAGAACCAAAGCTCTTCCTACAGTTGGCTGCTGTTGTACTAATTCATCCACACATCCAAACTTTTTCTTGAAAACAACAGCTATTCCCCTTGACATTGCCAAATTTTGAGCTACGCAATGTGCAAGGGAATACTCTTCTGGTGCTCTAAACAGATCTTGCTGTTTTTCAACAACAACGCCAAATCTCGCTTTAGCGGAACCACCATACGCCGCTATAAAGCTCTCAAAATCTACATTTGGCTCATGATTAATAACTTGTCGAACACCATTCTCATCATTCGAGCTTTCTTGGTTGTTGCCAGCGTAGGATGTTAAACGGTCAAAGTGTACCACTTTCGGTTTACCACGGGGAGATCTTCTGATCCGGTACACTACATCATTAATCCTTTTCATCACTTCGTACGGGCCTTCCCATTGTCTTTGTAATTTTGGCGACAACCCACGTTTTCTCTGTGGATTATACAACCACACCAAATCTCCAGGTTGATAACCACCTTCTTGTGCTCTCGTGTCATATTGTGATTTCATTCGATCGCTTGCTGCCTGGATATTCTTTCGGACGTTTTCGTGAATGCTATTTGATCTTTCACGAAGCTTACTAACGTAATCTTCACCTGCGATCTCTTCTCCAGGTTTAAATCCAAACTGAAGATCACATGGTAGCCGCAATTCACGTCCTACCACTACGCAAGCGGGCGAGTACCCTGTGCTGTCATGTACCGAAGATCGGTACGCCAGTAGGAACAAATGTAAATATTAGTCCCAGTCTCGTTGATGTTCGGAGACAACTTTGGCCAAGTACTTCCCTAACGTCCTGTTCATTCTTTCAACCATTCCATCCGATTGGGGATGAAGTGGCGTAGTTCTAGTCTTCCTGATTCCAAGATGCTTGCAGACATTTTGAAACAATGCTGATTCGAAGTTCCGACCTTGATCAGAGTGTAATTCTAACGGAACTCCAAAGCGACAAAACAACTCCTTCACTAGTACCTCTGCAACCGTCTCGGCTTCTTGGTTAGGTATAGCATATGCCTCCGGCCATTTGGTAAAATAATCCATTGCAACCAAAATGTATTTATTTCCTTTCTCTGATTCAGGAAACGGACCAGCTATATCAATGGCTACCCTCTCAAAAGGATTCACCACGTTATACTGTCTCATTGAGGCTTTCCGTTTTGTGACCGGGCCATTTGCAGAGGCACACAATTCACATTTCCGGCACCACTCCTTCACATCGTCTTTGCAGTTCACCAAACAGAATCTTTCTCTCACTTATTCGAGAGTTCTTTTCACGCCAAAGTGCCCTCCGGAAATACCATCGTGCAAGTGCTGCAACACTTCCGGCACTCTGCTTCTCGGCACTATCACTTGAAGTCTTTCAGTGCCATCTTCAAATTCCAGGCGTCGTTTCAAGATTTTATTTTCCATCATCAAGGAGTCCCACTGTGCCCAGTATGCCTTCAGGCTTCTACGTAAAATACTAATTTCTTCCCAAGCTGGTCGTTGTCCTCTATTTTTCCACTCAATAATACGTCCCAATTCGGCGTCATTCTTCTGGTCTTCTCGTATTCTTTCGGGTTGTCAAGTATCATCGGTTACCGTCATTCTATGGATGACACTTATTTTCTTTTCCATCTTGGAGCAATGATTGCAGTCTACTGGACAAGGTCTTCTTGATAGAGCGTCTGCATTCCGATGGCTGGTTCCTACACGATGTTCTGTGTCAAAGTCATATTCCTGCAGCCGCTCTATCCACCTTGCAACTTGCCCTTCAGGATTTCGAAACTGCAGTAACCATTTTAGTGCAGCATGGTTTGTTCTCAACAGAAATTTACGGCCATATAAGTACTTATAAAAGTGCTCTACGGATTTGACGACGGCCAACAGCTCCCTTCTTGTCACACAATAGTTCCTTTCTGGCCGTGACAAGATCTTGCTGAAATACCCAATAACTTTTTCTTGTCCGTCCTGCACTTGAGAGAAAACACCTCCTATAGCTGTGTTACTGGCATCGGTATCCAACACAAATTTCCTCTCCATCCGTGGATAACTCAAAATTGGTGCTGTAACTAGCAGCCGTTTCAGTTGTTCAAATGCACCGTGGCAGTCGTCATTCCAATCATATTCTTGTCCATCTTCGGTTAATTTCGTTAACGGTTTGGCAATGTTCGCAAACCCAAGTATAAAACGTCGGTAATATGTGCACAATCCTAGAAAACTGCGTAGTTGGTGTATATCTGCTGGTGTAGGCCACTCTTGTACCGTTTTTATTTTGTCAGGGTCAGCCCTTATTCCGGTCTCCGAAACGACATGTCCTAGGTATTTCACCTCTTTTCCAAACAGGTGACACTTCTTGGGGCTCAATGTAAGGTTTGCTCCCCGTAATCTTTGGAATATCTCCTCTAGGTTCTTAAGGTGTTCTTCAAAAGACCGGCCTAAGACTATCACGTCGTCTAGGTACACCAGACAAGTCTTCCAAGACAGTCCACGCAGTATCGACTCCATCAATCGTTCAAAAGTAGCAGGGGCATTGCATAATCCAAATGGCATGACCTTGAACTGCCATAATCCAGTTCCAATTGTAAACGCAGTCTTTTCTTTATCGTTTGGCTCCAAGCCTACCTGCCAGTATCCTCTTTTCAAGTCCTAGGTCGAAAACCATTTAGATCCGGATAGAGTATCCAAGGTGTCATCAATTCTAGGCAAAGGATAGCTGTCTTTCTTTGTCACATTGTTAAGCCGCCGGTAGTCTACACAAAACCTTGACGACCCGTCCTTTTTCTTGACAAGCACTACCGGGGATGCCCATGGACTATTCGAAGGTTCAATCACTCCCTGTTCTTCCATATCGGTGATAATTTGCTCAGCTTCCTTATGTTTTGCCAAAGGAAGCCGCCTGGGGTGTTGTCTTATCGGTTGCGCATCTCCAGTATTGATCTTGTGTTGCACAACATTCGTCCTTCCTTTCTCACTATCATCCTGTGCAAACACACCTCGATATCGTCCGACCAGCTCTTTTACCTTGCCCAGTTGGTCGCCGTTTAATCCTTGACACGAAGGTATTAACATATCCAGCAATTTCTGTGAGCAACCGTTGGCTGGTTTATCTTTCATGTCGTCCACACAACGTTTAATATGGCATACTGGAATGCAACTTCCCACAATCGTGTCTTTTTTCAGGGTCACCGTATGCGGATTAATGTTCAGCACCCTTACTGGTACCATATTTCGAAACTTTACCAGCGTTCATCCAATCAGTAATCCCTCCTGACCCATTCCCGATTCAGTTGCTTCTATCATGCATACTTGTCCTTCCCGGAGCGTACCATCCGGGCGTCCCATTACTATCATTTCCGCCTTCTCGGGTATTTTCATATCGCAAATCATTTGAACTTACATCGTCTGGTTACTCTGTTACGTGCAATTTGCACTTAAACAGTGTTTTTAGGTTAAGTTTTTATATACGGGAGTTCGCGCCATATTTTCAAATACGCGAGACGCGGGAATTTTTAAATAGGCTAGGCGGTGCTTCCGATACGTCAGAGTAGTGAGCTTGCGCAATGTGCTTATCCCTAGAGGGGTAGGGCAATACTAGACAAAGAGTGGGGACAAAGTTGTGAGAGGTTTGGGTGACGCCCTGAATCGGGGTTTTTGCCCGGAATTTTGAAGGAGTGAAGTGGTCACCTCGGAGGTATCGTATCGTAGCTTTTACCTATGTAGATTTCCCTTGTTAATCATCTTTTGTTGTTGTACCTCCTACCTTTTCTTTCCGTCATTCCCTGCGTAGGTAAATTTATAGCAACCTTCGGCAATGGACCCTAGACGACCCTGATGTCCAAGCTCAGCCATCAGCACCGGAGCAGAGGCCTACCGTAGCGCGATTTCCTGCCGGATGCCTGATTTTTGATGTAAGTAGATTTTTAGCTAAATTGTTTGCCATTATCGTGTTTAATTTTTATATTGCTAATTATGGCGCAATATAAATTATCGGTGACGTCATAGTGGATGTGCGCACCAAAATCTGTAAAAGGTTTGCGCTTTCCTCCGCTAGAGGCGTCACTCGCTTTATTCATTGCGTTGCGCGATGTATTTTGTGAACTTTGGTAACTGTATTACCGACTTTTAAGATCTATCACCATATAAATGTATCACCATCTATTGCGTAATACTTTGTGAACTGTTTTACCGACCGTATAAACTATCACCGGTAAAGTGTAATAACTCGTACCTTGAAATGGAATCTCATCATCATCTATCCGAAGCACATTTTCTTTCATGTTTACATGAAACCCATATTCTCTCATGAGATCCATTCCCAAGATCACTTCTTCTGTAATTTCAGCTACCAACACCCGATGATTAATTAGTTTGTCCCCAATTGCCAACGTAACGGCAGTCTCTCCGTGAGTACAAATTTTCTCACCACTTGCCGTTCGGAGACACACCGATACAGGTAGCACTTTTCCACGACCAACTAAATCTGGTCTCACAATAGTCCTTGTCGCTCTGTATCCACGAGTAATCGGACAATCCTACCATTAATTCTACCATCGATATAAATGCTGTCCAGACTTCCCATTGACGATGCAAGCACGGATGATAATCTCCGGAACACTACGCTGTGCTGTCGACGTTCGCCCCCTTACATTGACCTGCTTTAACTCAACCGGTTGTTTCTTTGGTTGAGTACAGCGTCTCTGCATATGACCAACTTCACCGCAGCTCCAGCATCGCAGACGCCATCTCCGCGGTCGTAATCTTTTCAGCCTTTCCGATTTTCGCTTTTCAAACACACGGTTTATTATTTCATCTATGCTGTTCTGCGATTGCTCAGGTTGTTCTAATGCAGACCGAACTTTGTGACTCTTTCTGTGTGATGTCTGCTTAGCTGCTTCAAATTCAAGCGCATGAGCCAGTGCGCCATCTAACATTTTTGGCCGTGCTAATCTTAGCGCTTGCTGTATTTCACTGTCTTTAATGCCATCCACAAATGTTTGAACAGCCAGTTGTTCGAGGAAACTATCTGGTGCCGTTGGGTATGCCAATCTAACTAATCTGGCGATGTCAGCTTCGAATTCTTGCAGGCTTTCACTTGTCTTTTGCGAGCGGTTCCTAACTTGTGCGTGGTAAACCTGTTGAAGGTGAGCGTCTCCATATCTCATCTCAAGCTTTGATGTTAAGAGGCCGTAATCATTCTGCTGGCGATCAGGAATCGTTTGTAAGATGTTAAAAGCTTTCCCCGTAGGGCCACTATTAAGGAGATAGCCTTCTCTTTGTTGCACCAACCGTTGGCTATTGCAGCAGCTTCAAATTGTTTCAAATATGTGGGCCAAGGTGTTTTGCCATCGAATGTGGGTGGCTTCACTTTAAATTTTGACGGTATTGACTCGCTTTCTACAATGCTTCTTATTTCTGGAATGTTCTGATTTACAACTTGGTTTGCTAATTCAAGTGGACGTGTCGTTAGTGAAGTCATTTGTTCTTACAGCCTTATCATATCTTCTTCCATTTTTATCAATTTACTGTCCAACTTTTGCTCAACTGTTTTTACCTGTTCAGTGACATCTTCTTTCAATGCAATGGAGCTTTCAATTAATCTTTGTTCTAATGTGACTGTCTTTTCATTCAGCTTTTCTTCTAATTTTGCAGCATTTTCGCTTAACTTTTCTTCTATCTTCTCAGCATTTTCACTAAACTTTATTTCCATTTTCGCAGCATTTTCACTCAACTTTTCCATTTTCTCAACATTTTCGCTAAACTTTTCGGTAAGGTTTGATTCCAGTTCAGCTGACCTCACTACGTTTTCATTTAGTGTCACTTCCAGTTTAGCCGACCTCTCTTCCATACTGGATTTAAAATCCTTAAGGAAGTTCATAAAAGTTTCTGCCTCCATTTTACTTTGATTTCTTGTAACTGGCATATACAAACTACTTAAATGTCTTTAGACTTGTGTTTTAAATTAACCACTATATACCCCACACCTGACACCAGTGTAACGAGCTACTACTACCGCGTTTCTTTAATTTAAAACAAGTAATAATAAAGGTCTTTATTACTCACTGTTCACAAGTCTAATTAACAGTATATGCCTTATTTATAGATGTTTTCAGTTCACTTAACAATGAAGCACTATTACACTAATGAATTTACAAGCACTAATTTCTTCTTAAACTAACTTCTTTACCATAGGTCCATTAACAACACTAACACAACTATTTGTTTATACACTTCTATTTATTTATGTATACTACAAGCTGCATGTACATTAAACACAGCATATAACATTTATGTATACTTCTAAAAGCTCAAACTACTATTACTTTACAACGTTATAATTTATATTAGACATTCTAGTATAGACTGACTCTGGCATTTCTTAGCGGTCTTATATACTCAGATTTAAAGATATGACTCATCTTCTGGTAATTACGAGAAGCTTCCCGGTCTGGCGAGAATGAACAGTGCTAGCGGCGTTTTGTGTGTTTGATTGCTAGAAGCATTCTAGAATCCTGGAGACTATGCAGACCCTACAACGCTTGTGTGTTTGACGGGTTGCCTAATAGTAGCTCGCAACAGTTTGCTTTTCCTTCTTCATTGGTCATCACTGCTTTCGATCTCGCCCACATTGTATCCGACTTTACTTCTGCCCTACGCCACTAGTTAGATTCATTTATATCCTCTACCTTTTCGGGACTTTGTTACACCTCTTTAGTCCAACACCAAACAACGCTATTATCCGCTTTCCTCTTCTCATCTCAAGATAGCCCGTTCGGAACTTGATGAGATGCTCCGTCTCGGAGTTAGTGAAACTTTCACTAGTCCCTGGTTTGGTCCCATTGCCTTAGCAAAAAAACAGCCCTATAGGTTCTGCATTGATTTTCACAAAATCAGCCTAGTCAACTAAAAAAATGCCTATCCTGTTTTCTACATCTCCACTATACTAGACCGTCTCCGGAATACTCGTTTCCTGTTCTCTCTAGATATTTGCTGCGCCTACTGGCAAATCCCTCCCGCTTCCGAATCTAAACCTATTGCTGCCTTCACGGTTCTTAATTGTGGTTTGTTTGAATTTTGCCGCCTCCTTTTACTCCATAATTCTCCAGCCATTTTCCAAAGTCTGATCGATTAGGTCATCGGTTATGACATGGAACCATTTTGCTTCGCTTTCCTATATGATATAGTCATTGCTACACCTTTCTTCAATGAATACCTCCAATTCTCGACCTAGCGCTTACTTCTCTACTTTCTAACCTAAGCCGTAAGAACATCCCTTTATTTGGTCTGCCGATTGTCAGACTGCGTACATTTCCCTTAAACAACACTTAGTTTCTGTCATACTTTCCTACTATGACTGTACTTTACCTTTCACTAACCAAACTGATGCCTCTCACTTCGGTTTGGGTGCCACCCTAAGCCAATCCTCTCACGACGGCGAGACGGCCGTCAACTATATCGGTCCTTCGCTTTCCAAGTCTGAGCGCAATTACTCAGTTACTGAGAAGTGTCTGGTAGTGCTGTGGGCGATTGAGAAGTTCCGGCCTTATGCAGATGTGAGAAGTAATTGGAAAGGTAGGAAAAAGAAAAGGATTGGTGAAGTGAAAGAGGACAATGGAGCTAATAGTATAATTTTAAATCATTTTGAGAGAGATTTAGAGGAACAGTCAAGAATTGATGTTAAATATCCAGGTGAATTTAAGAATGAAGTAGAGTCGTTATTAAAGGTGTAATATTCTGAAATGGAAAACAGAGAATCAAGAATTGATACAGATTATGAAAATAAGTTAGAAGTTATTAATACTGAACCATTCAATGCTAAAGTTTAGTCACAGCAAAACAATGAATTGAAAAAAAAATTTATTATTTATAAATGCCATTAGTAGAATTGCTAGGTTGGGGCAGGGGAAATTTCATAAAATTTTATACCCCATATGTCTTCCGAGATTGTGATAGTTTGGAGGAGAATTTTCTACAGTATGGCAAGTAATGTATGCAAATGAAAGAAATTCTGTTTGAAATGAAACTTGACGAGGCCGTGTGTAAATATGACAAAATTGGAAATAAAGGATAGTAATGGTAGATTATTATAGGTGATGTTAAGATAGAGTTAAGGGAAGTTTAGTTAATTTTAAAATAGAAATAGGTAGATTACTAAAGAGAAAGTTCACAATAAAAAAGGATTATGCATGTGTTATAAGTTTTATAGAAATATGTATATATATATATATATATATATATATATATATATATATATATATGCATAATAAGTGGTTTGTGACGCCTTGGAAATATGGTGTCGTAAACCATTGAATATATAAAAATATATTCAAACTAAAATATTAATACGGATTGTGACGCCAGGTTCTTCTCCATGCTAATTTATATCACTAATGGTATACAGCGACATAACGTATAACTGCTATCGGCATGTGTGTTGCGGAATTTTGTAATGCTATTTCGGTTTGTATTGTGGGTTGCATACCAATGATTGATTACGCTTTAAGTTGCTGAAAATTATAGGGTATTTTAATTACTATCAATAATTCATACTTATTCTATCTTATAATTGTGATAATATTTATTGAATTTGTGTTTGTGTTCAACCGTAAACCGCAAAAAGCGATAATTAATGCACGCACTAAATCACCAATAGGGGCGCTTTTGATTTAATTTTTTTATAGCGTTAATGGCAGCGCTAGTATTCAACTGTTTTCTAGCGACGGTTGTTTCAATCCTTCATCCCCAAAACTAAAAATCCGCCTCAAAAATGACTTATGCATGTACAGTATCGATTCACAAAATCCAATAGCCTACATTTCATTTTTGGAAGAATTAGGATCACCCCTTTAACCCTAAAATTAAAAAACCACCGCAAAAATAACGTATGCACGTGAAGTACCAATTCTCGAAATTCAGCAGCCTAGATTTCATTTCTATGCAAATTTTTAATTTAGAATCACGCCTTCACCCCTAGAATTAAAAACCCAAACTCAAAAATGAATTATGCACATGAAGTATCTATTCTTAAAATTCAAAAGCCTAGATTGCATTTGCAGAGAAATTTTTAAGTTAGGATCACCCCTTCACCCCTAAAATAAAAAACCACCCAAAAATGACTTATACACGTGAGATATCAATTCTCTAAATTTAACAGCCTAGATTTCATTTCTAGGCGAATTTTTAATTTAGAATCACGCATTCACCCTTAGAATTAAAACCCACCCTCAAAAATGGCTTATGCACGTGAAATATCTATTGTTAAAATTCAAAAGCTTAGATTGCATTTCTGGACAAAATTTTAATTTACGATTACCCTTTCTCCCCTAAAATAAAAAACCACTTCAAAAATGACTTATGCACGTGAGGTATCAATTCTCGAAATCCCGCAGCCTAGATTTCATTTCTAGACTAATCTTTAATGTAGAATTACGCTTTCACTCGTAAAATTAAAAAACCACCCCAAAACTGACTTATGCAGATACAGTATCGATTTACAAAATACAAAGGCCTAGATTTCATTTATGGAAAAAATTTTAATTTAGGATCACCTCTTCAACCCCTATAATTAAAAACCTACCCCAAAAATGATTTATGCATTTGAGTATCAATTCTCAAAATCTAAATGCCTAGATTTCATCCCTTGAAAAATGTTTAATTTAGCATCACCCCATCAACTACTAAAATTCGAATTGTTTTAATAAAAATTTTCAAAAATTAAATTTGGGCGATGGTGAGGGTGGTTTAAGAAAAGGTGGTGCACGAGTTACATTGTTTTTTAAAAATGGTAGTATATTTTAATTTTGAAGGGTTGGCCGGCTAGGGTCACGTGACCCTGGCCGCACGGTTTGGATTTAGACAAGCTTAAGGAGCACTTTAATCTTTTCTATGCAACGACCCTTCATGTGTAGATATGGTATAAATAGGTCTAACTAAGAGTCATACTTGTTTTAATATATTCCTCTGCTGTGCAATTAGTCAGTAATAAAGAAATATAACTACTACCTGTTCCTGTTCAATACAAACTAGACATTTTATTTGCATTCAAAGAGACATTTAAGTTCATTTGTATCCTAAACTGTTTACTACGGGTTAGTATTAAACAAATAGAGTGTACTGCAACTTACACCCTTTTATTCACAAATGGTTATCAAAGCGTGATTTTTGAAAGAAATCGGAATAAATATCACTTACGTCCGTTTTATGCAAACGGTGGTTAAAACATTTTCTCATAAATAGACTTACACTAACATACATATATTATCTTATGAATGCTTGCGATAATAAATTGCTGATAAAGAAACATATGTCATACAAACGTTGTCTTCCGCGGCTCCGTGACCCAGCCGGCCCACGTCAAAATTTAAAAAAAATAATAACACAGGAACATTGCACCCCTTATGCACCCATATGCACCAACCTCACATTTTATTGCAACCCCTCAGTTAAAGATTTATCCACAAATTTGTAGTGCGCGGACAGGTTCACGTGACCCTAGCCGGTCGACATTTCAAAATAAAAATTGGAACATACTACCGTTTTTAGAAAGCAATGCACCCTTGTGCTCCACCAAAATGAATCTTCTCACCCTTTCCTAAACCACCCTCACCCTCCCAAATTTTATTTTTTGAAAATTTTTATTAAAATATTTATATACAGAATGCACTCATTATGCACCATCTAGCACTTACCTCACATTTTTTGCACCCTGTTGATTAAGGGCTTATTTGCAATATAAATAAAAAAATTAAGTCATTTTGCAGTTTTATATGTATTAGGTTTTGGTAATTGAATTTATTTAAATTTTCATTTTGGGAGTGATGTACACGAAATGCATACATTTTACTTAAGCATTCATTGTAGAAAGAGGTTTATGTTCGTTTTGCTCTGCACAAATATGTTTTGATTATTTAGAAACCTTGCCTGCTTCATTACTATAGGTAGTAATTGAAATTTAAAATAAAAATTTACTATTTACTTTAATTTTTCAGAGGCGTAACATGATTCGTATCATACTTCTGTTGTAGCAAATGTCTACTTACGGAATGGGACGATACGACGCCGTCGTTTCGGCACAGCCGATTCGGCACAGCCGATTTGGCACAGCGGATTCGGCGCACCGACGTGTCGGCACAAGAACGTTTCGGGGTAGAAATGTCTCGACGCGTAAAATTGCTTGCTATTTGTCCATATTGCAATATTGCATATCTGCAGTGTTGTGGTGAAATAGTGTTGAGTTTTCAACTTAGGTTAGTAGTAGATTTGTTTTACTACTAAGAGATAATTATTGAGTCGGTACATGTACGAAAATAGTGTTGAGGCGAAAACAGTGTTGAGGTTAGTAGTTAGGTTAGTAGTAGAAAAGTTTTACTGCTATTAGAAAATAATGGATTGGGAATATGTATCGACGCAATAGTATTGAGGTTTTAACTTAGGCTAGTAGTAGAAATGTTTTACTACTAAAACATAATAATCGAAAGATGCATGTGCGAAGATAGTCCTTGAGACGAAAATAGTGTTGAGGTATCAACGTTTCGGTACCGAAAAGCCCCTATGCCAAACCGTCTCTACGTCGAAACGTCCCTGCGCCGAAACATCATTGCGCCGAAACGTCCCTTCTCCGAATCGGTCGCACCAAAACGTCATAGACTGATTTATTTAAGTATTAGGTTTTTAGACCTTAGTATATAATACTAAATAATTAATTTTAATTATAGATTTGTTAATAGTACGCCTCTGGTGACTTGAGTTTTTAAATTTTATTAACGTAGGGCTCGAGGGGTTGATTCTTTATCAAATATGGTGTACAAGGGCCGTCAAATGTTAAATATCGAGCAAATGTTCAAATGTTACTCAAATGTTTCAGATGTCAAATAAGTCTACTCGAGTTTTGTAAGTGATCAACCCCTCGGTAGCGCTTCAAGTGGTTTGTATGAAACATTTTAATGTCTACATCCCTCTAATATTATAGGCAATATTATTCTAAATACCACATTCAAAAATATAGGTCAAATATTCATATTGTGAAATATTAAATACAGGAAGTATTTACAATATAACAAGCCACTTGGAGCTGCCGCCATGGCGCTGCTGCTTCTGCTTGATCGAGTACAAAAGCTTTAAAAAATGTTAATTATTCTAGTCTCTAGGAAATATTCAGATTTCTTATATGTTTTCCAGCAAAGCCATAACAATAACTTTTTGTTTCGGAGTTTTAATAAAAATCTTCAACAAATAAAATTTGAGAGGTGTAAGGGTGGTTTAAGAAAGGGCGAAAATATTAATTTTGGTGGAGAACAAGAGTGCATTGCTTTCTAAAAACAGTAGTATGTTTTAATTTTTATTTTGAAGTGTTGGCCAGCTAGGGTCACGTGACCCTGGCCGCGCAGTTTAATTTTATCATTAAGTACTTAATTAAATGAGTGCAAAAAAATGTGAGGCGAGTGCTAGATGGTGCATAATGAGTGCATTCTATATGTAAATGTTTTAATAAAAATTTTCAAAAAATAAAATTTGGGAGGGGTGATGGTGGTTTAAGAAAGGGCGAGAAGATTAATTTTGGTGGAGTATAATGGTGCATTGCTTTCTGAAAACGGTAGTGTTTTAATTTTAATTTTGAATTGTCGGCCGGCTAGAATCACGTGCCTCGACCGCACACTAGGTATTTGTCAATAAATCTTTAAATGAAGGGGTGCAATAAAATGTGAGGTTGGTGCATAGTGGTACATAAGGAGTGCGTTCTGTATATAGATGTTTCAATAAAAGTTTTTAAAGAATTAATTTTGGGAAGGGGTGAGGGTGGTTTTAGAAAAGGTGAGAAGATTAATTGTGGTGGTGCACAAGGATGCATTGCTTTTTGAAAACGGTCTTCACCATTTTGTTCATCATTTTGTTTTCGACCTTACTTAAGGTCTGTTTGCGCAGCTCTAACTTCTTTTCTATTCTGTGCTAATCTAAAAAGTTCCACATACCCTTCACAACCTAAATTTCTAATAATTTGACTAATATAGCTTGGTCTAGGTCTTCCTATACTCTTCTATCTTTTTCTTATCTACCTTGCTCTACATAGATATTAGCAACCTGATGGTTGTTAAAGAACTCCAATATGTGAACATTATTCCCATTTATAAGGAAATGATATATAACCTGGTTATCCCCTTCAAAAAAGGAAAAGTGTTAAAATACATGTTATGGTAAGGCTTAAGCAGCGAATCGCTGCCAACATGCCAGACCGCTAACTAATTGTGAGTTATGTCATGGTGACATTTAGTTAACTGATTTTTTAAAAAACGGTAGTATGTTTTAATTTTTAGTTTAAAGTGTCGGCCGGCTAGGGTGACGTGATCCTGGCCGCGCACTAGAAATTTGTCGATAAATCTTTAACTGAAGGGATGCAATAAAATGTGAGAATGGTGCATAGGGGATGCAGTGTTCCTGTATTATTATTCATTTTAAATTGTGAAGTGGACCGGGTGGGATCACGAAGCCGAGCAAAATGAACATAAACCTCTTTCTACAACGAATGTTTAAGTAAAATGCATGCGTTTCGTGTACATCACTCCCAAAATGCGTGAAAATTTACAAACATTAAGTTACCAAAACCTAATACAAATAAAACTTTGCAAAATGGCTTAATTTTTTATTTATATTGCAAATAAGTTCTTAACTTAAAGGGTTCAAAAAATGTGAACTACGTGCTAGATGGTGCATAATGAATGAATTCCGTATATATATGTTTTAATAAAAAATTTGCAAAAATTAAATTTGGAGGGGGTGGGTGTAAATTAAGAAAGAGTAAGGGTTTTGGTGGTGCACAAGGGTGCATTGATTTCTAAAAACGGTAGTCATCATCATCATTAGGTCCTAGAACTGGTTGGAGGCGTACCCTCATTGTTTCCTAGTCTGAACCAACCTATACATTTCCCCGAAATTTGCGCAGTCTGTATCTATCACTATCTGTTTGCGAAAGTCTGATCTCAGTCCACCTCTACCTCTATTTTCCTATCTCTGCTTGTAGTATATCCCGTACTATTCCCCAGAAATGCCTTAGAACGTATCCTGTCCTTCTATTTTTCCAATTTTTTCATTTTCCACAGATATCTTTATTCCTCTACTATTTCTACAACCTATTTGCTATTAACTTTGTCTGACTATGCTACCATCCTCATACATCTGAAGCACAACATTCCAGGATGCCTCTATCTCTTTCTGTCTGCTTTTCCCACTGCCCCTATTTCACTGATGTGCTGTGCTGTGCTCCACACTATGCTTTGAACAGTTTTCTTCTTGTATCTATGTTTGTTGTCTTTGAACATAGCTGACGTTCTTTCTTGTCTGATGCAATTCGGTCACCTTCTATTGTTTTACAGTTATATACCCTATTTCTCCTATATTCAGTGGTAATCGAAGGGGGGTAAGCAGACTTTGGCTGCCAAGTTCCCCCAGCACCTGAACCTTTGCCGAATTAATAATTTTTTCAATTTATCCTTTCGCACAATCAACATTAGTTGAAAATATTTCACAACCAACACCTGCAGTTGTTTATAATAATCATCAGATTTAAGAGCACTTATTTTTTCGTCATTGGCAAACTGGTTGAACTTGTACTTCAGCTTATTTATGTTTTGAGCTAGCCTACACAGTTTCCTGCAATTCTCACAACAGCCTATATACAGCTCGACTCCCTTCTATTGTTTTCTAATTATATTCCCTATTTCACCGAGATTCAGTGGTATGTGAAGGGGGCTAAGCAGCCAGTGGCTGCCAAAGATCCCCCAACACTTAGACATTTACCGTATTAATAATCTATAGGAACACTGTGGCACGATTTAAATAAAATTAAATAAAACCCTTAACCACAAAAAATATTTGAATTACTAGATACGTATTTCGACCACTATGTGGTCATCATCAGTAGGAAAAAAAAATTAGCTGTTGTTCTGGAACACTTCAGAGGATATTCTCCTTACCACTTAGGCTGAAGTGAACCTTCCCAACCTATAATTTACTATATTGTTGCTTTAAACACTATCGAGGATATTCTCCTCACCCGCAGGCTGGTGTTCTCAACAACAAACAAGTGAATTGTGACATTATAACTTAAATCTACTTAATTTATACTATTTCTAAATCTACTGAAGCGGAACCGGTTTAATCTTGCTTCCTCATTGGTTGTTGACCAATAGGGAAAGCAAAGCAGATGACTCTATTGGCCCTTTATCGGTGTTTAAGAGGGGTCCTTTATGTTTAACAATTTTAATTGATTCATAGGCATTTAAGGAGGAAAACGTTGGTACCGCTTTTAACAATTTAACATTTTCTAGTTTAACGGGGTGGCTGGTTTCAAATATATGTTTAGCGACCTGAGACCTTTCATATTTACCATATTTGAAGTGAGCAATGTGTTCTTTAAATCTTGTTGTTATATTCCTCTTGGTCTGACCAATATATTTTGAAAACACCCTGGCCCTGCACAACTAATTTCATAAATCCCCGACTTTTGCAATTTTTCCCCTTGTCTTTTGGATTACCTAGCAAATCTTTAATTTTATTAGTATTAGTGAAAGCAATTTTGAAATTACACTGTTTGAATATTTTATCAAGACCCTTTGTGGTTTTGTGAAACGGAAGTTTAACATATTTAACATTATCGTTAGAGGTGGTTGATTGCAAAGTCGTTGATTTACGGATGTTGATCCTATTTTTACACTTTCTAAAAATATTATCTATAATATCAGAAGAGAAACCATTGTAATTCGCTATTTGTTTAATAAGAGCAAATTCCTTATTAAATCTGTTTTTATTTAAAGGGAAATTCAATAATCTATTAATTAAAAAGTTAAATGAAGCCAACTTATGTTGTATGCTATGATTAGAGGAAGACAAAATAAAGCGATTTACATTGGTTTCTTTTCTATAAATGTCAAATTCTAATTTATTACCATTTCTAATTACTAATGTATCTAAAAGGGTAATTGTCCATTATTCTCTAGTTCATACGTAAATTTTATGCTTTGAAATTTTGAATTCATTTCTTTAAGAAAATCATCAACCTTTGATTTAGAAGTGTCAAAAACTGCAAAAATATCATCCACGTACCTTAACCATATTCTTGGGAAGTATTTGGAGTTTTCTTTTAACTCGGTTTCAAAACGAGACATAAATAAATTTGCTATGAAAGGTGATAAGCTATTTCCCATTGCTGTGCCTTCATGTTGTTCGTACAACTTGTTGTTGAATTGAAAACAGTTCTGGGACATGCAATGCGAAACAAGCTTGATATAGTCCTCAACTTTATCATCATCAATATCACTATCTATAAGAACATCCTTTAAATATGTTAAAGTACGTGGTATTGGAACACTAGGGAATAATGAACTGACATCAAATGAAATTAAGATTTTGTTCTCTTCCAATGTGATATTTTTAATTTTATTAATGAACTCTAAAGAGTTTTGTACAGACAAACTATTAAACTTTAAATTCTTAAATTCATTTGACAGCCATCGTGATAAATAGTAAGTCGGTGAGTTGATACCTGAAACTATTGGTCTCATCGATTTATTATTTTTGTGAATCTTTGGTAAACAGTAAAGTTTTGGCATTTCAGGATTTGAAATTATAGATAATATTTTTAGAAAGTGTAAAAATAGGATCAACATCCGTAAATCAACGACTTTGCAATCAACCACCTCTAACGATAATGTTAAATATGTTAAACTTCCGTTTCACAAAACCACAAAGGGTCTTGATAAAATATTCAAACAGTGTAATTTCAAAATTGCTTTCACTAATACTAATAAAATTAAAGATTTGCTAGGTAATCCAAAAGACAAGGGGGAAAAATTGCAAAAGTCGGGGATTTATGAAATTAGTTGTGCAGGGCCAGAGTGTTTTCAAAAATATATTGGTCAGACCAAGAGGAATATAACAACAAGATTTAAAGAACACATTGCTCACTTCAAATATGGTAAATATGAAAGGTCTCAGGTCGCCAAACATATATTTGAAACCAGCCACTCTGTTAAACTAGAAAATGTTAAATTGTTAAAAGCGGTACCAACGTTTTCCTCCTTAAATGCCTATGAATCAATTAAAATTGTTAAACATAAAGGACCCCTCTTAAACACCGATAAAGGGCCAATAGAGTCATCTGCTTTGCTTTCCCTATTGGTCAACAACCAATGAGGAAGCAAGATTAAACTGGTTCCGCTTCAGTAGATTTAGAAATAGTATAAATTAAGTAGATTTAAGTTATAATGTCACAATTCACTTGTTTGTTGTTGAGAACACCAGCCTGCGGGTGAGGAGAATATCCTTGTTCGCGCCAATTGTAATTTAATTTATTATTAAATAAATGATGGTAAATCCAGTCTATATTGTACAACATAGAACTGGTTCTTATCTACAAAATTCATTCATTTTCAAAATTATAGTTAGTTGAACCTTACTAATTGTACCGACGTGTTTAAAATTTCGTATGTGTTGAGATGTGTCAATCACATGTTTAATTATATAACAAAGACTCACCAGTGGTTATAACTAGTGACCGTACGTAATAGTATAATACTCCAATTACCAAATATCACTCCTGTTTCCTTTGTTCCATATTATTGCGTGTTGAATGAAGTGATAATCTACAGCAATTGGTAAGTCTCTGTTACGCATTATATCATATTAATTGTTGTTGTTACGCATATGGTCCTGCTATCGAAGGTATTTATAGTTTGAATATTGCATTCACGCATTTAATGTAGCACATTTGCTAAATACATAAACATCTGGTCCTTCGAGCCGGATTTGTTATCGCGACTTATGGAAAGTGGTTGACATATCTAAGCACGTTGATAAGTTTGTTTACAGTAGGTTCACAATTTTATAAATTTTCAACACAAGTTTATTTTGCATGTTGTATACAAAGTCTCATACAAAAGATTGTTTACAATTTGTGAGTTAAATTTTGCAATAATTTGTTAACACATCTATATAATTTTAAACGCATTATTCCTAGTTCAAAATTTATATTAAAGTATTTAGTTTATACGTCATTTCGCAATGCCGTCTAAGGAAGAAACTCTGAAAATATTGATAGCAAAAAAGGAAACCTTATTTAGGCGCATACAAAGGTTATACGATTGTAGTAAAGATCTTCAAAACAGAACCGCCATCAAAGAGTTTCGCGCACGGTTTGAAACCTTTCAAGAAACGAAAACTGAGTTTTATAGTATAATCGATAGATTTAACGCAATTTCTATAGAAATCGATAAAACATTCACGCCAGATTTTAATGTTCTGGACTCATTTGATGAACTGTGCGGATACTGCATGCTAGCCGCCAAGCAGCTTCCTCAAGAAAAGCAAACCACTTTGGTTACCGAACCGGTTAAAAGCACCGTAGTAAGATTGCCGAAGTTGGAGTTACCATTTTTTGGAGGTCAAATAGCGGAATGGCCAATATTCTTTCAAACATTCAAAAGTTTAATTCATGGAAATGCGGATTTAGATCCAATTAGTAAATTACATTATTTGTTAGGTCGGTTGTCTGGAAAAGCTTTAACAATTTGTTCTACCGTGCCACCTGTTGCGGAAAATTATGAACTAATTTGGAAAACTCTTATTGAAAAATACGAGGATAAACGTTTAATTGCAAACCATTATATACAAACAATGCTAGAATTTAAACAAGCCCGTTCCGAATCAGGTGATCACTTAAACGCATTCTTAGAGAAGTTTGATACAGCGGTAAGCGCATTGAAAAATTTGAACTTGCCAGATCTAGCGGATTTTATGTTGTCTTATTTAGCACTTTCTAAATTAGATAACGAAACAATTAAATCATTTGAAATAAATCGTAGAGATTCAACCGCACCTACATATACAGAAGTGCTCACTTTTGTTAAAGAGCAAAATTTTGTGTCGTTCAGATACACGTGTTAATAAAAATAAACAACCTGATACGCAATTTAGGAAAGTTTCGCAGTCTTTCGTGGCTAATAGTACTATTATTTCATGTATTGTTTGTCAAAAGAATTCCCATCCTATTTACAAGTGCGATATCTTCCTAGAGATGTCGCCAAATGACAGATATAAATTTGCAAAGGAAAAAAGGTTATGCGTCAATTGCTTAAGTTCTGTTCATCGCATTAAATCTTGTAATTCGCATAAGTGCTGTGGTGTTTGTTATAAGCGTCACAACACTTTGTTACATTGGCCTAAGTTAACGCCAGTATGTATTAAAAATCCAGAAACAAGTACTTCAAGTCTATCGCCGACCGTTATTAGTGTTCCAGAATCGAACACTAATACATTTTGTTCAATTTCGCAATCAGAACAACACTTTAAATCTATCACAAATAAAGTGGCAGTACTTCCTACCGCATTGATTAAGGTGGACACACCTAAAGGGGACGTAGAAATAAGGGTACTAGTGGATTCGGCTAGTATGTCAAATTTTATAACTACAAAATGTTGTAAAAAATTGGGGTTGTCTATGTACAAGGTATATTCTTCGGTAACCGGTATTGGTGCCGGGGTGCATCCAATCAAATCGCAAGTTAAACTCACAATTAGTTTAAAAATTAATGCAAATTTTACTCTAACATCTAATGCATACGTAATTGATAAAATTACTGATCAGTTACCTGCAACATTATTAGACGCAAACTCGCTTAATTATTTATACCAATTACCTCTCGCGGACCCAGCTTTTTGTACACCCTCTGAAATAGAAGGAATATTGGGTGCCGAGATTTTTGCAATGGTTATTGGTACCGCGAAAATAGTGAATTCGGAAAATAACTTAACCGCGATTCAAAGTTCTTTAGGATACTTAGTAGTTGGAGCCGCACCTGTAGCAATGTCCTCGATTTCTTCACAAACCTTTTGTGCGTTTGCGTCTGAATCAATAGATACAACTGTTAAAAGGTTTTTTGAATTAGAAGAAGTTCCGCACGCTAATGTAATTAGTAGTGAGGACGCAGAATGTGAGAAACATTTTGCATCAACCGTTCAACGTGACGGATCAGGGCGCTATACAGTAGGTTTGCCTTTTAAACAGGATCCTATAGTATTAGGACGTTCTTACGAAACCGCAGTCAATAGATTTTTGGCATTAGAACGCAAATTTAATAAATTTTCTGAATTTAAGAGTGCTTATACGCAAGTAATGCAAGAGCATATTAAAACAATTATATGGCATTATTTGTAAATCCTCACCTACCCAATCCCTGTTATTTCATTCCGCATCACGGTGTTCTCAAACCGCAAAGCAAAAGTACTCCTTTACGAGTAGTTTGGGATTGTAGTTCAAAGACTACTAGTGGGAAATCATTAAATGATTTATTGCACACAGGTCCAAAATTGCAGACTGATTTATTATTCCTGTTGTTGAATTTCCGCATATTTGAAATTGCAATGACAGCCGATTTAAAGAAGATGTTTTTGCAAGTTCTAGTAAAACCGGAGCACAGAAAATATCAGTTGCTATTGTGGAGGTTTTCCCAAAAGAACCTATTGCTATTTATCAATTTAAGAGATTAATTTTGGCAGTACGTCCTCCCCATATCTGGCAATACGCACCGTACAACAACTCGCGTTAGATGAACGTGAATCTTTTCCGTTAGCCTCTAACGCAATTTTAAAATTCATTTACATGGACGATTTTGTCCACAGTGTTGCCTCGTTATCAGAAGGTAAGCAATTATATACCGAATTATTACAGTTGTTTAGGGCCGGGGGGTTTGAAATTGCAAAGTGGTGCACTAATTCGCCCGAGTTAATGCAAGAAATACCCGAATCTTTTCGTTTAGAAAAATCAATTACCTTTGATGACAGTGTGCCTAAAATATTAGGTTTGCAATGGCACCCGCATACGGATTACTTTTGTTTTACTGTGAATATTGAGAATGTTACTTGCTCTAAACGCAATATATTATCCACAGTCGCGCGAATATTCGATCCGCTTGGGTTATTGGCACCTGTTATACTATACGCAAAGGTATTAATTAAGGAACTTTGGACTGCTCATGTTGGCTGGGATGACAAACCACCCCAAAGAATTGTCGATCTTTGGAATCGATTTTATTCCGAGCTTCATGTGATAGAAAATGTTCGAGTGTTACGACACGTATCAATGTTTGAAAATTCAAAAGTTATGATTATTGGATTTTCTGACGCCTCTGAGAAAGGTTATGGGGGCGTAGTCTATTTAAGGAGTACGTCGCCTGAAGGAAAAGTCAAAATAAGTTTACTTTGTGCAAAGTCTAGGGTTTCGCCATTAAAATAACCTCAATTCCCCGTTTGGAGCTTTGTGCTGCACTTTTATTGTCCAAGCTACTAAAGTACGTGATAGAAACTTATACTCCCGCATAGAACTATATGAAATTTACGCATTTACGGATTCAATGGTTGTTCTTAGTTGGATACACGCATCGCCGCACCGGTGGAGTGTATTCGTTGCAAATAGGGTGTCCCAGATTCAAGATCTTTTGCCACCGCGTGTTTGGCACCATGTTGAAGGGCGGAGAATCCAGCCGATTGTCTCTCCGTGGATTAATTCCGTCGCAGTTATTAGCCGCAACGCATTGGCTAACTGGACCTAAATGGCTTTTGTCCGGTAATAAAATTGGCCAATAAAATCTTATCAAGAAAACAATGCAATTTTCCTCGAAGAGAAATCTGCAACGTTGCATGTTAACGTTTTACCTGATAGCCATTGGGAAAATCCACTTTATGAATTGATTTCGAAATGCTCGTCTTGGACTAAATTATTAAATACTACCGCATATGTTTTAAAATTCTTGAAATTATTACCTAAAGGATTTAATATACAGGTTAGCGATTTAATTAAAGCAGAACATACTTTAATTCGTATTGTTCAAAAAATATGGTTTAGGGACGAGATTATGCTTTTAGAGAAAGGGAAATGTACTCTCCGATTAAAGAAACTTCGCCCATTTCTGATGGACGGTCTTATTAGAGTTGGCGGTCGCTTGGCTAACGCAAATATTGCCTATGACCATCAACATCCAATCTTGTTGCCTAAGCAGGAACGCTTAACCAATCTAATTATTGAACACATTCATAAATTACATTTGCATACAGGGCCTCATTTCACGTCAAAAATATTGGATTTTATCGGCGCGAGGCTTAATTCGCAAAATAATAAAAACTTGCAACTTTTGTTTTAAAAGGCGCCCATTGCCGACATATCCAATAATGGGTGACCTTCCTGTTTGCCGCGTGGCGTCGGTTAAACCATTTATAAATACAGGTGTAGATTATCCAGGTCCGTTTTATATAACATTAACTAGAAAACGCGGTATAAGGTCACAAAAGGCATACATATGTTTATTCGTGTGTATGGCAACGCGGGCAGTGCACCTAGAATTAGTGTCCGATTTATCGGCGGACCTATTTCTAGCTGCCTTTAAACGCTTTTATGCGGCGCGGCCCATGTGCTACAATGTTTTCCGATTGTGGTACGAATTTTATAGGAGCCAGCGCCTTGTTAGATGAAGTATATAACTTTGTAACTTCAGAAGATTGCGATCGAACAATAGGTAATCAACTTACGCAAAATAAAATCGAATGGAAGTTTTGCCACCAAGATCTCCACACATGGGAGGAATGTGGGAAGCTCAAAATAAGAGCATTAAATCGCATTTATATAAAACTATGGGTAATCAAATATTGAGTTACGAAGAATTCTCTACGGTTTTGAGTCAGATAGAGGCTATTCTTAACTCAAGGCCCCTCACATGGTTGAGTTCAGATCCCTCTGACCCACAACCTTTAACCCCTGCGCACTTTTTAACGTTAACCCCTTTAAAATCGCTACCGGCGTTTAATGTGTTAGATAAACCGCTAAATCGCTTAAACCGTAAACAGTTACTCGATCAAATGGTCCAGCATTTCTGGAAACGGTGGCATGTTGAGTATCTGCATACACTGCAAGTTAGAGAAAAGTGGAATACCCTTTCGAATCCAGTTCGAGTTGGTACGTTGGTTCTTATACACCAGGACAATACCCCACCACTCAGGTGGCCGTTGGTGTGATAGAACAGGTATTTCCGGGCATGACGGTGTGGTGCGTGTCGCCACAGTTCGCACTAATAATTCGGTTTTAAAGAGGCCAGTTGTTAAGCTGTGTCCTTTGCCCGCTCAATAAATTAAAATTATATTTTTGTTTCCTTTTAAATGAATATATTTATTTTCATTAGGTAAAACATTTATTATTGGTTAATTGTCAGTTAATGCTAGTATATTGTTTTAGTTTATCTTATTAATTTCTATTCTGAAATAAGTATCATGATTTCAGGCCGGGGGAATGTTCGCGTCAATTGTAATTTAATTTATTATTAAATAAATGATGGTAAATCCAGTCTATATTGTACAACATAGAACTGGTTCTTATCTACAAAATTCATTCATTTTCAAAATTATAGTTAGTTGAACCTTACTAATTGTACCGACGTGTTTAAAATTTCGTATGTGTTGAGATGTGTCAATCACATGTTTAATTATATAACAAAGACTCACCAGTGGTTATAACTAGTGACCGTACGTAATAGTATAATACTCCAATTACCAAATATCACTCCTGTTTCCTTTGTTCCATATTATTGCGTGTTGAATGAAGTGATAATCTACAGCGATTGGTAGGTCTCTGTTACGCATTATATCATATTAATTGTTGTTGTTACGCATATGGTCCTGCTATCGAAGGTATTTATAGTTTGAATATTGCATTCACGCATTTAATGTAGCACATTTGCTAAATACATAAACAATCCTCGATAGTGTTTAAAGCAACAATATAGTAAATTATAGGTTGGGAAGGTTCACTTCAGCCTAAGTGGTGAGGAGAATATCCTCTGAAGTGTTCCAGAACAACAGCTAATTTTTTTTTTCCTACTGATGATGACCACATAGTGGTCGAAATACGTATCTAGTAATTCAAATATTTTTTGTGGTTAAGGGTTTTTATTTAATTTTATTTAAATCGTGCCACAGTGTTCCTATAGATTATTAACTATGACTTCCCGGTCTTCGGAACTTAATAGGTATCGGAGCTTAGCTCTTAAAATTAGTTTTGTAAAAGCAGATATTCGATTTCTAAAAAGTTGTAAAGCCCACAAAGTTTTTCCAAATTTCATTAACGTAAAAATCAGTAGTAATTGTAAACATAGTAACGCAATAATCAATTTTGCAAAAGATAAATGGCTTAATTTGGAAATCAAATATCTGTACAGTAAGCTTAGTAGATTGGAACTGGAAACGTATAAATCGCACCTAGCACTAACGTGCAATTTATCCGAGTCCGGTTTTCAGGAATGGAATAATTTCCAGAGATTTGTTTTTGAAGTCAACAATCATAAATTTTTAGACAAAATTAATAGTCAAAATACTAAGTTGAAGTTTCTTTTAAAGAAACACAATGTCAATGTACCTCCTAAAAAACTGGAAATTACTTCACCTCAATTAGAGTCAATAGTTGTCAACGAATCGTCGAAAATCTTTAATAATGAAGAGTTGACTTTCCTTGATCGAGGCCTAAAATTTGGAGTAGATCATTTGAAAACTCCTTTGAAGACATTATTGCTGGCATTGAAAATCCATTTCAAAATTAGATGACAATTCAAAAACTTTATTAGAAACGCGTGCAAAATTCAACTTTCGAACAACTTACGCACTTGCGCAAGGAATGCCTCAGAACAAACAAGGAAAGATCATCTGATTATTAAAGATTTACGACAAAAGAATTGTTATTATTTAAAGGCTGATAAGGGGAATAGGTTGGTTATTCTGGATAAACAGGACTATGTTGATAGAGTAGAGACTTTGCTGTCTGAGGGTCCTTACAGACCAATAGTCAAAAACGTAAAATGAAGTTCCTTTAAATAAAATGATTAAATCAACAGAGTCTGTTTTGAAAGAATGTCCAAACCTAATTTCGCCCGCACTAAAATTAAAATTAACAATTTCAAATCCTGAAATGCCAAAACTTTACTGTTTACCAAAGATTCAGAAAAATAATAAATCGATGAGACCAATAGTTTCAGGTATCAACTCACCGACTTACTATTTATCACGATGGCTGTCAAATGAATTTAAGAATTTAAAGTTTAATAGTTTGTCTGTACAAAACTCTTTAGAGTTCATTAATAAAATTAAAAATATCACATTAGAAGAGAACGAAATCTTAATTTCATTTGATGTCAGTTCATTATTCCCTAGTGTTCCAATACCACGTACTTTAAGATATTTAAAGGATGTTCTTATAGATAGTGATATTGATGATGATAAAGTTGAGGACTATATCAAGCTTGTTTCGCATTGCATGTCCCAGAACTGTTTTCAATTCAACAACAAGTTGTACGAACAACATGAAGGCACAGCAATGGGAAATAGCTTATCACCTTTCATAGCAAATTTATTTATGTCTCGTTTTGAAACCGAGTTAAAAGAAAACTCCAAATACTTTCCAAGAATATGGTTAAGGTACGTGGGTGATATTTTTGCAGTTTTTGACACTTCTAAATCAAATGTTGATGATTTTCTTAAAGAAATGAATTCAAAATTTCAAAGCATAAAATTTACGTATGAACTAGAGAATAATGGACAATTACCCTTTTTAGATACATTAGTAATTAGAAATGGTAATAAATTAGAATTTGACATTTATAGAAAAGAAACCAATGTAAATCGCTTTATTTTGTCTTCCTCTAATCATAGCATACAACATAAGTTGGCTTCATTTAACTTTTAATTAATAGATTATTGAATTTCCTTTAAATAAAAACAGATTTAATAAGGAATTTGCTCTTATTAAACAAATAGCGAATTACAATGGTTTCTCTTCTGATATTATAGATAATATTTTAGAAAGTGTAAAATAGGATCAACATCCGTAAATCAACGACTTTGCAATCAACCACCTCTAACGATAATGTTAAATATGTTAAACTTCCGTTTCACAAAACCACAAAGGGTCTTGATAAAATATTCAAACAGTGTAATTTCAAAATTGCTTTCACTAATACTAATAAAATTAAAGATTTGCTAGGTAATCCAAAAGACAAGAGGGAAAAATTGCAAAAGTCGGGGATTTATGAAATTAGTTGTGCAGGGCCAGGGTGTTTTCAAAAATATATTGGTCAGACCAAGAGGAATATAACAACAAGATTTAAAGAACACATTGCTCACTTCAAATATGGTAAATATGAAAGGTCTCAGGTCGCCAAACATATATTTGAAACCAGCCACCCCGTTAAACTAGAAAATGTTAAATTGTTAAAAGCGGTACCAACGTTTTCCTCCTTAAATGCCTATGAATCAATTAAAATTGTTAAACATAAAGGACCCCTCTTAAACACCGATAAAGGGCCAATAGAGTCATCTGCTTTGCTTTCCCTATTGGTCAACAACCAATGAGGAAGCAAGATTAAACTGGTTCCGCTTCAGTAGATTTAGAAATAGTATAAATTAAGTAGATTTAAGTTATAATGTCACAATTCACTTGTTTGTTGTTGAGAACAACAGCCTGCGGGTGAGGAGAATATCCTCGATAGTGTTTAAAGCAACAATATAGTAAATTATAGGTTGGGAAGGTTCACTTCAGCCTAAGTGGTGAGGAGAATATCCTCTGAAGTGTTCCAGAACAACAGCTAATTTTTTTTTTTTTTTTTTTTTTTTTACTGATGATGACCACATAGTGGTCGAAATACGTATCTAGTAATTCAAATATTTTTTGTGATTAAGGGTTTTTATTTAATTTTATTTACCGTATTGATAGTTTTCAAGTATATCCTTTCGCACGATTAACCTTAGTTGGGGGTATTGCAAAACCAATATCTATAGTTGTATATAATATTCACCATGTTTAAGTACAGTTATTATTTTTATCGTTAGTTTTTCCATCTTGCGACTGGTTGGAAGCGTACCACCATTGATTTCTATTCTGAGCTAGCCCACACATTTCCCTGAAATTCTCACAGCCTGCATCTTTCATTATCTGTGTGCAGTAGTCTAACCTAGGTATACCTCTACTTCTCCTTTTTCTTATCTCTGCTTCTAATATATTCCGCACTATTCCCTCATGTCTTAGTATGTGGCCTATCATCCCATCTCTTCTATTTTTTACTCTTCTCCTGTCTTCCCCTACCATTTCTAGTACCTCTTTGTTCTTAACTTTGTCTGTCCATGGTATGTATCTTCATCATACGTCTGTAGCACCATATTTCAAAGGCTTCTACCTTTTTCTTGTCTGCTTCTCCTACTGTCTAGGCTTCACAGCCATACAGTGCTGTGCTCCACACATATGTTTTAAGCAATCTTCTCCTTGTTTCTATGTTTGTGGTCTTTGAATGAAGTAGTTGTTTTTTCTTGTTAAATGTAGTACGACCTTGTGCTAATCTTTATTTTATATCTTTTGTGCTTTGCCCATCTTGCGTTATTTGTCTTCCTAGGTAACAATAATCCTTAACCTCTTGTAAGTTCTCGTTACCTATTTGTATTCTTGTTTTTGATTTATTTTACTCTCTTTTGCATACTAGAACTTTAGTTTTATTTTTGTTAATTTTCATACCATATCTCTCCGTTAGAACTGTTTCCATTTCATTAAGAGTAGCTTCTAACTTTTCTTTGCTAGATGCTAATACCGCTGTAGCATTTGCAAATCTACGCATATCAATCTTTTGTCCCTGCAAATTAATTCCAATTGTCTTCCTTCATTTGACAGTATTCATTGCATCTTTTCTGTACAAGTTAAAAATTAATGGGGATAAGGCACATCCCTGTTTCACCCCTTTCCTAATATTTACTTTTCTACTTTCTTGCTCTAATTCTATTACCGCTGTTTGCTCTTTGTATAAGCAATGTACTATTCGTCTATCCCTAAAGCTCATTCCAATCTTTTTGAGTATTTCGAACATTTTTTTCTACTTTACATTGTCAAATGCTTTTTCCAGATTTACAAACCCTATATACGCTTTCCCCCTTCTCTATTGTTTTCTCCATTATCACCCTCAGAGCTAAAATAGCCTCCCGTGTTTCCCTGTTTCGCCTAAACCCAAATTGATCTTCTACTAGTATTTTTTCAGCTCGTTTTTCCATTGGTCTTTGTATAATTCTAGTTAATATTTTTGAAACGTGTGCTGTCAAGATTCTTGTTCCAAAATTTTCACATCTATCGGCGCCTTTTTTTTTGGTATAGTTACTGTGATGTTACGTTTGAAATTTTCTTTGTATCTCATCTGTCTCATACATATAGCTTACAAGTCAGAAGAGACGTTTTATTACTGCTTGTCCAGCGGCTTTTAGAGCTTCTGCTTGCACCTTATCGGTGCCTGGCGCCTTACCATTTTTCAGACTCATTAATGCTAATTCAAACTCATCTCTAAATATAGAACATCCCTGGTCATCATTTTCAACGTCTGATTCCTGTTCTAATGCTGTTAATTCCTCTCCCGAATATAAATTTTCTATATATTCCTGCCATCTAGCTACTTTCTCTACATTTTCTATAATGACGTTTCTTCCCGCATTCCTTATATTTTTGCTATATAATTTTATATCCCTCAAATTCATTCTAATTAATTTGTATGCTTCATTTGTCTTTTCTATTTCCATCTTAGTTTGTACCTCTTTGCACTTTTTATCGATCCACTGGTCTTTAGCTTTCCTGCATTTGCGAATAATTTCCCATTTTGTGGCTTTGTATCTCGGTTATCCTGTTTCGTCTGATCTACTTTTTTATTTTCGTCTTCTATTAAATTCATGATATCCTTCGTTATCCATGGTTTCTTATTTTCTTTTTGTGTATACACCAAAATATTTCTGACCGCCATGTCTAAGCTGGATTTAATGTTATTCCATTCTGTTTCGACTTTCTTAGTATCAGAAATTTTCCCGATATCTTTCAGCAATTCATTTGACTTTTTTTCAAATCTTTCGTGGATATCTTTATCTTTTAGCTTCTCAAAGTCAAAGTGCCTTTTTCCGTTCCTCTTTTTCAGATTTTTAAATTTAAGTACAGCCTTCATAATTACGATGTTGTGGTCAGTGTCTATATCTGCTTCCGGGTAGCTTCCACAGTCTTTTACTTGATTTCTAAACCGTTGTCTAACAATAATGTAATCTATTTGATATCTTCCTATATCTCCTGGCATCTTCCACGTGCATCGTCTTCTAGCATGATGTTGCAATAATGTATTTGTGATGGTTAAGTTGTTCTTGTCGCAAAATTCTACCAGCCTATTTCCCCTGTCATTTCTCGTGCCTAAACCAAATAAACCTTCTATCGCTCCTTCGCTACCCTCACCTACCATTGCATTAAAATCCGCCGTAATTATTAAATTTTCATGTCCTTTTACGTGTCTTAATATGTCTTCGATATCTTTGTAGATTGCTGCTACCTCTTCCTCACTGTAGCTTGAGGTGGGCATGTATACCTGTATTATTACTGTATTTACTGGTTTAGATTCAAATCTAATCATGAGTACTCTTTCGTTCTTTTGTAAGTAGTTTTCTACACGTCGTCCTTTCTATACTTTCCGATAACATCCCCCGAAGTAATCCCCTCCCAGAGATCCGAATGGGGGACTATTTTACCTCCGGAATCTTTTACCCCAGAGGATGCCATCATGTTTAACAATTTCTGTACGCATTGTACTTGGGAGGTAATGTGGTGGTTTCTCGTTGCCTTCCACATCGCAGCAGCGTGTCTTAGACTGTCATACCGACCCCTATAGTCTCTGCCACTCTAAGTACCGAAAAAGTTGCTGCCCTCTTTCGGGGACCTGTCTTAGTCTGGTTCCTCACTAAAGACCCCACTAATTTGGTTAAATCTATAGGCTCTTTAGCTCATTGAAACGCGCAAGCCATTCTACCTGTTCTAATATTTTATAACGTCGTCAAGGTGCAAGTCCGTTCAGAATGAAAAAACGGTAGTATGTTTTAATTTTTATTTTGAAGTGTTGGCCGGTTAGGGTCACGTGACCCTGGCCGTGCAGTTTAAATTTGTCAATAAGTCCTTAACTAAATGGATACAAAAAAATGTGAGACGAGTGCTAGATGGTGCATAATGAGTGCATTCTGAATATAAATGTTTTAATAAAAATTTTCAAAAAATATATTTTGGGAGGGGTGAGGGTAGTTTAAGAGAGAGTGAGTAGATTAATTTTGGTGGTGTACAAGGCTGCATTGCTTTCTAAAAACGGTAGTATGTTCTATTTTTATCTCGAAATGTCGACCGACTAGGATCACGTGGCCCTGGCCGCGCACTATAAATTTGTCAATAAATCTTTAACTGAAGGGGTGCAATAAAATGCGAGATTTCTGTATAATGGTGCATAAGAGGTGCATTATGTATATAAATGTTTTAATAAATATTTTCAAAAAAATTATTTTTGGGCGGGGGTGAGGATAGCTTTAGAAAAAGTCAGAAGATTAATTTTGGTGGTATACAAGGGTGCATTGCTTTCTAAAAACGGTAGTAAGATTTAATTTTTTATCTTGAAGTGTCGGTCGGTTAGAGTCACGTGACCATGGCCGCGCACTATAAATTTGTCCATATTGCAATATTGAGCATATCTGCAGTGTTGTGACGAAAGTAGTCTTGAGGTTTCAACTTAGCTTAGTAGTAGAAAAGTGTTACTACTAATAGAAAATAATGGATTGGGCACACGCACGAAGATGGTATTGAGGCGAAAGTAGTGTTGAGGTATCGACGTCTTTGAGCCGAAACCTCCCTACGCCGAACCGTCCCTGTGTCGAAACGTTCTTGTGCCGAAACAACCTTGTGCAGAAACGCCCCTGTGCCGAATCGGCCTCGCCGATACGTCGTGGACTGGTTTATTTAAGTATTACGCTCCTTTAGACCTGTAGTATGTATACTGGGTAATCGATTTAAATTTTAGATTTGTTAATGATACGTCCCTGATGAACGGAGTTTTTTGTCTATATTTAATTAATGTAGCACCGAGGGATTGACTAGTAGTCAAATATGGCGTATAAAGACCATCAAATGTTGGTCAAATGTCTGGAAAATGTTCAAATGTCGCTCAAATGTTTCAAACGTCAAACAAGTGTACACAATTTTTGTAAGTGATCAACCCCTCGGTAGCGCTTCAAGTGGTTTGTATGAAACATTTTAATGTCTACATCCCTCTAATATTATAGGCAATATTATTCGAAAGACCACATTCAAAAGGATAGGTAAAACATTCATATTGTGAAGTATTAAATACAAGAAGTATTTAATTTAATATGCTAGTTGGAGCTAGCGCCATGGCTGTGCAGCTTCTGCTTAATCAAGTACAAAAGCGTTAAAAAATGTTACACATTCTAGACTAGGAAATATTCAGACTTCTCAAGATTAATTTTGATGGTATACAAGGGTGCAATGCTTTCCAAAACGGTATGTTTTAATTTTCATTTTGAAGTGTGGGCTGGCTAGGGTCGCGCGACTATGGTCGCGCAGTTTAATTTTGTCAAAAGTCCTTAACTAAATGGGTGCAAAAAATGTGAGAGGGTGCTAGATGGTGCATAATGAGTGCATTCCGTATGTAAATGTTTTAATAAAAATTTTCAAAAATAAATGGAGGGTAAGGATGGTTTAAGAAAGGGCGAGAAGATTAAATTTGGTGGTGCATAAGGATGCATTGCTTTCTAAAAACAGTAGTATGATTTAATTTTTAATTTGAAGTGTTGGCCGGCTAGGGTCACGTAACCCTGGCCGTGCACTATAAATTTGTCAATAAATCTTTAACTGAAGGGGTGCAATAAAATGTTATGTTGATGCTTAATGCTGCAAAAGGGGTGCAATCTTTCTGTAATATTATTATTTTTAAGCTGTGAAATGGGCCGGCTGCGGTCACGGAGTCTTGATTTTAGGAGAACCGCTGGCGATGCGAGATTTATAATGCAGGCTTAGAACAGCTCAGAAAAAAAAGTTATCCATTGTAGCATGAAGGGTAAGGTACGTTTATTTTTGGTCCGGCAGCCGAATACGTTACAAATGTTTTTTTATGTATTTTGAAAAATCGTTTTGATATTGAATTGTCATTTTGGAACAACTAGAACAATAATAATCGAAGGCCAAAACTTCGTTATTGAAAAATTGGGTGCCAGGAAAAAAACGTTTTTTTCCGTTTTTGAAAAATCGTTTAGATAGGAATTTTTTTTTGGATCAATGTTGGGAACAACTAGAACGATGTAGGTGCGTGAAGTTAGCGGAATAATGTCGGCAGGAATAATTTTAATTGGTATAATTGTTAGTACTTCGTTAGTGCTTTTTAGCGCCAAATATAAAAGTTAGCGGATTATTCAAACAATAGTTATAAGCAGTTAAAGTTAACCCGCCAACTTCACGCCTGGCGGAAAAGTGTCAGCAAGAATAATTGTAGCCGTTGTAATGGTTAGTGCTTTTTAGTGCCCAAATATGAATTCCAGCGGACTACTCAAAAAATAGTTATATGCAGTTAAAGTTATTCCGCCAACTTCACGTCTGGCGGAAAAATGTCGGCAAGAATGATTGTGCCAGGTGTAATGGCTTGTGCTTCGTTAGTGCTTTTTAGTGCCCAAATATGAATGCCAGCGGACTACTCAAAAAATAGTTATAAGCAGTTAAAGTTATGCCGCCAACTTCACGCCTGGCGGAAAAATATAGGCAGGAATGATTGAAGCAGGTGTAATGGTTAGTGCTTCGTTAGTGCTTTTTAGTGCCCAAATATGGATACCAGCGGACTACTCAAAAAATAGTTATATGCAGTTAAAGTTATCCCGCCAACTTCACGCATAGCGGAAAAGCGTCTGCAGGAATAATTGTAGCAGTGTAATGATTAGTGATTCGTTAGTGCTTTTTAGTGCCCAAGTATGAATGCCAGCGGACTACTAAAAAAAAGTTAGATGCAGTTAAAGTTAGTCCGCCAACATGACGCCCGGCGAAATAGTGTCGGCAGGAATAATTTTAGTCGACGTAATAGCTAGTGCTTTGTTAGTGCTTTTTAGTGCCAAATATAAAAGTTAGCGGATTATTCAAACAATAGTTATAAGCAGTTATAAAGTTAACCCGCCAACTTCACGCCTGGCGGAAAAGTGTCAGCAAGAATAATTGTAGCCGTTGTAATGGTTAGTGCTTTTTAGTGCCCAAATATGAATTCCAGCGGACTACTCAAAAAATAGTTATATGCCGTTAAAGTTATTCCGCCAACTTCACGTCTGGCGGGAAAATGTCGGCAAGAATGATTGTGCCAGGTGTAATGGCTTGTGCTTCGTTAGTGCTTTTTAGTGCCCAAATATGGATACCAGCGGACTACTCAAAAAATAGTTATATGCAGTTAAAGTTATCCCGCCAACTTCACGCATAGCGGAAAAGCGTCTGCAGGAATAATTGTAGCAGTGTAATGATTACTGATTCGTTAGTGCTTTTTAGTGCCCAAGTATGAATGCCAGCGGACTACTCAAAAAAAAGTTAGATGCAGTTAAAGTTAGTCCGCCAACATGACGCCCGGCGAAATAGTGTCGGCAGGAATAATTTTAGTCGACGTAATAGCTAGTGCTTTGTTAGTGCTTTTTAGTGCCCAAATATAAATGCCAGCGGACTACTTAAAAAATAGTTACATGCAGTTAAAGTCAGTCCGCCAACATGACGCCCGGCGGAAAAATGTCGGCAGGAATAATTTTAGGCGACGTAATGGTTAGTGCTTTGTTAGGGTTTTTTAGTGCCCAAATATAAATGCTTGCGGACTACTCAAAAAAACTTATATGCCGTTAAAGTTAGTCCGCCAATATGACGCCCGGCGGAAGTGTCCGCAGGAATAATTTTAGCCAATTTAATCGTTAGTGCTTTTTAGTGCGCAAATATGAATTCCAGCGGACTACTTATAAAAAAGTTATATGCAGTTAAAGTTAGTTCGAAAACATGACGCCCCGTGAAAAAGTGTCGGCAGGAATAATTTTTATCGACGTAATCGTTAATGATTCGTTAGTGCTTTTTAGTGCCCAAATATAAATGCCAGCGGACTACTAAAAAAAAAGTTAGATGCATTTAAAGTTAGTCCGCCAACATGACGCCCGGCGAAATAGTGTCGGCAGGAATAATTTTAGTCGACGTAATAGTTAGTGCTTTTTAGTGCCCAAATATAAATGCCAGCGGACTACTCAAAAAACAGTTATATGCAGTTAAAGTTAGTCCGCCAACATGCCGCACGGCGGAAAAGTGGCGACAGGAATAATTTTAGTCGACGTAATGGTTAGTGCTTCGTTAGTGCTTTTTAGTGCCCAATATGAATGTCAACGGGCTACTCAAAAATACTTATATGCAGGTAAAATTATTCCGCGAACTTTACGCCTGGTGGAAAAGTGTCGGCTGAAATAATTGTGGTCTGTGTAATCGCTAATACTTCGTTAGTGCTTTTTCTGTGACCAAAGATGAGTGTCAGCAACCTACCCAAAAAATAGTTAGACGCAGTTAAAGTTATTCCGCTAACTTGACGCTTTTAAGTAGTCCGCTGGCATACATATTTGGGCACCAAAAAGCACTAACGAAGTACTAACCATTACGTCAACTAAAATTATTCCTGCTAGCACTTTTCCGCCTGGCGTGATGCTGGCCGACAAACTTTAACTGCATATAACACTTTTTTGAGTAGTCCGCTGGAATTCATATTAGGACACTAAAAAGCACTAACGAAGCACTAACAATTCGTCCGCTAAAATTATTCCTGCCGACACTTTTTCGCCGGGCGTCATGTTGGCGGACTAACTGCCTATAACTGCCTATAACTTTTTTTGAGCAATCCGCTGCCATTTATATTTGGGCACTAAAAAGCACTAACAAAGCACTAACCATTACGTCGACTAAAATTATTCCTGTCGACACTTTTCCCACCGGGCGTTGTGTTGGCGGACTAACTATTTTTTGAGTAGTCCGCTGGAATTCATTTTTGGGCACTAAAAAGCACTAACGAAGCACTAACAATTACGTCCGCTAAAATTATTTCTGCGGACACTTCCGCCGGGCGTCATATTGGCGGACTAACTTTAACTGCATATAACTTTTTTTGAGTAGTACGCTGGCATTTATATTTGGGCACTAAGAAGCCCTAACGAAGCACTAACCATTACGTCGACTAAAATTATCCTGCCGACACTTTTTCGCCGTGCTTCATGTTGGCGGACTAACTTTAACTGCAGATAACGATTTTTTGAGTATTCCGCTGGCATTTATACTTGGGCACTAAAAAGCACTAACGAAGCACTAAAAATTACACCAATTAAAATTATTCCTTCCGACATTATTCCGCTAACTTCACGCACCTGAACAATGTTAATTGGGGGTCAAAACTTCGATTTTTCGAAAAATGGGGTGCCAGTAATAAAATGCGTTTTTCCGCATTTTCGAGGAATCGTTTGGAATAAAATAATGTCGAATTAGCAAAATGTGGTACAAGGTTAGAACAATTTGGGACAACTTTCAAAATCATCATTTTCAAAAATTGGGGTGCCAACTTCACACACATCAAATCCGGGGAAATCCGGACGGATGGAAACCCTACATTCAACAGGCATTTTTATAGAATTACATTAATATGGGTCAGTGCATTTATCTACCTCACTAGAAAATTTAAAATGCAATACTGAAATGTTGCAAGTCAGTTAATAATGTTTACGCCAAACAGAATCCCAATAGGCGCCGGTGCGACAGTGTTCTAGCCCTATCTTTATATGTTGTGCTTTGATTTCGGTGCATCAGCATTAAACTTTTAAGACCAACGCTCCCACACCAAGCATTACCGACTACTTTGTTTTGCTGCGTATGAGATTTGCTTTTCGATTGCATGGGAACGGAAATATTACGTATTGTAAATTACAGACTGCAACTAAAAACTCTACTACGAATAAAATAAATTAAAATATAGGTTGCATTGTAGACATAAACATAATAATAATAATTATATTTCAATTATTAAGTGCATTATGCCTAAACTGACCATTTATATTTTTCGTCAGAGCTGGACACCTACAGAATTTTTAACAAAACAAAAACTGATTGCTGTTTTAACTGCTTTTTGTTATTAATAATAAGAAAGCCAATGAATAAAATAACGTCTCTAGATACTTGTTTTACATTTGTCGGCGGAGCAAATCTGTTTCAAAATATCGGATCTCGTTTTCAAGTAAGAATGGAGCTGATTACATGTTTTGTTGATGTTTGTCTAGGTCTGTGGTTCTCAACCGCCGTTCCGCGGAACACTGGTGTTCCGCGAAGCTGTCCCAGGTGTTCCGCGAAAATTTTGAATATAATATAATAAGAAACAGTAAATTTTTTTATTACTATAAAATAAATACTACATAGTTTTGTTAATTATTTGAAATTTAGCAAAAATATTCAATATTATTCTAAATTTTCGCGGAACAGTCAATAATATTAACAGTGTAATTATCGAACGACGCAGTTACGTCGTTTGAGTTACTCGGGAATACCACTAAATTTCTAGTGTACTCGATAACGCAGGGAGCGCTACGTAGTGTTGATTTCGTGCTGTTTCTCTTTCTTCGTACGTAAATAACAAAAGCGCAATTTCGATCTGCGGTTCAGCCATAATTTAATATAAATATCTAGTTTTCGTGAGTGTGTTTTTTATTGTATATATATATTTTATATTGTTGGAAATTGGTAAGATGAAATGCAAGTTGTGTAGTTTTAACAGTATTCTTATCTTTTTTAGTTGCTTATTTTAGCATTTATACAAGACTTTTAAATCTGAAATATGGACAAATTTTTGAAAAGAAAGACTGAAAGTGAGGTTAATGTTGGGGCGAGTACAAGCAGGTCTTCTTCAATTGAAGGAGATATGCAAGGCAACAAAATGCCGAAAATAAACGTAAAAGATATCCGAATCAGTTCGGCATGATTCGGAAGAATATCTGAAGTTTGGTTTTACATGGAGCGGTAGTCAAGATGTTCCTATTCCGAGATGTATTGTATGTGGTGAAAAATTGGCTAACAGTGCAATGGTCCCAGCTAAGTTACAGCGACACCTTTCAACAAAACATTCTTGTCTAACTTCGAAAGGTAAAGATTATTTCGAAAGATTGCTGAAAATCAAGAAGTGCAAGCAACATGCTTTCGAAAGAGCGTTACAATTTCGGATAAAGCGCAAATCGCTTCTTATAAAGTGGCAGAACTAATTGCATTGAAGCAAAAGCCGCATGATATCGCAGAATCGCTAATTTTGCCCGCATGTTTAGAAATTGTTAAGATTATGTTTGGCAATGAAGCGCAGCGAGACGTCCTAAAATTCCCGTTTCGGACGATACGATAAAAGAAGAATTATAGATATGTCAGGTTTTATAGAGAACGCAGTGACGGCGAAATTAATTACAAAAATTTTGCGCTGCAAATTGACGAATCCACTGACATAAGTGGCAAAGCCCAATTAATCGGATTTATTCGCTTTGTTGACGACACTGAAATAATAAATCAGTTTTTATTCTGCAAGGAACTTATTGGTCACGCAACTGGAGAAGACATATTTAATTCAGTATCATCTTATTTGGAAGAATGGAAATTATCCTGGGAAAATTGCGCAGGAATCTGTACTGATGGAGCTCCAGCCATGCGTGGCAGTATTAAGGATTTTGTAGTCGAGTTAAAGCAATAAATTCAAATATAGTCTTTACTCACTGCTTTCTGCACAGGGAATCTTTGATTTCGAAGAGTCTACCAGCAAACTTAAAGTCTGTTTTGGAACAAGTCGTACATATGGTGAATTATATTAAATCGAGACCATTAAAACCCGTATGTTCAAACAACTTTGTAACACCATGGAATCCAAATATGAATGTTTGCTTTTGCACTCTGAAGTGAGGTGGCTCTCAAGAGGAAAAGTGCTAACCCGAGTTCATGAGTTGAAACAGGAATTGCTAGTTTTTTAGACAAGAGGGTAATGATGTATACGTAAAATATTTGGAAAATGATGCATGGTGTACTAAGCTAGCATATTTAGCCGATATCTTCAGCTACTTAAATTCAGTCAATACATCTCTTCAAGGAAAAATGAAAATATTCTGACATCCACAGACAAATTGCTAGCTTTCCACAAAAAGCTTTTGCTTTGGAAAATCGTATTGCTCAAAATCGCAAATTTGATATGTTTCCGTTATTAGCAACAGAAAATATTGTTAACATTAACGAAATGATTTCAAATGTGGCAGAGCATTTGTCAATATTGCAAGACAAAATAACTCATTACTTTCCATCTCTTAATATTGAAGACTTTGATTGGGCGCGAAATCCATTTGGTGAATTTGATATAATGAACCAAGATTTTTCTATTCAGGAAGCAGATGAGTTTATTAATATATCAACGGATCGAACGTTACAACTAAAATTCAAAGAAGAAGGAGTGGAAAGGTTTTGAATTTCCATCGAGAATGAACATCCATTTATTGCAAAACGAGCGTTGAATATCTTGTTGCTCTTTTCGACGTCCTATCTGTGCGAACTTGGATTTTCAACTCTAACAAATATTAAAAGCAAAAAAAGAGAAAGACTTACCAATTTAGAAGAAGAAATGAGAGTAGCGCTCTCTTACATAAGACCCAACCTTGAGGAAATTTGTAAAGGTCGTCAAGCGCAAATTTCTCATTAAAATAAGTTACCATGTAATATATATCTTTATTTCAATTAAATATTAATCTTCCAATTATTTTGTGTGATTTACATTAGATTTACAAATTTTATGATAATGGTGTTCCGCCAAAATCGAGACCACTTAAAAGTGTTCCGTGATCCCAAAAAGGTTGAGAGCCACTGGTCTAGGTGATCAATATGACACACATTTAGCTAAAGTAGGACACTTTTGCTCTTACTGGGGCAACGGGACAGACAGACTGTCCCGCCCAAAGCAGGACGTATGGTCACGTTAATTAGGTCTCATAATTGAAATTAAATTTGGAATCTTATACTGAAAAGCTTTTCATTCAAAGAGTGAAAATGTTTACAAGATATTAAAAATGATCAAATGCATAAGTTCCAATCGGGTACCAATAATATCAAAATGTGAAGTATTATTTTAATATCAGTTTGATGTTATGTTTGACAAATTAGCACCCCATTTTTTAAAAATTATGGTTTTGAAAGTTGTTTCAGATTGTTCTAGCCTTGTCCCGCATTGTTCCAGTTCGATATTATTTTAGTCCAAGCGATTCTTGAAAAATGCGGGAAAAACCCATTTTATGATTCGTTACTGATATCCTATTTTTCGAAAATCGAAGGTTTGACGCTCGCTTAATATTGTTCTAGTTGTTCCAAAAGGACAATTCCGTATCTAAACGATTTCTCAAAAAACGGAAAAAACATTTTTTTGCTGACATCCCATTTTTCGAAAACCAAAAGTTTGCCCTCCCCGAAGAGTGTTCTAGTTGTTCCTAACATTGTTCAAAAAGTACAATACCGTTATCTAGACGATTCTTTGAAAAATGGAAGAAAACATCTTTTGACAAACAAAACTGTCGGACCAAGAACAAGCACACTTTTACGTCTGTGAATTTATCCCCGCTCATGCAAGATTTTGAAATGTTGTCAATGCAGATCGCTTGGTTAGGGTTTGTATAGGTTTTCTTTGCGATTTTCGACATCTGCTTAGGTCTACAGATGCGCGGATTTTGAAAAAAATTAATCGGATTGGACCAAATTTGCAACAACCGCGTCCATGCAGGATTAAAAAATTTTGTCATGGCAAATCGTTTGTTATATAACTTAATTAACTTGTCCATGACATAACTCGCAATTAGTTAGCGGTCTGGCATGTTGGCAGCGATTCGTTGCTTAAGCCTTACCATAACATATATACTTATCACTTTTCCTTTTTTGAAGGGGATAACCAGGAAATATTTCATTTTTTTATAAATGGGAATCATGTAAACATGCTGGAGTTCTATAACAACCATCAGGTTGCTAATATCTATGTAGAGCCAGGTAGATAAGAAAAAGATAGAAGAGTATAGAAAGACCTAGACCAAGCTATATTAGTCAAATTATTAGAAATTTAGGTTGAGAAGGATATGTGGAACTTTTTAGATGAGCACAGAACCTATAGAAATGAAGTTAGAGCTGCGTCAAACCGACCTTAAGTAAGTCGAAAACAAAATGATGATGAATGATGACGAAATCGTTTGTGTAGCGTTTGTTTAGGATTGTTTAGTCTTTCTTTTTAATAACATTTTTCTAGCTTGAGCTATTCTAGTTACTATATCCCTTCTGCTACGTCCGTCCTTTGTAATTGTACTACCTAAATAGCAAAATTCATCTACCTCCTCTAACCCGGCATTACCTATTTTTAATTTTGGTTTAGAACTAGGCTGTAACTCACTTGTCATTATCTTTGTCTTTTCTGAGTTAATCCTCATACTATAGTTACATTTAAAATATTTAAAAACTCTCCTAACTCTTTTCTAGACTGCTATAATACCTATATCTTCTGCAAAACGTAACATGTCTATTTTCTGTCCCGGTACACTAATACCTATCTCTTTTCTCTCTCTAGCTAAGTTTAAAGCTTCCTCGATACAAACATTAAAAATCAAGGGAGGTAGTATACAGCCCTGTCTAACGCCATTTCTAATCTTAGCTTCCTTTTCTATTTCATCAAATCTAATTACTACGCTGTGGTTTTGATATGGACTGTAAATAAGTTTTCTATCCCTATGAGAGATTCCTATTACGAATGAAACTGCACCTAGCCGAAGTTCTAGATTACTAGAACAGGCGAAATGGCTTGCGTGTTCTAATGAGCTAAAGAGCCAAACTACAGGTCCAGCCAAAGTAGTAGGGTCGTGAGTGAGGAACCAGACTAAGACAGGTCTACGAAAGAGGGCAGCGGCTCTTTCGGTACTTAGATTGACAGATACTATAGGGGTTGATATGGCAGTATAAGACACACTACCGCGATGTGGAAGGCAATGGGAAACCGTCACATTACCTTCCAAGTACACAGCGTACTTAAATTGTAATAAATATAATGGCATTTTCTGGGGTAAAAGATTCCGGAGTAAAAATAGTCCCACATTCGGATCTCCGGTAGGGGACTACTTCGGAAGATGCGATTGAAAGGTGCAGAATAAGAGTCGGGAACATTTTGCTAGTCGAAGCGTGGAATGTTAGAAGTATGATGCAAGTCGCTAAGCTAGAGAACCTGAAAATTTAAATGAGTAGGTTAGCACTAGACATAGTAGGGATCAGCAAAGTTCGGTGGCCAGAGGCGGGGGATTTTTGGAGTGGAGACTTCAGGGTAATTCATACAGGAGCAGTGGAAGGAAATTCGGGTATTGGGACAGCTATGCGAAAAAATATATGACACTGTATAGAAAATTACTTACAAAAGAAAGAAAGAATACTCACGGTTAGATTAGAATCTAAACCGGTAAACACAGTAATAATACAAGTATACATGCCCACCTCTATCTACAGTGACGAAGAGGTAGAAGCGATCTACAAAGATATCGAAGACATACCAAGATAAGTAAAAGGACATGAAAATTTAATAATTACGGGGGACTTTAATGCAGTGGTACTGAGGGTAGGAAAGGAGCGGTAGTAGGTTTATTTGGTTTAGGCATGAAAAACGACAGGGGAAATAGGTTGGTGGAATTTTGCGACAAGAACAATTTAATCATCACAAACGCATTATTTCAACATCATGCTGGAAGACGATATACGTGGAACATGCCAGGAGATATAGGAAGATATCAAATGGATTACATTCTTGTTAGACAACGGTTTATGAATCAAGTAAAAGGCTGTAGAAGCTACCCAGAAGCAGATATAGACAGTGACCACAACATCGTAACTATGAAGGCCGCACTTAAATTTAAAAATTTGAAAAGAAAAGAAACGGAAAAAGGCACTTTGACTTTGAGAAACTAAAAGATAGAGATATTCAAGAAAAATTCGAAAAAAAGTCAAATGAATTGTTGAAAGATAGCGAAAAAATATCTGCTACTAAGGAAGTAGAAACATAATGGAATAACATTAAATCCAGCTTAGACATGGCGGCCAAAGATATTTTGGTGTATACACAGAAAGAAAATACGAAACCATGCAGTAAGACTAAGTGGATTGATAAAAAGTGCAAAGAGGTACAAACTAAGATGGAAATAGGAAAGGCAGATGGAGCATACAAACTAATTAGAATCAATTTTAGGGATATAAAACCGTATAGCACAATATAAAGGACACGAGAGGAAACGTCATTATAGAAAATGTAGAAAAAGTGGGTAGATAGCAAGAATATATAGGGAATTTATATGCAGGAGAGGAACTAACAGCATTAGAACATTAATCACATATTAAAAATGATGACTTGGGATATGCTATACTTAGAGATGAGTTTGAATTAGTATTAAAGGGTCTGAAAAATGGTATGGCGTCGGGTACAGATAAGGTGCAAACAGAAACTCTAAAAGCCGTTGGACCAGCAGTAACAGAACGTCTCTTCTAACTTGTAAGCTAAATGTATGAGACAGGCGAGATACCCAAAGATTTCAAACGTAACATCATAGTAACTATACAAAAAAAGAAAGGGGCAGATAGATGTGAAAATTTTCGAACAATAAGTTTGACAGCACACGCTTCAAAAATATTAACTACAATTGTACGAAGATGAATGGAAAAACGAGCTTAAGAAATACTAGGAAAAGAACAATTTAGGTTTATGCGAAACAGGGGAACACGAGAGGCTATTTTTGCTGTAAGAGTTATAATGGAGAAAACAATAGAAAAAGGCGAAAGCGTGTATATAGGGTTGCAGATCTGGAAAAAGCATTCGACAATGTAAAATGGAAAAAATGTTCGAAATACTCAAAAATATTGGGATGAGTTATATGGATAGACGAGTAGCACATAACTTATACAAAAAGCAAACAGTAGTAATAGAATTAAAGCAGGAACGTAGAGAAGTAAACATTAGGAAAGAGGTGAGACAGGGATGTGCCCTATCCCCATTAATTTTTAACTTGTACATTGAAGAGGCAATGAATACTGTCAAATGCAGGAAAGCATTTGGAGTTACCATGCAAAGACAAAACATTGATATGCTTAGATTTGCAGATGATATAGCGGTATTAGCATCTAGCAAGGTAGAGTTAGAAGCTGCTCTCAATGAAATGGAAACGGTTCTAACAGACAGATACGGTATGAAAATTAACAAAAATAAAACTAAAGTACTAGTATGCAAAGGAGGAGAAAATAAATCAAAAACAAGAATACAAATAAGAAGCCGAATAACGCAAGATGTGAAAAGCCCAAAAGATATAAAACAAAGATTAGCACAAGGTCGTGCTACATTTAACAAGAAAAGGCAGCTACTGTGTTCAAAAACAACAAACATAAAAACAAGGAAAAGATTGCTTAAAACATGTTTGGAGCACAGCACTGTACGGTTGTGAAGCCTGGACAGTAGGAGAAACGGACAAGAAAAAGGTAGAAGCCTTTGAAATGTGGTACTACAGACGAATGATGAAGATATCAAGGACAGACAAAGTTAAGAACAAAGAGGTACTAAAAATGGTAGAGGAAGAAAGAAATATCTGGAAAAGGGTAAAAAATAGTAGAGATAGGATGATAGGCCACATACTACGGCATGAAGGAATAGTGCGGAATATATTAGAAGCAGAGGTAGGAAAAAGAGAAGCAGAGGTAGACCTAGGTTAGACTATTGCACACAGATGTAGGCTGTAGGAATTTCAGGGAAACGTGTAGGCTAGCTTAGAATAGAAATCAATGGAGGCACGTATCCAACCGGTCCTAAGATGGATAACCTAATGACGAAAAAAATAACTGTACTTACACATGATGATTATTATAAGAAACTCGAGGTATTGGTTGTGCAATATTCTCGAATAATATTAATTGTGTGGAAGGATTTACTGAAAAAATACTAATTAGGCAAATATCTAAGTGTCGGGGGATCTTGGTAGTCACGGGCTACTTACCCCCTTTCACAACCACTGAATGTCGGAGAAATAGGGTATATTATTGTAAAACAATAGAAGGGGACCGAACTGCACCTAACCAGAAACAACAGCGTCTATGATCAAAGACAACAAACATAGAAACAAGAAGAAAATTGTTGAAAGCATATGTGTGGAGCACAACACAGCATGTCTATGATATAAGGGCAGTAGAAAAAGCAGACAGAAGAACGGTAGCCAACTTTTGAAATGTTGTGCTTCAGATGTATGAGGATGATAGTATGGACAGACAAAGTTAATAACAAATAGGTTATAGAAATAGTAGGGGAATAAAGATATCTGTGGAAAAAATAAAAGAAATAGACAGGCAGAATATATTACAAGCAGAGATAAAAGGGAGGTAGATTTAGCCCTATCTTAGATAGTAATAGATGCAGACTGTGCAAATTTCAGGGAAATGTGTAAGTTAGTTTAGAATAGGAAACAATAAGAGTACGCATCTAACTAGTTTCAAGACTGAAGACCTAATGATGATGATGATGAGAGATTCCTATTTTTCGCAAAACCCTGAACATAACAATTCAATTAACCCTCTCATATGCTTTTTCTATATTACAAACGCAAAATGAGTCTTTTTATTTTTTTTGTAACCTTTTTCGATAATTACTCAAATCATTAGTATCGGTTCTCTAGTCCCTGTGTCTTTACGAAAATCATATTGTTCTTTGCCTAAATAATTCTCAGTCAAAGCTTCTACTCTATTTTTAATTATTATTGTTAGTATTTTGGAAGTGTGGGAAGTTAAACAAACCGTTCTAAAATTCTCACATCTATCAGCTCCTGACTTTTTTGGGATTGGAATAATAATATTTTTTTCGAAATCTATTAGGACCTCACCTGTGTCATATATTACTTTTACTAGTTCATATAATCTGTCTAAAGTTTTCTGACTTGCATATTATATTAATTCTGCTGATATATCGTCTATCCCCGGCTTTGTATTTAGTTTAAATCCTTAATAGCTCTATCAATTTTTTTTTAATATTGACTACCATATTTTTACATCCTTTTCCTGGTCGTTCTCTAACTAGCACATTTGAGCACAAGGTGAGCATAATTCAATGGAGTACAAAAATTGAAAAAGTGAAAAACGCGAAGATCTAGCGGTAAACCTGGCATTTGTTTTCAATTTTTTTTGCTATAAGCAAATGAGCACAATTGAAACGAACTCCGGCACAATTGAGCACAAACGAGCACATTGGGTGAGAATGAAAAAGAAAGTGGAGGCCAACAGCTCTGTTATAAGCTTGACAAATTAGTAAAAGGACAAATTCAACTGAGTATGTAACAAACAAATGCTTATACGGGCCGGCTTCTACATGGTGGGGTATGCCAATGACCTGACTACTGTAGTAGTTGGCAAATATGAGCAATTGCTGTGCAATATAATGCAAACGGCATTAAAGGTAATTGAACGATGTGCGTGGAAAACTCCTTAAAATAAATGCAAACAAGACCTAGCTAGTCTTGTTCACTAACAAAAAAAATTCACGGTGACCAGATTATCATCACTTTTTCAAACTTCCCTAACCCTCTCAGAAAAAATCAAATGTTTGGGTATTATACTTTATAAGAAACTGAAATGGGATAAACACTTACAAGTAAAAATTACGATTGCTAGCAGTGTTCTGGCAATGCAGACGTGCCATAGACAAGCTTTGGGGTCTTTCACCAAAGGCTGTCCTATGGCTATACACTGCAGTAGTACGACCTATGCTTTGCTATGTAGCTGTAGTTTGGTGGTCCAGAACCAGGCAAGTTAACGCAGCTAAAGAACTTACGCGCATACAAAGACTAGCCTGTTTATCACGGACGCAATAAAATCCACACCAACTGCGGCCTTGTGAACCATCTTAAGCCTGCCTCCACTAGACCTGCATGTGGAGGAGGTGGCTCTAAGGATTGTGGAACAATAAGGGAGGCAGTGGGAGACACCATCTTAAAGAAGGCGTTGCTAACAATGTCACTCTTGGATGTCATGGTTGGCTTAATTGCACCCAAACTAATATTCAGAAAGCAGTATAAGGTCTGTGTAGATTCTGAAGACGTGATTCCAGCAGATACATTCATCTTCACAGATGAATCAAAGACAAAGGAAGGTACAGGGGCAGGCATCTTTTCAGATGACCTAGACCTTCTTGAAAGCATAGCGTTGGTAACGCAGGCAACTGTTTTCCAAGCAGAAGTAATTGCGATCACGCAAGGTGCCAGTGTTATTTTGGAATGAGGTATCCAAAATAAAACTATACGCGAGTTAAAGTTCGGGCCTTTGGAGCTGGTTTTTTAAAAACACTTTGACTTTAACAAAAATTTTATTAGTTAAAATTTGGATAACTTGTACATAATACTAAAATAATTATTGTACTAGTGAGTAGCTTGAACAACGAAGTATGGAGTTCGAAGACTGACTCGGTTGAGTAGCTCAAACAACGAAGTATGGAGTTTGAAGACTGACTGCCGGGCATTGAGCTCCCGGGCCTTTTATAATAACCTGCCCCTCACACGGCTGTGAGAACTTGCAGATCTCATGTCTGCGTTTCTCTGTATTGTACACTTTATTACAATGTAACAACTTAATTCTAAGTAACTGCGGTCTGTTGACCGCCTGTGACCTGCCACCTGCAGTATCACTGCCCTCACGGATGCAAAGCTGCATTCCGTTCTCATGAACTGTCGATAACCTCTCTGGGTTATCCTTGTGTTACAATGTTGCATTGAACTTATACTTTTACTTAATAATTTCTAATAATTCATATTAGATTCAATACATCAATATATATATAGGTAATTGGGGATACATAACTCCTCCACCGTAAATGAAAAATTAAGGTTTTCTTAATTTTTAAATACATAAAATTCATTATTTAAATTCATTTAAAATTCATTGTTTCTAAGGTATCTTATTGTTTCCTTTTTCTCTTTGTTTCCTTAAATCTAGAACTGTTTCCTTTATTCTTATATCTAAGGTACATTTTGTATAATACATACATGATTACAAAATTACTTAAAATGATCAATACAATTGTCCAAACACTTATATTATTATAATGTAACTTTGGCGTTTTGAGTTCACTTAATTGTTCTTTATAACTTTCCACTATTTCACGGCGTGGTTGAGGTCGTCTAAGTCTAGATGCTCTAGCTTCATAGGTTTCTTATTATTTCTTCGTCTTCTTGTTGTATTTTGAACTGTAGTTCCGGTAGGTTTGCAAGTTTCTTTGTTGCTATGGGATCTTGATAAACTCTGATAACTTCATCTTTCAATTTCACATAACAATCTTCTTTGAGGGTAATTAGTTTGCTTCCGATTAATGCTTGGTTATTTTCATCTTGGTTGCAGTGGATGGTTGCTATTACTTCTGTTGGGAAAATGGCTATCCATTTGTTATCTGTAACTTTTTGAATTTTTATATTAGTTATTTGCACTTGTTTGGTTTCACAGTTTTCGTAGTGGTTTGAGAATTTTAATAGTTGTACTTCACAAGGGCTGTCTTCTTGAATGGTGGTTGTCGTCATCGATTGACATAATATTGGTTTGGTGTTACTTCAGTACATTTTTCGTTTGTATAACCATATCTCAGTTCATTTAGGGATAGGAATTTGGTTTTGGGTATGATTACTTGGTATGTGCTAGTAACCTTTGTTGGAAAAGCAAATAAATGATAATATTGATAATTGTTACTTTCTACTATCGGGATTTCTATTAAATATTATTTCGTTTTTCTTAATGTAGCTAAAATTTGTTGCATTAAAGTAAGGTTGGATATTATTTGAATAAATATTGTATTTTGTATACTGCCTAGTTTATTGGTAGTATACTGGGGTTGTTTTTATATGTTATATTATTGTTACTTGGTTGTCCGTTCTACCTGGGTGGAGGTTGACGGTAAGGGTGATGACTGTCCATCTGAAATTACAGGGTGTCTTAGGTTTTTTAAATGAATGTATTTCGTTATTTTACCGTTGTCTACTACTGCTATATTTTTATCTGATATTTTCTTAATTTTAAATGGTCCTAAATTTCTGGGTGCTGTTTTATGTCGCTTGCTTTGAAAGTTTTTCTCATATACGGTTTGTCCTATTGAAAATTTATTTGAGTCGGTATTTTTATTTCGGGTTGTGGTGATACGTTCTTTATCGTTCTCTAATTTATCTTTTACCTTGTCGTAAGTTATTTTAGTTTTGTTTGTGATCTTTCGCATATTGTTGATATACTTCTTTATTGTAGTGTATGTCATAGGGATTTCGTGAATCTGAATGTCCTAATGTTAATTCTAAGGGTGTAAAATTTGTTGATGAGTGAATTGTGTTATTATAGGCGATTAGTGCGTATGACATTAAATTGGTTATATGTTCCTTTTATAATTTATTCTTAATAATCGAATTTGTTCTTACAGGGTTAAATGTAATCGTTCAATTAGTCCGTTGATTCAGGGTGGTTTTCCGTTATGAAATGAATTTTTATTTTGTGAAGTTCTAACGTGTTTTGTATTGTCTCATTTTAAATTCGCTACCATTGTCTAAAGTGATTGATTCGGTGTTCCGTAAAATGTGAAATATTGTAAAAATCCTTGGGTCACGTCAATGCTATTTTTGGATGTGATTGGTATTTGGCCTATTTTGTGAATGCGTCTATAATTGTTAGATAGTTTTGCGCTTCTACTACTAGAGTATCGGCATGTAGTTTTGAAATGGTTTGTCGGGTGTTTTGGTTAACATTAAGGGTATCTTTGGGGTTTCCTATCGTATTTCGCTTTGTCACATAATTCGCATTGGTTAATAAAATCTGTGGTCAAGTCCTTCATGTCTTTAAAATAATAACGTCTTACAAGTTGTTTTATTGTTTCGTTAATTCCACGATGGTTGGTTTTTCCTTCGTGTTGATTTCTAATTACATCGTTTATTTCGTCAGGGTCGTCTAGTGTTATTAATTTTCTAGTACATCTGATGAGTTCAGGTCCAGAGTTATTGAATAGTTTAATGTATAATTCTGAAAACTTTGGTATAAATGTTCGGTATTGAAATAAAATAAAATCGTTTTTTCTCGGGGTGTATTCTTTAAAATTTTAATTATTTGTTCCTCATTATCATCTTTAGTTATTTGAATTTGGTATATCTTTTGTTATCTACTTTTGTATATTTTACTGGATTGGGGTTATTTAAAACTTCGGTTATTATAAATGGTTGGGTTTCATATCGATTGCTTCGTTTAAAATTTTAATCGCGTTTTTTGGTTCTTCGTTTTGTGTCGAATGTATTGTGTCGATCTCGTCTGGATCTTCCCTTATTTCTTCTTCGTCTACGTTTCCTATAATGGATTCCGTTTCTAATGCATTGAGTTGGATTCGGCTTAAAGCGTCTGCGTTGTTGTTATAAATTCCTTTTGTATATAATTTCGTAATCATACTCTTCGAGTCTAATTCTCCATCTCTGTAATTTTGAATTCGGTTCTTTCAGTTTGCATAGCCATACTAGTGGTCTATGGTCGGTGTATATGTAAAATTTTCTTCCGTATAAATAAGGTCTAAAGTATTTTGTTGCCCAAATTATGGCTAATAACTCTTTTCTATAGTGCTATATTTTGTTCGGTTTCATTTAGGGTTCTGGATGCGTAGCTGATAGGTTTATCGCTACCTACTTTTCCTTGGCTCAATACTGCGCCTAATGCTACATTCGATGCGTCTGTCGTCAGTATAAATGGTTTTGTAAAGTCTGGGTATTCTAATACAGGGTGATTCGTTAATATGTTTTTAATTTTGTCTACAGCTTTAATAAATTCTGGGGTGTGTTCAATTTTGTTTCCCTTTTTTAAACAGTTTGTCAGGGTTTGGTTATCTGAGCGTAACCTTTAATGAATTTGCGGTAGTAACCACTAAGTCCTAGAAATCCTTTGATTTCTTTGTTTGTTTTTGGTAATGGGTAATTTAGAACTGCATTTGTTTTGTCTGGATTTGGCATTACTCCTTGGGGTGTTATTACATGTCCTAAAAATGATACTTCTTTTTGTAAGAATTCACTTTTGTCTAGTTGTACTTTAAAATGTGCTTGTCTAAGTCTTTCGAATACTTCTTTCAATCTTTCTATGTGTTCTACCAGTGATGTGGAATAAACTATGATGTCGTCAAGGTATACAAGGCATTTCTCATTGTGTATTCCTCGTAGTATATTGTCCATGACTCTCTGGAAAGTAGCGGGTGCGTTCTTTAGTCCAAATGGCATTCGTTTGTATTCGTAATGTCCTCTAGGTGTGCTGAAGGCTGTTTTTGATATGTCTTTTTCTTCCATCTCTACCTGATGGTATCCTAATGCTAGGTCTAATGTTGTAAAATATTGGCATTTGCCTAATTTGTCTAAAATTTCGGTAATATTTGGTAGTGGATATTTGTCATCTACCGTTTTTTCATTTAACTTTCTATAGTCTATTACCATTCTGTACTTTCTCTTTCCGGTTGCGTCTAATTTCTTAGGTACTATTAACACGGGGCTGCTCCATGGTGAATTGGAGTGCTGGATTATGTCTTGGTCTAATAAGTCTGTTACTTGTCTGTCAGCTTCTTCTTGGCTTGCATGAGGTAGTCTGTATGCTTTTGTAAAAATTGGTTTATTGTCTGTTAACTCGATATTATGTTTTACTGTGTTGGTGAATGTTAATGGTATTCCTTCACAATGGAATATGTCTCGGTATTCAAAACATAAGTTCTTAATTGCTCTTTCTTCTTCTTGATTGATGTCGGTATTGAAGCGGATGTTAGTTAAATTTTCTCTTAACATTTCGTCATGTTCTATTGGGGTGTAGTTATTTTTAAATTCTCGTCTATTTCCATTTCGTTAAAATTTAGTTCTTCTACGTTAATTGGGTCTGTCAATGATAATTCTACGGGATAGTCGTTTGAATTTAATATTGTTGTGGTTGCAAAGTTATCTTTTATTTGTACTAAGGCAGTTGGGGTTTCTACTCCTTGTTGAAATGTCATATGATTTATTATTCCTAAATTTTTGTTAGATTTTACTGGGATTTTTATTTTTCTTTCCGTTCGGGGTTCTATAGTGTATTTTTGTTGAATTTGTGTTTTTTGAAATTTAATTGGGATTTTTCCGTATTTTGTCCTTAATAAGCGATTTTTAATGTCAATGTTGGCTCCTAATTTTCTTAGAAGATCCATTCCGATTAATCCGTCATATTTATCGTTAAATTCGAATACACAAAATTTATGTTTCATTTTGACATTAAATGTTCTCGGTAAGGGTATATTTGCTACGAATTGGTGTAGTGTTGTTTGATGGGCTGTTTTGATTTTAAATGGTTCTCTTTCTACATAATCTAAATAATGTTTTTGTACGGTTCTGGGGCTAATTAATGTTTTAGATGATCCGGTGTCGATTAATAGTTTGAATTTGGCGTGGGGTATTTCTATGTATGGTAATACTAAGTGATTTATGTTATTTAAGTTTATTAAGTTTGGTTGTCTATGAACGGGTCCATTTGAAAATTTGAGTTCGAGTTTTCTTCATCATACTCCTCGTAAGTTTCGTATTGTTCGTCACGTTCGTAAGTTTCTGCATGGTTTGTTTCATTGTTTGTAGGTGTCTCAATGTCATTATTCTGGTCAGTGTCAAATTTTTCTATTTCTTGATGAAATAATTCTTCCGATGTAAAATTACGTTTCTGATGAGGGTTTGGTCGGATATGTGTTATTTTTGTGTTTTGTCTGGTGTTACCAGATGAGGTGTCCATTGGTGTTGGTTTGTAATAATTGTTAGGGTTGTTATTGTTATTAGTCATTGGTGTATTTCTATTAGGGTTTGCGTTGAATGCTGGTCTTTGTTGGTTTAGGTTTTGATTGAATCTCGGTTGGAATGCGGGTTTCGTAAAAGTTGGGTTGAATGTTGGTCTTGAAAAATGTTTATATTGATTATTAAAATTGGTATTGTTAAAACTTGGGTTGTTACTTCGCGGTTGATTTGTTTGTGAGTTAAAGGGTGTGAATTTTTGTTGAGGGATCGTTTGTCTTGTAGCTTGTATAGTTTTTGTTGGTGAATAGCTTTTATTCGCGTTGGGGTTGTATAGTCTGTTGCGGTAATACATTACATTTTCTTCTTCTATTACTAGGCTCATAGCTTCTTCTAGATTTTGGGGTCGTTGGAATCTGATTTTATCCGATAGTCGTTTTGGTAAAGCGTTTATGTATGTGTCTAGTGCCATTTCGTCGTACATTTTTGTTTTTAAATGTCTAACGTTTTGATCGAGTTCTTCGATTTTTAATTTTGTTAAAATTAAACTTCTCACGTCTTGGCATTTCATTCCGAATTGGTAAGGGGATTGATTGTGTTCTATTCTAAGGTTTATTAGGTCTCGTACCAGGCATTTTATATTACGTTGGTCCCCGAAATATGCAATTAGTAGCTGTTTAAACTGTTCCCATTCCTGTAAATCGTCCCTACTGGCGATTAAGGTTAGTGCCCTTCCGGCTAGTTTACTTATTACTAAGCGTATAAGCAATGAATTTCTTGCGTCATCTCCGGGTTTGTAAAAGGTTTTTAGGAACATTTCACATGCTCCAATGAAATTCGAGAGATGGGCCTGCGTGCCATCAAACGTCTGTATTGTCTCTAAATAGAGACGTAAGTCTGTGTTACTCATGTTGGTTAAGGGTTGTTTTCGATTTTTTGGAAATTTCAAAATTTTTTTTTTTTTTTTTTTTGAATTAAGGTTTATTTCGCTATTTGTAATGTTATTTTCGCTTCGGATTTACTAATTTTCCGTTTGGGTTGTGAAATTTCAATTTTTGTAAAAATTGGGGTTGATTTTCTATTTGTAACGTTAATTATGCTTTGGATGTATTAGTTTTTTTGGATGAAATAATTTCAATTTTGTAAAAATTGGGTTGGTTTTGCTTTTGTGACGTTAATTTTGGTTTTGGTTTGTTAATTTTTCCTTTAGGTTGGGTAATTTTGAATTCTGTAAAGATTGAGGTTTATTTTACTACTTTCGGCGTTATTTTTAGTTTGGAATGGTTAATTTTCAGTTTGGATTGGGTGGATAAAATTTGGTAAAGGTTGAGGTTTGTTTCGTTATTTTTCGGCGTTATTTTTTAGTTAGGATTTGTTAATTTTTCAGTTTGGATTGGGTGGATAAAAATTTGGTAGGAATTTGAGATTAATTTCGTACTTGTAGTATTAGATTTATTAATTTTAAGTTTATATTGCGTCGAGTTATTTTTAAAATCGTAGTCGTTGTTTATTTATATTTAATTACACAATGCGGTGATGTATTCACGAGATTTGTATTCAATAATGTTGAATTTAATTACCGTAGTCTTGGATTAATTGTTTTTATGCAGCTTTTAATTTATCTTTCTTAAGGAATCTGAAATGGATGGGTTTATTCTCGTTTAGCGTTGTTTTAGTTCAGTTCGGTTGACTCGTAATTAATACTCTTCCGTGGGTTTTACTGAGTTGCGTAAACGTACAGTTCGTCTGTCTTGTGTTCTACTTATAACTTAAGGTTGATTACTCCTGTACTTCATGGTTGAAATTGAATACTTAAGAATGTAATCTTCGTTACTTTGTTACGTACGTTGAGTTAATTGCACTTACAGGTTTTAGTTTATGGAATTAGATAATTGACTTTCCGTACTCGCTAATGTAAAGTGTTATGTCTGTTTTATTTTTAGATCTCTCGGTACTATAATGCTTGTTGGTAATTGAATCTCTCCGTAATGTAGGTTTTCAGTGTTTTAATTATGAGCGTTTTGCGTTATTCTATTTTCGTATTGAAATAATGCACTTTATAATGCTGGTTACTTAGTTGAAAAACGTTTAGATTTTATTGCAATTGTACACGCTTTTATGGATTGTAGGTATTAATGTAGAAACTGCGTCGATTTTATTATCCCGTGTATGATGCAAATTGCTTTAGTACTGAAAGTTCCTGAAAGCTATTTCTTTAGTACTGTGCAAGGATTCTGAAAGCGATTTTCTCTGAGTTTTAATTGTATAATAAGGAATGCTTTCTTCGCGTATTTATCTTAGGTGGTTTTAAGTTACCGTATTTTTAGTTAATGCAGAATGTTCTTGTGATTTATTCAGTATTATAGAGGTCAATGGTTTAGTTAATCGTTCTGTACAGTTTGTTCGAATTAGCTTTAGCTTTGAAATTAATTTCGCGTTAGTTTACCGGTTTATAAACGTGGGTTTGAATCGCGCTTCTTATTTTGGTGTTAGTGAATGTGCGCCCGTTATTTTTGGATTATTTTGAGTTCGTTCTATTAATTATGGTAAGGATTTCTTTTTAAATTCAATTCTTATTTGTTTTAAGAAAATCTCTTTGTAAATAATCAAGTCTCTTTTTTTTTAAAATTCAAGTTTCATTTGCTTTTTAAAGAAAAATATTTCTTTAACATTCAAGTATCATAAAATGTTTTATAGTCTCGTTTTGAAAATAATTCACTTTGAACTATTTTCAAAAATATTCATAATATAAAATACATAAAACAATGATCAATAAAATAATACTAGCATATATCAATTATAATTTCGTTAAAAGAAAATTTTTATGGAAATGAACTTACATTAGTTTCATCTGTTTCTTTGGTGGGTTCGATCGATTCTGTATCTTGTCCACCTTGGTTTGTTTTGTTGGCCTTAGACGATTCTTGTTCCTTGTCCAACTTGGTTTGTTGCTGGATTTAGACGATTTATGTTCTTCCTCCAACTTGGTTTGGGTTCTGCCAAAATTTCGAATTAAAATTCTTGGTCACCAATCTTCCGATTTTTGGATTTTCAGTGCCCTTTTGACATCCGTTACGACTGCGCCAGTTAAAGTTCGGGCCTTTGGAGCTGGTTTTTTAAAAACACTTTGACTTTAACAAAAATTTTATTAGTTAAAATTTGGATAACTTGTACATAATACTAAAATAATTATTGTACTAGTGAGTAGCTTGAACAACGAAGTATGGAGTTCGAAGACTGACTCGGTTGAGTAGCTCAAACAACGAAGTATGGAGTTTGAAGACTGACTGCCGGGCATTGAGCTCCCGGGCCTTTATAATAACCTGCCCCTCACACGGCTGTGAGAACTTGCAGATCTCATGTCTGCGTTTCTCTGTATTGTACACTTTATTACAATGTAACAACAATTCTAAGTAACTGCGGTCTGTTGACCGCCTGTGACCTGCCACCTGCAGTATCACTGCCCTCTCGGATGCACAGCTGCATTCCGTTCTCATGAACTGTCGATAACCTCTCTGGGTTATCCTTGTGTTACAATGTTGCATTGAACTTATACTTTTACTTAATAATTTCTAATAATTCATATTAGATTCAATACATCAATATATATAGATAATTGGGGGATACATAACTCGCGTACCCACAGATAGCACGGAAGCTTTAATATCCCTAAACAGGTAGAAGATCCTTTCTGAGGCGGTACTTCAGTGCCACCTCACTCTTGAACGAGCTTCTTACTCTAATATCCTCAAGCTGGTCTGGATCAAGGGTCATTCAGGTAAATACGGTAATGAGCAGGCTGACGCCTTGGCAAGATAAGAATTCGTTCAGAGCTTTGTAGGACCTGAGCCATCGGTTTCCCCATCGCCATCTGTGCTATTTGCCATGATAAGACAAAGAACCTACCATCGTCATTGCGACAGGTGTGCAAAAGAAACATATTGCCGACAGGCAAAAATGTTCATTAAGTCTTCTTTGACAAAAAGTGGGAATCTTTACATAGGCTTGTCGAGGCAAAAACTACGACTATTAGTAATTGTTTTAACTGGGCACTGCAAGGTAAAAAAGCACATGCATAGATTGGGTTTATCAGACAATCCAACCTGTCGCAGTTGTCAACGGGATGAGTAGACGGCAGAGCACACATCTTGTGCACTTACCCGGCACTCGCCAAACTCCGAGGGTCCATGCTAGGTGACTTCTGGCCTTACACCGCCAGAATTAGCAACACACCCTGGACCGATATCCTCAGGTTCATCTGTAAGCTCGGATGGCTGAGTAATTGACGACCAGGTATAAGAAGGTAGCACAATGGACCCATATTGAGGCCAAGTACGCGTGGCCTTGCCACCCTTCCAATGAATTCAATCAAATGTTTATACACAGAAACAAAAAACCATAGACTACTTTATATTTTTCAATCCTTAATTTTTGAACTCAATAATAATACCTAATTATAATCAATTAAATTCTTTCACTAATAAATATTTGTGCTGTACTGAAACACTACATAAAAGCTTAAAATATTGACAAAATAATAAAAATATTTTCCAAATAATTGATTATGCTTGTCTGGTATCAAATAAAAGGAAAGTGTATGCTCTTTCGTGTGATGATACGTTATTTGACAAATCGCTTTTTTTTCTCACCTACTATATTGGGAAAGACTACATTACTAATTTTATTAATACACGTTCGTTAAGGTGTTATGGAAACACAATGTACAAAAGTTTTTGAAAACATATTTGTTGTTCCGGTTATATGATCTTCCAAAGTGTACCCTTTTTGAAGACAAAAAATTTCCTGGAGGCAAAACAATTGGAGATAGTGATATTATAAACCATTATTTCAGATTACTCCTTTGTTCAAGCACTATTTAAAAATGTAATAATATATAGGGTGTTCTATTTAAAATAATGAAGTTGAGCTCTATTTCCGGTATAACCGGAAATTGCACGTAGCTGGAATTGCCTTGTTCGATAAATCCCTGCATGCAAAATTTCAACTTTAAAATGTTTGTAGTTTTTGAGATACCTTTAATGAAAGCTCGTTGTGGGACACCCCGTATAATACTCCCTCTTAGCATCTTATTCACTTACTATCACAAATATTAAAATAAATACGTACTATAAATAATATTTGATTAACTGTCAAATTCATGACTAACTAACTAACTATTATTTTCCAACTGCAGTATGAGTAAACGGTCATCAGTACGTGATTAGGGTATTCAATTTTTAGTCTTTCTTTGGCTAATATCACAAAGCAGTTTCAAAATTCTAAAAGGCAAATATGAAGAATGACGCATCTTTTAATTCTGGACGAATTATATTTGAATTGTTGTGCTTTAAAATGTTCAGAGGAGCCAATATTTACAAACTCTGATTTTGCATATTATATCCGTCTCAAATTCCAACCAACACACTGTAAAAGTTTGAGGCGGCAAATTCTTATCAGGATAAGACGGATAAATTCTTAATCCGGCATTGCTATAAACGTGTTAATTAAATTCGTGGTTGCCGAAGTGAATATAATATAGTCATAGTGTGGTAAAAATGGTAAATATCATGAAAAACGATGACAATGTGGATCTTTTAATCCCAATGTATTCCGCTGCTCTTATACAGAATGATGTATCAGCAGTTATTATATCTACATATGATATTAAATACGAGTACATACTGCACGAATACATGTCTCATTGGCGCCGTGCCTTCCTAAACCAAAATTAATGAAGAATAAGCAAGTATAAACGTTATGTAAAATAATTTGATTAATCGGTTGTTTTATGTATCTTGTCATGCATGGGTGTAGGTGGGATACAGTACAGTTTCTAACGATACATGATTGGTAACATTACCTATCAATCGTGTAAAACACGTAGTGGTTTGGTTGAGCTGTTGTAGATGCATAATGCAAATTTTAATAAATAACAATGCAGACATTTTGGGAAATCGTTTAGCAACTACTATAAAGGCATGCCTACACAACCTTCGCCGCCAAGTTTTATTTAAAAGAAGATCAGGTTCAGCACGAAGCAGTGAGAAGGGTGTTTCTTCTTAAAATGTGTTAAATGTATAATAAAGCTTTTAATCTTGTCTAGTTCGGAAATAGTACCTAATTGAATATCCTTATTTTGTATAATAAAATAATACTTCCAAATTGCACATTCTATACAGGGTGTACCAAACTAAATGCACACTATTGCTAACTTTTGTATATAGATACAAAGTCGGTTAAATTGGCAAAGTTGTTGCAACAAATAATGGCGCAGAGCGTTTACGAGTAAATGGGGAAATGAAATTTTTTTAATGGAACGCCCTGCATATTTTTGACCGAATCGATCACAAATCGCCTACAAAACAAAACAGTTCGAGTACAATATTGGCCTAAAACCTAATGGTAATAGTTAGGTTATTTTAGGTTTTAGGCCAATATTGTACCAGAACTTTTTTGTTTTGTTGACGATTTGTGATCGATACGATCAAAAATATACAGGGCATTTCATTAAAAAAAAATTACATTTTCTCCATTTACTTAGAAACGCGGTGCTCTATCGTTTTTCTGCTTTCTCAATCTTATTGGGCAGAAAAAATCCTACTACGTTGCTAATTTAATCGACTTTCTATCTATAATAATAAAAAAGTTAGTAATGCGCACTTAATTTGGTACAGGTTGTATAAACAGCATCCTGTGTTCTGACACTCATCAATGCTAACTTAACCCATTAATACCCAACGTTGCGTTGTTGCGTAAACACAACGCAACATTTTAGAAAAGTAGTAAAATAATTCCATCAATTTAAAAATCCAATTTTTAGATGTGTGTGAAGTTAGCACCCCATTTTTTAAAAATCATGATTTTGAAAGTTGTTCCAGATTGTTCTAATCTTGTACCGCATTGTTCCAATTTGACATTACTTTATTCCAAAAGATTCCTCGAAAATTTGGGAAAAACCCATTTTGTTACTGGCACCCCATATATCGAAAATCGCTGTTTTGGCCATCGCTTAACATTGTTCTAATTGTTCCGAACATTGTTCCAAAAGGACAATTCCGTATCTAAACGATTCTTCAAAAAAACGGCAAAAAACATTTTTGCTGGCACCCCATTTTTCAAAAATGGAAATTTTATCCCTCGATTAAGATTGTTCTAGTTGTTCCAAACATTGTTTCAATAGGGCAATTCCGTATCTATTTTCTATTTCTATTTTTTTCCCAAAACAGCTTATTTGGTATGGCGCCTAACATTTTAAACCATACCGTTCTATGCCCTATTGTACATGTGCTATATTTGATGTTTTGCTGTTAGTTTTATTTTAACTTAACCTATTTTATCTACTTAACTGCTACATACTATTGAAACACCTTACTAGACCCCGACCTTCGGCAACCTGAGGTTGGAGTAATGTGTGTATGTGTGTGCGTGCGTACATGTGTGTAATAGCTTAGATTAGTCCACACAGCCACAATGTGAGTTCGGAGTACTTAGTACTCACCTTGCGTGTTATGCGCACTTTCCCTTTACTAGATGCTTGGCTCTGTGTGCGTTTATGTGTGCGAGTGTGTGTGAGTATGTGCATGTGTGTGTTGGTGCGTGTGCGTGTGTGTGTGCTTAGATGTGAGTAGATATTAATATGTTAATATTTTAGTTTTCATACTTGTATTATTTGATCAAGTTATTGGTTGTTTGTTATTGTAATTTGTTAGGAAGTATTCGTCCCTAATCTGGCTAAATTTTATTTTCCCTTCCAACCAGAAATATTTTGTATCACTGGTTGTATCTTGCCTTTCTTGTAGGTGGTCCATCCCGGATTCCGGAAGAAGATGTTGCCATATCTTCCGGCCTTGGTTAGACTCGTAAGTAGGGGATGTTTTGTTATCCGCTTGAATTTTGTGATCTGGTGGGTTATATTCTTCTTCTGAGTTGCCGTATGTATTCGTCATGAGCCTTTTTGGTAATAATTTGTGTAGCATTATTTAGGTGAGCGGTAATTTCCGGATCTCGTAGCAATTGGTATGTTGTTTTGTCCCTTATACTGTTTCGTATTCCCTGTAGTTCTTGTTGCAGTCTAGGACACTCCCTCAGTAGATGTTCCGGGTCTCCTTCTGCTCCGCATGCGCATGTATTGTTTTCTACAAAGTTCATCCTATGTCTATATGTGGGGTATGGTCCGTGTCCCGTTAGGAAGTGTATTAGTCCGTCTGAGGGTTTAATGTGCGTCATGTCTAGTCTTTCTTGTACATTTGGTAACAGTGCATAAGTTTGTCTTCCGGTTGTAGCATTATTCCAACGTAGTTGCCATTCTTGTATTATTGCTGCATTTATGTCTCGTTTTGTGTGCGTTTCCCGACCTAATATTTTCCTGATTTTTGTTTGGTCTTCTCTTTTTAGCCAGTATATTGCGGCCCTTTTTTTAATTTGCAGGTCTAGAGGAATCGTTCCTAGCACGACTGCCAGTGACTCCAAAGCCGTAGTTCGGTACGCTCCTGTCAGTCGTATTAGGATCGCCCTTTGGGTTTGGTTCACTTTGTTTCTTGGCCTTACCAGATTGAGTCTGTGGGCCCAGCAGATAGCAGCGTATGCCATTATTGTTGTTAATATGGTATTTAAGTAAAGGTGTACCCATTTCAAGGGTAGTCGGTATTTGTTCTGTGCTATATTTACAATTGTGAACATGGCAGTTTTCGCCTTCGCACACGCTGTTAAAATGTGTTGCCAAAAGTTTTGTTTTTCATCAATATTGACTCCCAAGTAGGCGTTTGTTTGCGTTCTTCTAAGTAGTGTCCCTTGTGTGTGAAATCGCGGTCCCACTGTCAGTGTCCCTTTCAACAATGTGTAGGTTACTTTGTGTTTGGATGTCTGTAATTTGTTATCGTCGCACCATTCGTCTACGAGCGTCATGCAATGTTTCGATTTTCGTTGGAGTTCCGAGCGAGATCGTCCCCCGACAACAGCGATAATATCGTCTGCATATGCATACGCAGCCAACACTTCCTCTGCTCCTCCGAGAATCTCAAGCAGTTCCTCAGCTACTATGTTCCAGAACATGGGTCCGCTGACAGATCCTTGTGGGCATCCTTTCGTTAATAGTTTTTGTGCTTTCCCGGTAGTTCCTTGTAGTGTCGTGTACCTGTCTTGGCAGTATTGTTTTATTGTCATGTAAATGTTGCTTGGACAGTGTATGTGTTGTAGTCTTGTCAAGAGTGATGGCCACCAGAGGTTGTCAAATGCTCCGCTAATGTCTACGGATATTGTGACAACATATTTGTCATTGCTGGTTTGTACTGTATTAAGAGTTTCATTTATGGAATCCTCTGTAGATTTTCCCGTCCTAAAACCATATTGGTTGGGGTGTTCACCAGTTTCTGTCATGTGTTGTTGTAGTCTTTTGCAAATCAGTCGTTCCTGTATCTTGCTTAAGTTGTTTAGGAAGCAGATTGGTCTGTATGCCGAGGGGTTGGCGATTTCCTTGGCCTTTCCCTTTTCAATTATTATTGTTAAGGATTGTTTCCAAATGTTCGGTATCTTTTTCTGCTGCAAATATTCGTTCATTAATGAGGTAAGTGGTTTTAATAATTTTGTGCGTAAAACTTGTAAAGTCTCGTTGTGTATTCCATCTGGTCCGGGTATTTTCTTTTTCTTGCCTTTCATCAGTGCATCCAGTACTTTGTTTTCTGTAAATTCTTCTGCTTGTTTGTTTGTTGAGTATCTGGTGGTTGATTGTTCTCGTTTTTGTTTTTGTGCCTCTGTTTCGTTGTATTGGTTGTCATATGGTAAAAGCGTTTCTAGAAGGGTATTTGCCGTGTCGTTCCAGTTTGTGGTCTGTGTGTTGTGGTTTGTATTTACGGTGGAGAACATTGGTGGTGGTCTAATCTTTGATCTAGCGATCGTATAAGGTATTCCCCAGGGATCCGTGTCCAGGTGATCTACTAAAATTTTTTTCCAAGTTTCTTCTTTGTGCTTTAGTAATGTTTGTGTGTATTGTGCTTTTACATCTCTATATGATTCAAGGTTGTGTAATTTTTCCTGCTCTGTGACCGATCTTTGGTAGGTTTTGCGCGCCTTTCTGGTCCTTGTTTTTAGTTGATGTAGTTCGTTTGTCCATGTTAGTTGTTTCGTATGTGTTTTGTTGTAGTCTATTTGTGGAATTGCCATGTTCATAGCCGCCTTTATTCTTTTTGTGAGGTCCTTTGAGTACTGGTTAATGTCTCCGTTTAGCGTTATTTCGGGTGGGGGATCGAAATTTTCAAGTAGTATTTCCCAATCTGCTCGTTTGATATTATATTTGTGTATTTGTGTTTGTTTTACTTGTGTGTTGTTTTGTGTCCCTACTTCGAAAGTTATGAGATTGTGGTCGCTTTGTGTGACAAGATTGTTTACTTTCCATTTGAGTATTGAGTTGATGGAGTTACCGTTTGCTAGTGTGACATCTATATTCGTGCCTACCCCTACTCTTCCTACATATGTTGTTGGTTGATCTGGTTTATTGGCGATATGCAGATTTTCGGAATTTATAAGGTCTTCCAGCTTTGCCCCTCTGGAGTCTGTAATACTACTATGCCAGAGTTCGGATTTTGCATTGGCGTCCATCGTGATTATTATGGGTTGTTGTCTGTACGTTTGGGAAATTTGTTCGATTTTATTAAGGTAAGGGTCAATCTCTTCGGCAAATTGGCAATATGTTGTTGTTAATATGAAGTTTCCAACTTCTTCCGTATTTATTTCTACGCAAATCGTGTGTTCGTTGCAGTACTGTCTGATTAGTGTTGCTGTTAAATTCTTTTTCAGAATTATGATGGCAGCTTTTGGTTGATTGCCAGTATGTATGGTTCTTGCCGTTATAGGCATTCCCCTTATTTTTTGTCCCAATGTATATGGTTCTTGTAAGCACAAAATGTCCAGTGCCATTTCTTCTGCAACTTTCCTCAATTCGAAGTTTACCAGTCTATTGTTATTGCAATTTAGTTGACCTATTCTTATTTGTAAATGTTGCTTGCCGTTTTCGTTTCTTGTCTGTCGCTGTGTTACGGTTTTGTCTGTTCTCCTTTGGTAGGGTCTAGTTTCCATAATCGGTTTTTTGTATAATTCGTTTGAGCAGCATTTTATGCGTTGGGCAAGATTTTAAGTCTGCGTTGCATTTTCTGCCCCTTGTTGTACATGGTATGCACACTGGTGGTTGTTGTTTACTGGAACATGTGTTTCTCTTTGTGTCCCGAGTCCTTATCCGTTTCCTTTCCACAATGCCCGCAAGTTTCTAATGCTTTTGTGCAATGTTTTGCTACATGCCCGAGATCTTGGCATCTTAAGCATTTTGGTACTATCAAGTAATCTTTTGCGCTAATTGCCCTAAATTCCAAATAAATTCTGTTTTGTCCTAATATTTTATGGCAAAGTGCGGTGCTTACCTCCGCTACGTGATGTTGCGTGGGTTTGACTTTTTGTCCTGTCTTAAACCGTATCTAAACGATTCTTCAAAAAAACAGAAAAAAACATTTTTTGACAAACAAAACTGCCGGACCAAGAGTAAACATACCTTTCCCTTATTGCTCCAATGGATAACTTTTTGTTCTGATCTGTTCTAAGCCTTGAAAATATAGTTCTGCAGTATGAATCTCCTATCACCAGAGGTTCTCCCAAAAATCGATGTTTTTACTATATCGACAAGAGTAAACATAGCCTTCCTTTTTTGTTCCAATGGCTAACTTTTTGTTTTGAGCTGTTCTAAGTCTAGAAAACATAGTTCTGCAGTATGAATCTCCTATCACCAGTGGTTCTGCCAAAAATCGGTGTTTTTACTATATCGACAGGAGTAAACATAGCCTTCCCCTTCTGTTCAAATGGCTAACTTTTTGTTCTGAGCTATTCTAAGCCTAGAAAACATAGTTCTGCAGTATGAATATTCTATCACTAGCGGTTCTCCTCAAAATTGGTGTTTTTACTCTATCGATAGGAGTAAACATAGCTTTCATCTTTTGCTCCAATGGTTCACTTTTTATTCTGAGCTGTTCTAAGTTTAAAAAACATAGTTCTACATTATGAGTCTCCCATCGCCACCGGTTCTCCCAAAATCGATGTTTTTACTGGATGGACAAGAGTAAATATAATTTTTCTCTTTTGTTCCATATAGCTAACTTTTTGTTCTGACCATATAATAGTAGTCATCGTTTTCATTACAAAAATAAGAGGGCAATTATGAATGGATGTGTTTGACAAGGATCTTAAATCATGGAACGAAACGCCAAAAAACGTAGATATTGTGTAGCAAGCGTGTGAAGTCACATTTTATATACGAGTGAGGAGTTTGCAACACGAGCTGCAAGCGAGTGTTGCAATCCAAACGAGTGTATGAACTGACTTCACACACGTGTTGCACACAATTCTTTTTCTACGACATTAAATTAAAACGCATTTTTTTAATTTTTGTTTTTGACATTTGCTGTGACATTTCTAAATACTATCGAAATATAGCACGCACAGCAACCTATTTACTTGTGACCGGTACGTAAAAGTACATGGGCTCTTATGGCAAGTATGCGTGAAGTAAACCGGTGTGTGAAATAGTATTTCACGTATAAATATTGATGTGTGAAGTGGAACTTTATAAATGGGAGTATAAAAACTGTTTTGAAATACATTACACCAAAATCGTGGCAAATATATGACTTATTTTATTATTATTATTATTAAATGCTATTCATATTATATTGTAAACATGTACTCCTAAATATAACTTATATGTTTGTTCTCGTTGTGGTTGGTGAGATATTCTTTTCGTTAGGAAAAGGCCACGTAGATTTTATAGGTATATACGTTTATAGGCTTATCGTTCCATGGCATAAGATTTTTGTCAAACACATCCATTCATAATTTCCTTCTCATTTTTGTAATGAAAACCATGACTACTATATGGTCAGAACAAAAAGCTAGCTATATGGAACAAACGAGTAAATCTATATTTACTCTTGTCCATACAGTAAAAACATCAATTTTTGGAGAACTGGTGGCAATGGGAGACTCATAATGCAGAACTATGTTTTTTAAACTTAGAACAGCTCAGAACAAAAAGTTAGCCATTGGAACAAAAAAGCAAGGCTATGTTTACTCTTGTCGATATAGTAAAAACATCGATGTTTGGGAGAACCGTTGGTGATAGGAGATTCATACTGCGGAACTGTTTTCTAGGATTAGGACAGCTCAGAACAAAAAGTTATCCATTGGAGCAAGAAGGGAAAAGTATGTTTACTCTTGGCTCGGCTGTCTTGTTTGTCAAAAAATGTTTTTTTTTCGTTTTTTTGAAGAATCGTTTAGATCCGGAATTGTCCTTTTGGAACAATGTTTGGAACAACTAGAACAATGTTAAGCGATGGCCAAAACCGCGATTTTTGATAAATGGGGTGCCAGTAACAAAATGGGTTTCTTTCAAATTTTCGAGGAATCTTTTGGAATAAAGTAATGTCGAATTGGAACAATGCGGTACAAGATTAGAACAATCTAGAACAGCTTTCAAAATCATAATTTTTAAAAATGGGTGCTAACTTTACACACGTAATTTTTAGTCTACTCTATATCATAGAATACATACTTATCTATATATTTACGTAACAAATTAGTTCTAATAAATAAAACTGATCTTGATTTGTATTCAAAGTATAACCAAAGCGCCCACTTAATTACTTGAAATTTGACAGGTGATTAATATATATTAAAACACACCAAATAACCTACATATTCATACAATTTGTACTACTTTTGTTTCATTTAATTTATAGTTCGAATTTATTTAGTATTTGCACTATGCAGGGTGATTGAAGGTTGATAGCATATTAAACTTTTACGCATAACAACTTATCACAGCGTTTTGAATTTTACAATATTTTCAACTATGAAGTGTTCTATTAAAACGCAGTAGCAACTATGTTATTTTAAATGAAATACCCTATAACGAATGCCAGTTTTTGATTCCTTGTTTATTTTTTATTAATTTTTCTTAATACTGTCGTATACTTATCTTCTCTAGTTTTCGAGATTTTTATTATTTTCCGGTTTTTTATTAGTGAAACCTGACTCAATAAAACGTTGACAAACTTATGCTTCTAAACTATAAGGAACTCTAATTTGGGTTGGTGTTAGTTAAGACCCAAAGGCTTTACATCCTGCAACCAAATCCTCCAGTAAATATAAAAGGTGCTCCAGGCTCGATTGTTTCTTCTTACTTGATTAAAAAAAAACCTGCTACAATCATTCCTGCCGACACTTCACTTTTCCGCCAGGCGTGAAGTTTGCGGAATAACTTTACCTGCACATAACTATTTTTTGAGTAGTCCGCTGGCATTCATATTTGGTCACTAAAAAGTACTATCGAAGCACTAACCATTACACCTGCTACAATCGTTCCTGGTAATACTTTTTTGCCAGTCGTGAAGGTGTCGGAATAACCTTAACTGCATATAACCATTTTTTGAGTAGTCCGCTAGCATTCATATTTGGGCACTATTAAGCACTCACGAAAAACACTAACGTAGCATTAGCAGTTACACCGGCTACAATTATTCCCACCGATAACTTTTCGCCAAGCGTGAAGAAGGCCGAATAGCTTTAACTGCATATAACTATTTTTTGGTATTCATTCATATTCATATTCATCCATATTTGGGCACTAAAAAGCACTACCGAAGCACTAGCCATTACACTTGCTACAATCATTTCTGCCAACACTTCACTTTTCCTCCAAGCATAAAGTTGGCGGAGTAACTTTAACTGCATGTAACTATTTTTTGAGTAGGTCACTGGCATTCATATTTGGGCACTAAAAAGCACCTTCGAAGCACTAACCATTACATCTCCTACAATTATTCCTGCCTACACTTTTCCGTCAGGCGTGAAGTTGACAAAATAGCTTTAACTGCATATAACTATTTTTTGGGTAGTCCGCTGGCATTCATTTTTAGGCACTATTAAGCACTCACAAAAAACACTTACGTAGCACTAACAGTTACACCCGCTACAATTATTTCCACCGATAATTTTCCGCCAAGCGTGTAGAAGGCCGAATACTTTAACGGCATATTACTATTTTTTGAATAGTTCTCTAACAATCATATTTGGGCACTATTAAGCACTCACGAAAAACACTAAAGTAGAACTAACAGTTACACCGGCTACAATTATTCCCAACGATAATTTTCCGCCAAACGTGAAGAAGGCCTAAAATTTACTGCATATAACTATATTTTCAGTAATCCACTTTCATTCATATTCGGGCACTAAAAAGCACTAACGAAGCACTAACCATTACACCTGCTACAACTATTTCTGACGATATTTCACTTTTCCTCCAAGCGAGAAGTTGGCGGAATAACTTTAACTGCATGTAACTATTTTTTGAGTAGTTCGCTGGCCTTCTTATTTGGGAACTAAGAAGCACGACGCAGCACTAACCATTACACTAGCTACAGTCATTCCTGCCAACACTCTTCCGCCAGGCGTGAAGTTGGCGGAATAACTTTAACTGCATACAACTATTTTTTGAGTAGTCGGCTGGCATTCATAATTGGGCAATAAAGTGCACTAACGGAGCACTAACCATTACACCTGCTACAATCATTCCTGCTGACACTTTAATTTTCCGCCAGGCGTGAAGTTGGCGGAAGAACTTTAACTGCATCTAAGTATTTTTTGAGTACTTCACTGGCATTCATATTTGGGCACTAAAAATCACTAACGAATCACTAACCATCAAACCTGCTACAATCATTCCTGCCAACACTTTTCCGCCAGACGTGAAGTTGGCGGAATAACTTAGTCCGCTGGCATTTATATTTGGGCACTATTAAGCAACCACAAAAAGCACCAACAAACCACTAACCATTACAACTGCTACAGTTATTTCTGCCTACACTTTTCTGCCAGGCGTAAAGTTGGCGGAAAACCTTTAACTGCATATAACTATTTTTTGAGTAGTCCGCTGGCATTCATATTTGGGCACTAAAGAGCACTAACAAAGCACTAACCATTACACCTGCTACAAATATTACTGCCTACACTTTTCCGCCAGGCGTGAGGTTGACAGAATAGCTTTAACTGCATATAACTATTTGTTGCGTAGTCCGCTGGCATTCATATTTGGGCACTAAAAAGCACTAACGAAGCACTAACAATTACACCGGCTACAATTGTTCCCACCAACACTTTTCCGCCAGGCGTGAAGATGGCGGAATAACTTTAAACGCATATACTTATTTTTTGAGTAGTCCGCTGACATTCATATTTGGGCACTAAAAAGCACTATCGAAGCACTAACCATTACATCTTTTCCTCCAAGCGTGAAGTTGGCGGAATAACTTTAACTGCATGTAACTATTTTTTGAGTAGTCCGCTGGCATTCTTATTTGGGCACTAGGGAGCACTAACGAAGCACTAACCATTACACTAGCTACAGTCATTCCTGCCAACACTTTTCCGCCAGGCGTGAAGTTGGCGGAATAACTTTAGCTGCATACAACTATTTTTTGAGTAGTCGGCTGGCATTCATATTTGGGCACTAAAGTGCACTAACGGAGCACTAATCATTACAGCTTCTACAATTATTCCTGCCGACACTTTACTTTTCCGCCAGGCGTGAAGTTGGCGGAATAACTTTAACTGCATATCAGTATTTTTTGAGTACTGCACTGGAATTCATATTTGGGCACTAAAAATCACAAACGAATCACTAACCATTACACCTGCTACAATCATTCCTGCCAACACTTTTCCGCCCAGCGTGAAGTTGGCGGAATAACTTTAACTGCATATAACCATTTTTTGAGTAGTCCGCTGGCGTTAATATTTGGGCACTGAAAAGCACTAACGAAGCACTAACTATTACACCAGCTACAATCATTCCTACCGACCCTTCACTTTTTCGCCAGGCGTGAAGTTGACGAAATAACTTTAACAGCATATAACTATTTTTTGAGTAGTCCGCTGGCATTCTTATTTGGGAACTGTTAAGCACTCACAAAAAACACTAAGGTAGCACTAACAGTTACACCGGCTACAGTTATTCCCACCGATAATTTTCCGCCAAGCCTGAAGAAGGCCGAATAACTTGAACTGCATATAACTATTTTTTGAGTAGTCCGCTGGCATTCATGTGAGGTCACTAAAAAGCACTAACGAAGCACTAGCCATTACACCTGCTATAATCATTTCCGCCAATACTTCACTTTTTTTCCAAGCGTGATGTTTGCGGAATAACTTTACCTACATATAACTATTTTTTGAGTAGTCCGCTGGCTTTCTTGTTTGGGCACTAAAGAACAGTAACGAAGCACTAACCATTACACCAGCTACAATCATTTCTGCCAACACTTTTCCGCCAGGCCTGAAGTTGGCGGGATGCCTTTAACTGCATACAACAATTTTTTGAGTAGTCGGCTGGCATTCATATTTGGGTACAAAAGTGCACCACCGAAGCACTAACCATTACACCTGCTACAATCATTCCTGCCGTCACTTCACTATTCCGCCAGGCTTGAAGTTGGCGGAATAACTTTAAGTGCATGTAAGTATTTTTTGAATACTGCGCTGTCATTCATACTTGGGCACTAAAAATCACTAACGAATCACTAACCATTACACCTGCTACAATCATTCCTGCCAACACTTTTCCGCCCAGCGTAAAGTTGGCGAAATAACTTTAACTGCAAACAACTATTTTTTGGGTAGTCCGCTAGCATTCATTTTTGGGCACTGAAAAGCACTAACAAAGCACTAACCATTACACCAGCTACAATCATTCCTGCCGACCCTTCACTTTTCCGCCAGGCGTGAAGTTGGCGGAATAACTTTAACTGCATATAACCATTTTTTGAGTAGTCCGATAGCTTTCATATTTGGGCAGTAGAAAGCACTAACGAAACACTAACCATTACACCTGCAACAATTATTCCTGCCTACACTGCCTACACCTGCTACATCTTGCTCGTGGTTAAAGGCAATTCCAGAAGGGAAATCGAACGTAAAGCTAACATCGCCCTTACCCATACACAAAGTTGGTGCAAAACCAACAAAATGACCATAACACCACAAAAAACTACATACTTTGTGATGAAGGGATCCCTGGCAAGGGACCCCACCATCAAACTAGATGGTGTAAATATAAGTAGAACCCAAAACACAAAATATCTGGACTTAACATTAGACGAAAAACAGAATTACTCTGCACATATAAACACCGTCTGTGCAAGTGTAACTTCTGCAATGCAGAACATTGCAACGCTGACCCAAAGGACTTATAAGATACCACTTAATTGCTTAAGGCTATATCTCAACAGTGTGCTCGGTGCTATGGTATCGTACGCCGCGAGCGCGTGGGGACATCGCGTTAACACAATCAAACCTAGACAAAAAATTAACAGTACACAACGAAGTGTTTTACTGCGACTGACGGGGGCTTATGGGACTACCGCACATGATGCACTTCATGTACTGGTGGGAACTATGCCATTGGACCTAGTAGTGAAACAGCGAGCTGCAATGTACAATCTTACACACAATGACAACCAACAACTACAACGTATCTTAAACACAAGCCAACTGCCCACGATAAAGACGGAAATAAAGAACTACATACTTGCAGAATGGCAGACAAGATGGGATCAAAGCACAACCGGTAGAAGGGTATACGCAATGATCCCAAATATTAAAGACCGCCTAAAAGCCAAATACCTGGTGCCCAGTCGGGGTTTATTCATTATCTAACTGGCCACGGACCCTATCCAACATACAGAGAACGCATGAACTTAGTTGACAACAACATATACACGTGCGGAGAAATAGGAACACCGGAACATATAGTATTCGAGTGTAATGACTTACAACCGTACCTCTACGCACATAGACAAACATTATTAAACAAGACCTTACACCAGATGATTTGGAACGAAAACCTCTTTTCACACTTAAATGCACTCACACAAAAAACCACGGCACTCATCCACCAACGTTATCTTGACGGATAAAAGACACAAACAAAATTACCCGGACAGAGACATAAAAGTACCACCTCTCCTTGGACCGAGGCTCTGCCCCGGAGACCGGAGACCGATCTTCTGGAATTCCAAGAGCTCTGCTCTTGACGACCAGAAGCAACAAGATCAAACCATTAACCCGACTTTGAAACAATCCAACCCCCTAATATGTAGAATTTGCATGCTTCTACATATTAGCAACTCTGTCTCTCACAAATAATAACCCACAGTAGTAGTATAAGTTAATTTTAAGTAGTAGAATAGGAAATTTCTTTTCTTTTTAACAAACGCTAAATTTTAAGAACTTACACATACCCGAGGCAAACAATACAGCAAACAAATCCTTTCCTCTGAAAGAACCTAATTTTTTATTAATATAATAGTATAAGTTCAAACTTGTACAAAATTATACTAATTCAATCCAACCTTTTAGAAACCTGGGCAACATAAACACAAATTAACATTTCAAACACACTTCACACACACACACACACACACACACACACACACACACACACACACAACACACAAAACACCTCTTATGCACTGTGCAAACACAAAACACTATTCACAAACTTACATTGCCTTTTCAACATCTGGATTTCCGGCTGCCGATGGTCCTGTTCCTAAAAGGGGAACGTAACACGGATACCAACATCACACACAACACGCATACACACAACTCTCTCTCTCTCTCTCTCTCACACACACACACACAAACACACACCTAAACACACACTTCCATTGCCTTTTCAACATCTGGATTTCCGGCTGCCGATGGTCCGGACTGACAAGGCAATGTCCGTTGTGCGTTCTTCCTTGACGACTGGGATATCCGGCTGCCGATGGTCTTGGTTCTAGAGGGGGAACGTAACACGGAACAACATCACACACAACACACATACACACAACCATCCCCCACACACACACACATACACACATAACACATGATGGTTACTTTCTGTGGAGAAGCCAGGTCTGCTTAAATTTCAGGTAGCAGACTACTGAAACGTTGGAACAAATAAATAAATAACTATTACACCTGCTACAGACATTCCTGCAAACACTTTTCCGCCAGGAGTGAATTTGGCGGAATAACTTTAACTGTGAATAATTATTTTTGAGTAGTTCGCTGGCATTCTTATTTGGGTACTAAAAGGCACTGACGAAGCACCAACCATAACACCTGCTACAATCATTCCTGCCGACACTTCACTTTTCCGCCAGGCGTGAAGTTGGCGGAATAACTTTAACTGCATATAACTATTTTTTTAGGAGTCCGCTGGCATTCATATTTGGGTACTAAAGAGCACTAACCATTACACCTACTACAATTATACCCTACCTGCACCTTTCCGCCAGGCGTGAGCTTGGGGGAATAACTTTAACTGCATATAACTATTTTTTTAGTAGTCTGCTGACATGTATTTGATCACTAAAGAGCACTAACGAAGCACTAATCATTACACCTGCTACAATCATTCCGGCCGACACTTCACTATTCCGCCAGGCGTGAAGTTGGCAGAATAACTTTTAACGCATATACTTATTTTTTGAGTAGTCCACTGGCATTCATATTTGGGCACTAAAAAGCACCATCGAAGCACTAACCATTGCACCTATTACAATTATTCCTACTTACACTTTTCCGCCAGGCGTGAAGTTGGCGGAATAGCTTTAACTGCATATAACTATTTTTTGGTAGTCTGCTGACATTCGTATTTGATCCCTAAAGCGCAGCAACGAAGCACTAATCATTACACCTGCTACAATCATTCCGGCCGACACTTCACTTTTCCGCCAGGCGTGAAGTTGGCGGAAAACTTTAACTGCATATAACCATTTTTTGAATAGTCCGTTGCCATTCATATTGGGGCAGTAGAAAGCACTGACGAAACACTAACCATTACACCTACTACAATTATTCCTGCCTACACTTTTACGCCAGGTGTGAAGTAAGCGGGATAATTCTAACTGCATACAACTATTTTTGAGTAGTCCGCTGGCATTCATATTTGAGCACTAAAGAACACTAACGAAGCACTAACAATTACACCTGCTACAAACATTCCTGCCTACACTTTTCCGCCAGGCGTGAAGTTGGTGGAATAACTTTAACTGCATAGAACTATTTTCTTTAGTCCGCTGGTATTCATATTTGGGCACTATTAAGAAACCACAAAAAGCACTAACGTAACACTGACAGTTACACCGGCTACAATTATTCCTACCGACACTTTTCCGCCAAGCGTGAAGATGGCAGAATAACTTTAACTGCATATAACAATTTTTTGAGTAGCCCGCTGGCATTCATATTTGGGCACTTAAAAACACTAACAAAGCACTAACCATTACACTTGCTACAATTATTCCTGTCTACACTTTTCTGACAGGCGTGAAGTTGGCGGAAAAACTTTAACTGCATATAACTATTTTTTGGTACTCCGTTGCCATTCATATTTGGGCAGTAGAAAGCACTAACGAAACACTTACCATTACACATACTACAATTATTCCTGCCTACCCTTTTCCGCCAGGTGTGAAGTAAGCGGAATAATTTTAACTGCATACAACTATTCTTGAGTAGTCCGCTGGCATTCATATTTGGGCACTAAAAAGCACTAACAAAGCACTAACAATTACACCGGCTACAATTATTCCCACCAACACTTTCCCCCAGGCGTGAAGTTGACGGAATAACTTCAAACGCATATACTTATTTTTTGAGTAGTCCGCTGGCATTCATATTTGGGCACTAAAAAGCATTATCGAAGAATTAACCATTACATCTTTTCCTCCAAGCGTGAAGTTGGCGGAATAAGTTTAACTGCATGAAACTATTTTTGAGTAGCCCCCTGGCATTCTTATTTGGGCACTAGGGAGCACTAACGAAGCACTAACCATTACACCAGCTACAGTCATTCCTCCCAACACTTTTCCGCCAGGCGTGAAGTTGGCGGAATAACTTTAACTGCATACAACTATTTTTTGAGCAGTCAGCTGGCATTCATATTTGGGCACTAAAGTGCACTAACGTAGCACTAACCATTACACCTTTTACAATCATTCCTGTCGACACTTTACTTTTCCGACAGGCGTGAAGTTGGCGGAATAACTTTAACTGCATATAAGTATTTTTTGAGTACTGCACTGGCATTCATATTTGGGCACTAAAAATCACAAACGTATCACTAACCATTACACCTGCTACAATCATTCCTGCCAACACTTTCCCGCCCAGCGTGAAGTTGGCGGAATAACTTTAACTGCATACAACCATTTTTTGAGTAGTCCGCTGGCATTCATATTTGGGCACTGAAAAGCACTAACGAAGCACTAACTATTACACCAGCTACAATCATTCCTACCGACCCTTCACTTTTCCGCCAAGCGTGAAGTTGACGGAATAACTTTAACTGCATATAACCATTTTTTGAGTAGTCCGTTAGCTTTCTTATTTGGGCAATAGAAAGCACTAACGAAACACTAACCATTACACCTACTACAATTATTCCTGCCTACACTTTTCCGCCAGGTGTGAAGTATGCGGAATAATTTTAACTGCATACAACTACTTTTGAGCAGTTCCCTGGCATTCATATTTGGGCACTAAAAAGCACTAACTAAGCACTAACAATTACACCGGCTACAATTATTCCCAGCAACATTTTTCCGCCAGACGTGAACTTGGCGGAATAACTTTAAACTCATATACCTATTTTTTGAGTAGTCCGCTGGCATTTATATTTGGGCACTAAAAAGCATTATCGAAGCACTAACCATTACATATTTTTCTCCAAGCGTGAAGTTGGCGGAATAAGTTTAACTGCATGTAACTATTTTTTGCGTAGTACGCTGGCATTTTTATTTGGACACTAGGGAGCACTAACGAAGCACTAACCATTACACCAGCTACAGTCATTCTTGCCAACACTTTTCCGCCAGGCGTGAAGTTGGCGGAATAACTTTAACTGCATACAACTATTTTTTGAGTAGTCCGCTGGCATTTTTATTTGGACACTAGGGAGCACTAAGGAAGCACTAACAATTACACCAACTACAGTCATTCTTGCCAACACTTTTCCGCCAGGCGTGAAGTTGGCGGAATAACTTTAGCTGCATACAACTATTTTTTGAGTAGTCGGCTGGCATTCATATTTGGGCACTAAAGTGCACTAACGGAGCACTAATCATTACAGCTTCTACAATTATTCCTGCCGACACTTTACTTTTCCGTCAGGCGTGAAGTTGGCGGAATAACTTTAACTGCATATAAGTATTTTTTGAGTACTGCACTGGAATTCATATTTGGGCACTAAAAATCACAAACGAATCACTAACCATTACACCTGCTACAATCATTCCTGCCAAAACTTTTCCGCCCAGCGTGAAGTTGGCGGAATAACTTTAACTGCATACAACTATTTTTTTAGTAGTCTGCTGGCATTCATATTTGGGCACTGAAAAGCACTAACGAAGCACTAACTATTACACCAGCTACAATCATTCCTACCGACCCTTCACTTTACCGCCAAGCGTGAAGTTGGCGGAATAACATTAACTGCATATAACCATTTTTTGAGTAGTCCGTTGCCATTCATATTTGGGCTGTAGAAAGCACTGACGAAACACTAACCATTACACCTACTACAATTATTCCTGCCTTCACTTTACCGCCAAGTGTGAAGTAAGCGGAATAATTTTAACTACATACAACTATCTTTGAGTAGTTCCCTGGCATTCATATTTGGGCACTAAAAAGCACTAACTAAGCACTAACAATTACACCGGCTACAATTATTCCCACCAACACTTTTCCGCCAGACGTGAACTTGGCGGAATAATTTTAAACGCATATACCTATTTTTTGAGTAGTCCACTGGCATTCATATTTGGGCACTAAAAAGCATTATCGAAGCACTAACCATTACATTTTTTCCTCCAAGCGTGAAGTTGGCGGAATAAGTTTAACTGCATGTAACTATTTTTTGAGTAGTCCGATGGCATTTTTATTTGGACACTAGGGAGCACTAACGAAGCACTAACCATTACATTAGCTACAGTCATTCTTGCCAACACTTTTCCGCCAGGCGTGAAGTTGGCGGAATAACTTTAACTGCATACAACTATTTTTTGAGTAGTCGGATGGCATTCATATTTGGGCACTAAAAAGCATTATCGAAGCACTAACCATTACATTTTTTCCTCCAAGCGTGAAGTTGGCGGAATAAGTTTAACTGCATGTAACTATTTTTTGAGTAGTCCGATGGCATTTTTATTTGGACACTAGGGAGCACTAACGAAGCACTAACCATTACATTAGCTACAGTCATTCTTGCCAACACTTTTCCGCCAGGCGTGAAGTTGGCGGAATAACTTTAACTGCATATAACTATTTTTTTAGTAGTCTGCTGACATTCGTATTTGATCACTAAAGAGCACTAACGAAGCACTAATCATTACACCTGCTACAATCATTCCGGCCGACACTTCACTATTCCTCCAGGCGTGAAGTTGGCAGAATAACTTTTAACGCATATACCTATTTTTTGAGTAGTCCACTGGCATTCATAATTGGGCACTAAAAAGCACCATCGAAGCATTAACCATTGCACCTACTACAATTATTCCTACTTACACTTTTCCGCCAGGCGTGAAGTTGGCGGAATAGCTTTAACTGCATATAACTATTTTTTGGTAGTCTGCTGACATTCGTATTTGATCCCTAAAGCGCAGCAACGAAGCACTAATCATTACACCTGCTACAATCATTCCGGCCGACACTTCACTTTTCCGCCAGGCGCGAAGTTGGCGGAAAACTTTAACTGCATATAACCATTTTTTGAATAGTCCGTTGCCATTCATATTGGGGCAGTAGAAAGCACTGACGAAACACTAACCATTACACCTACTACAATTATTCCTGCCTACACTTTTACGCCAGGTGTGAAGTAAGCGGGATAATTTTAACTGCATACAACTATTTTTGAGTAGTCCGCTGGCATTCATATTTGGGCACTAAAGAACACTAACGAAGCACTAACCATTACACCTGCTACAAACATTCCTGCCTACACTTTTCCGCCAGGCGTGAAGTTGGTGGAATAACTTTAACTGCATAGAACTATTTTCTTTAGTCCGCTGGTATTCATATTTGGGCACTATTAAGAAACCACAAAAAGCACTAACGTAACACTGACAGTTACACCGGCTACAATTATTCCTACCGACACTTTTCCGTCAAGCGTGAAGATGGCAGAATAACTTTAACTGCATATAACTATTTTTTGACTAGCCCGCTGGCATTCATACTTGGGCACTTAAAAACACTAACAAAGCACTAACCATTACACTTGCTACAATTATTCCTGTCTACACTTTTCTGACAGGCGTGAAGTTGGCGGAAAAACTTTAACTGCATATAACTATTTTTTGGTACTCCGTTGCCATTCATATTTGGGCAGTAGAAAGCACTAACGAAACACTTACCATTACACATACTACAATTATTCCTGCCTACCCTTTTCCGCCAGGTGTGAAGTAAGCGGAATAATTTTAACTGCATACAACTATTCTTGAGTAGTCCGCTGGCATTCATATTTGGGCACTAAAAAGCACTAACGAAGCACTAACAATTACACCGGCTACAATTATTCCCACCAACACTTTTCCGCCAGGCGTGAAGTTGGCGGAATAACTTTAAACGCATATACCTATTTTTTGAGTAGTCCCCTGGCATTCTTATTTGGGCACTAGGGAGCACTAACGAAGCACTAATCATTACACCAGCTACAGTCATTCCTCCCAACACTTTTCCGCCAGGCGTGAAGTTGGCGGAATAACTTTAACTGCATACAACTATTTTTTGAGCAGTCAGCTGGCATTCATATTTAGGCACTAAAGTGCACTAACGGAGCACTAACCATTACACCTTTTACAATCATTCCTGCCCACACTTTACTTTTCCGCCAGGCGTGAAGTTGGCGGAATAACTTTAACTGCATATAAGTATTTTTTGAGTACTGCACTGGCATTCATATTTGGGCACTAAAAATCACAAACGTATCACTAACCATTACACCTGCTACAATCATTCCTGCCAACACTTTCCCGCCCAGCGTGAAGTTGGCGGAATAACTTTAACTACATACAACCATTTTTTGAGTAGTCCGTTAGCTTTCATATTTGGGCAATAGAAAGCACTAACGAAACACTTACCATTACACATACTACAATTATTCCTGCCTACCCTTTTCCGCCAGGTGTTAAGTAAGCGGAATAATTTTAACTGCATACAATTATTTTTGAGCAGTTCCCTGGCATTCATATTTGGGCACTAAAAAGCACTAACTAAGCACTAACAATTACACCGGCTACAATTATTCCCAGCAACACTTTTCCGCCAGACGTGAACTTGGCGGAATAACTTTAAACGCATATACTTATTTTTTGAGTAGTCCGCTGGCATTCATATTTGGGCACTAAAAAGCATTATCGAAGCACTAACCATTACATTTTTCCTCCAAGCGTGAAGTTGGCGGAATAAGTTTAACTGCATGTAACTATTTTCTGCGTAGTACGCTGGCATTTTTATTTGGACACTAGGGAGCACTAACGAAGCACTAACCATTACACCAGCTACAGTCACTCTTGCCAACACTTTTCCGCCAGGCGTGAAGTTGTCGGAATTACTTTAACTGCATTCAACTATTTTTTGAGTAGTCCGCTGGCATTTTTATTTGGACACTAGGGAGCACTAACGAAGCACTAACCATTACACCAGCTACAGTCATTCTTGCCAACACTTTTCCGCCAAGCGTGAAGTTGGCAGAATAACTTTAACTGCATACAACTATTTTTTGAGTAGTCGGCTGGCATTCATATTTAGGCACTAAAGTGCACTAACGGAGCACTAACCATTACACCTTTTACAATCATTCCTGCCGACACTTTACTTTTCCGCCAGGCTTGAAGTTGGCGGAATAACTTTAACTGCATATAAGTATTTTTTGAGTACTGCACTGGAATTCATATTTGGGCACTAAAAATCACAAATGAATCACTAACCATTACACCTGCTACAATCATTCCTGCCAAAACTTTTCCGCCCAGCGTGAAGTTGGCGGAATAACTTTAACTGCATACAACTATTTTTTTAGTAGTCCGCTGGCATTCATATTTGGTCACTGAAAAGCACTAACGAAGCACTAACTATTACACCAGCTACAATCATTCCTACCGACCCTTCACTTTACCGCCAAGCGTGAAGTTGGCGGAATAACATTAACTGCATATAACCATTTTTTGAGTAGTCCGTTGCCATTCATATTTGGGCAGTAGAAAGCACTGACGAAACACTAACCATTACACCTACTACAATTATTCCTGCCTTCACTTTACCGCCAAGTGTGAAGTAAGCGGGATAATTTTAACTACATACAACTATTTTTGAGTAGTTCCCTGGCATTCATATTTGGGCACTAAAAAGCACTAACTAAGCACTAACAATTACGCCGGCTACAATTATTCCCACCAACACTTTTCCGCCAGACGTGAACTTGGCGGAATAATTTTAAACGCATATACCTATTTTTTGAGTAGTCCGCTGGCATTCATATTTGGGCACTAAAAAGCATTATCGAAGCACTAACCATTACATTTTTGCCTCCAAGCGTGAAGTTGGCGGAATAAGTTTAACTGCATGTAACTATTTTTTGAGTAGTCCGATGGCATTTTTATTTGGACACTAGGGAGCACTAACGAAGCACTAACCATTACACCAGCTACAGTCATTCTTGCCAACACTTTTCCGCCAGGCGTGAAGTTGGCGGAATTACTTTAACTGCACACAACTATTTTTTGAGTAGTCGGCTGGCATTCATATTTGGGCACTAAAGTGCACTAACGGAGCACTAACCATTACACCTTTTACAATCATTCCTGCCGACACTTTACTTTTCCGCCAGACGTGAAGTTGGCGGAATAACTTTAACTGCATATAAGTATTTTTTGGGTGCTGCACTGGAATTCATATTTGGGCACTAAAAATCACAAACGAATCACTAACCATTACACCTGCTACAGTCATTCCTGCCAATACTTTCCCGCCCAGCGTGAAGTTAGCGGAATAACTTTAACTGCATACAACTATTTTTTTAGTAGTCCACTGGCATTCATATTTGGGCACTGAAAAGCACTAACGAAGCACTAACTATTACACCAGCTACAATCATTCCTACCGACCCTTCACTTTTCCGCCAAGCGTGAAGTTGGGGGAATAACATTAACTGCATATAACCATTTTTTGAGTAGTCCGTTGCCATTCATATTTGGGCAGTAGAAAGCACTGACGAAACACTAACCATTACACCTACTACAATTATTCCTGCCTACACTTTTCCGCCAAGTGTGAAGTAAGCGGAATAATTTTAACTACATACAACTATTTTTGAGTAGTCCGCTGGCATTCATATTTGGGCACTAAAGAACACTAACAAAGCACTAACCATTACACCTGCTACAATCATTCCTGCCTACACTTTTCCGCCAGGCGTGAAATTGGTAGAATAGCTTTAACTGCATAGAACTATTTTTTTTAGTCCGCTGGCATTCATATTTGGGCACTATTAAGCAAGCACAAAAAGCACTAACGTAACACTAAAAGTTACACCGGCTACAATTATTGCTACCGACAGTTTTCCGCCAAGCGTGAAAATGGCAGAATAACTTTAACTGAATATAACTATTTTTTGAGTAGCCCGCTGGCATTCATATTTGGGCACTAAAAAGCACTAACGAAGCACTAGCCATTACACCTACTACAATTATTCCTGCCTACACTTTTCCGCCAGGCGTGAAGTTGGTGTAATAATTTTAACTGCATAAAACTATTTTTTAGTACGCTGGCATTCGTATTTGGGCACTATTAAGCAACCACAAAAAGCACTAACAGTTACACCGGCTACAATTATTCTTATCTACACTCTTCCGCCAAGCGTGAAGATAGCAGAATAACTTTATCTGCATATAACTAATTTTTGAGTAGCCCGCTGGCATTCATATTTGGGCACTAAAAAGCACTAACCATTACACTTACTACATTCATTCCTGCCAACACTTTCCCGCCAGGCGTGAAGTTGGCGGAATAACTTTAACTTCATTCAACTATTTCCTGAGTAGTCTGCTGGCATTCATATTTGGGCACTTAATTGCACCAACGAAGCACTAACCATTACACCTGCTACAAGTATTTCTGCCTACACTTTTCTGCCAGGCGTGAAGTTGGCGGAAAAACTTTAACTGCATACAACTATTTTTTGAGTAGTCTGCTGGCATTCATATTTGGGTACTAAAGTGCACTAACGGAGCACTAATCATTACACCTTCTACAATTATTCCTGCCGACACTTTACTTTTCCGCCAGGCGTGAAGTTGGCGGAATAACTTTAACTGCATATAAGTATTTTTTGAGTACTGCACTGACATTCATATTTGGGCACTAAAAATCACTAACGAATCACTAACCATTACACCTGTTACAATCATTCCTGCCAACACTTTTCCGCCCAGCGTGAAGTTGACGGAATAACTTTAACTGCATACAACCATTTTTTGAGTAGTCCGTTGGCGTTCATATTTGGGCACTGAAAAGCACTAACGAAGCACTAACTATTACACCAGCTACAATCATTCCTACCGACCCTTCACTTTTCCGCCAGGCGTGAAGTTGACGGAATAACTTTAACTGCTTATAACTATTTTTTGAGTAGTCCGCTGGCATTTATATTTGGGCACTAAAAAGCATTAACGAAGCACTAACCATTACACCTTCTACAATCATTCCTGCCGACACTTCACTTTTCCGCCAGTCGTGAAGTTGGTGGAAAAACTTTACTGCATATAACTATTTTTCGAGTAGTCCACTGTCATTCTTACTTGGGCACTAAAAGCACTAACGAAGCACTAACCATTACACGTGCTACAATCATTCATGCCAATATTTTTCCGCCAGGCGCGAAGGTGACGGAATAACTTTAACTGCATATAACTATTTTTGAGTAGTCCGCTGGTATTATTATTTGGGCACTAAAGAGCACTAACAAGGCACTAACCATTGCACCTGCTACAATTATTCCTGCCTACACTTTTCCGCCAGGCGTGAAGTTGGTGGAATAACTTTAACTGCTTATAACTCTTTTTTGAATAGTCCGCTGACTTTCATATTTGGGCATTAAAAAGCACTAACGAAGCATCAACAATTACTCCAATTAAAATTATTCCTGCCGACATTATTCCGCTAACTTCACGCATCTGTAGCAATGTACTTTAAAATTTTCAAATCGGATTCCAGTAGCTGTGGAAGTTAATTTTATATGAAACAGCCCCTACAGGGCGAGGGGTTGCAAATTTTAGTGTTGAATGGTAGTAGCGATATACGTTAACATTTTTAAAATCATATTTCCAGTTACTTTGGCAGTGAATTATATATAATTACAACCCCTAAGGGCGGGGGGAGGAGTAAAAATTTTATTGTGTAGGGTGATAGTAACGATGTACATTAAAATTTTAAAAATCGTGTTGATAATTGCTGTAGTAATGAATTTTATATAAAACAACCCTCTAAGGGGCGAAGGGGACTTGCATATTTTATTGTCTTGGGAGGTAGTAGCAATGTACTTTAAATTTTTCAAATCCGATTTCCAGGTGCTGTGGAAGTGAATTTTGTATAAACAACCCTTACGGTTTGAGGGGGTTGCAAATTTTATAGTGTTGGATGGTAGTAGCGATATACGTTAACATTTTTAAAACCATATATCCACTTGCTGTGGTAGTAAATTTTACATAATTACAACCCCTAAGAAGAGAAGAGGGATGAAAATTCTATTGTGTTGGGTGGTAGTAACGATGTACATGAAAATTTTAAAAATCAGATTAGTAGTTGCTATGGTAACGAATTGTATATAAAACAACCCCCTAAGGGGTGAGATGGATTGCAAATTTTATTGTGTTTGGTGGTAATAGCGATGTACGTTAAAATTTTTAAAATAGATTTGTAATTGCCGTGGAAGTGAATTTTATATAGAAAATTCCCTAATTGTCTACGAATTTTATTTTTAGGCATACATTTGCACTAATACCGCGTTGTATATTTATTGCAAAAGAATATTTTTAAAAAATGAATCCCGAATCGGCCCAGTCAGAGACTGAGAAACATTTTTCAACCTCACCATTACCTCATGTAGAATTAATATTACATGAAAATGAAAAGCTTAGACATTCTAAAATTGGTTACACAAATTCGCAGTAACACATACCAAATATTCGCAATTCTATCTGTTTACTTGGGTAAAAAATCGCAAAAATGAAAAACAGATTGTAGCGTGTGAAGGGGTGGTCCGCGAATTTAATGATTTATCTCACATTCTTGCATAAATGTTAGTAAAAATATTTTAAAACTTCAAGCTTTCTGCTTTAGCAGGTCAGAGCACCGTTTTTCTAGCCGCCCCGCCGCGCACGTAAAATTGTTTTTACACAAAAATGAAAAGTGCATATGCCTACAATCGCGGGCTTGTGAAATGTTCGTAATATAATTAGAGCAACAGAAAGTTAAAAGTACAATTACATTATATTCATGTTCTTCCAAATAAATAAACAGTGAAACCACAATTAAACAACAAAGCAAAGTATGATGTTGCCCCTTCTCATTAAATGAAATGTCCCAATGCCCTACATAAAAAATTATAAAATGAAAGTATTTTCATTTGAACCTTGTTTGCTTACAACAGTAGAAAAATGTAGAACTTATTTTGTGTTGAAATGCCGGCGTCTATATTGAGCTTCTTGAGCAATTGCATTCTGCAGCACCGCCCGCTGGTTGAGAATAATTATTTTTCTATCTTTGGATTGGTCCATATCACCCCACTTAATAATATATTATTTTATTGGATTAGATTTGTAAATAAAATTGCTAGCCAGAAACTGCGCCATTCCTTTAGTATTATATAATCTAATAATTATTATGCAACCATTGTTACAAGTCTACACAAATTGTATAGATGGCCATCTCCAGAAATGAGTGCAAACTACGGGGCTCGAGAATCTTATGCGCGCGATCGGATGTATGGTTGGCTGCCTAAAATCCATCAAAAAACAGGTTATTCTGTTTGGTAAATAACTTTTGTTGGATTGAAAATATGCAAAATGTAACTTCACCATTAGACTCACAAAACTTTGTACTTTCTAACGAAGGTTTGTTTTTTTTTCTAAAGTGGAGTAATAAAGCAGGAAATAGCTGTTAAAAGAATGTTAAAATTCACTTACTTTATTTTAGTTACTACATCTGACAGAATCAATTTGTATATAAAAAAAGCATTCGTTGGATAGCAGAATACATATATAATCGTTCTGTAAAAAAAAATTCAAAAATATTGATCATGATAGCCGTAGTGTACTGAATGGATTTTTTTATTAATTGTACGCCATTTTAATAGAAGTTGTTCACGACTTTTTCCGAAGATGGCACTGTTAATGATGTGTAGAATAAGGTTTAAAACCAAAATATTTCAAATTGAATTATTTTGGACTTTGTTTTTGTCGCATTGAAATGAAGTAAACTAATAATTATCGGTGGGAATAATTGTAGCCGGTGAAACTGTTAGTGCTACGTTAGTGGTTTTCATGAGTGTTTATTAGTGCCCAAATATGAATGCCAGCGGACTATCAAAAAATAGTTATATGCAGTTAAAGCTATTCTGCCAACTTTACGCCTGACGGAAAAGTGTAGGCAGGAATAATTGTAGCAGGTGTAACTGTTCGTGCTTAGTGTTTTTCGTGAGTGCTTAACAGTGCCCAAATAAGAATGTCAGCGGACTACTCAAAAAATAGTTATATGCTGCCAAAGTTATTTCGTCAACTTCACGCCTGGCGGAAAAGTGAAGGGTCGGTAGGAATGATTGCAGCTGGTGTAATAGTTAGTGCTTCGTTAGTGATTTTCAGTGCCCAAATATGAACGCCAGCGGACTACTCAAAAAATGGTTGTATGCAGTTAAAGTTATTCCGCCAACTTCACGCTGGGCGGAAAAGTGTTGGCAGGAATGATTGTAGCGGGTGTAATGGTTAGTGATTCGTTAGTGATTTTTAGTGCCCAAATATGAATGCCAGTGCAGTACTCAAAAAATACTTATATGCAGTTAAAGTTATTCCGCCAACTTCACGCCTGGCGGAAAAGTAAAGTGTCGGCAGGAATAATTGTAGAAGGTGTAATGATTAGTGCTCCGTTAGTGCACTTTAGTGCCCAAATATCAATGCCAACCGACTACTCAAAAAATAGTTGTATGCAGTTAAAGTTATTCCGCCAACTTCACGCCTGGCGGAAAAGTGTTGACAGGAATGACTGTATCTAGTGTAATAGTTAGTGCTTCGTTAGTGCTCCCTAGTGCCCAAATAAGCATGCCAGCGGACTACTCAAAAAATAGTTACATGCAGTTAAAGTTATTCCGCCAACTTCACGCTTGAAGGAAAAGATGTAATGGTTAGTGCTTCGATAGTGCTTTTTAGTGCCCAAATATGAATGTCAGCGGACTACTCAAAAAATAGGTATATGCGTTTAAAGTTATTCCGTCAACTTCACGCTTGGCGGAAAAGTGTTGGTGGGAACAATTGTAGCCGGTGTAATTGTTAGTGCTTCGTTAGTGCTTTTTAGTGCCCAAAAATAAATGCCAGCGGAATACGCAAGAAATAGTTATATGCAGTTAAAGCTATTCTGTCAACCTCGCGCCTGGCGGAAAAGTGTAGGCAGGAATAATTGTAGCAGGTGTAATGGTTAGTGCTTTGTTAGTGCTCTTTAGTGCCCAAATATAAATGCCAGCGGACTACTCATAAAATAGTTATATGCGGTTAAAGTTTTTCCGCCAACTTTACGCCTGGCAGAAAAGTGTAGGCAGAAATAACTGTAGCAGTTGTAATGGTTAGTGCTTTGTTGGTGCTTTTTGTGGTTGCTTAATAGTGCCCAAATATAAATGCCAGCAGACTAAAAAAAATAGTTCTATGCAGTTAAAGTTATTCCACCAACTTCACGCCTGGCGGAAAAGTGTAGGCAGGAATGTTTGTAGCAGGTGTAATGGTTAGTGCTTCGTTAGTGTTCTTTAGTGCCCAAATATGAATGCCAGCGGACTACTCAAAAATAGTTGTATGCAGTTAAAATTATTCCGCTTACTTCACACCTGGCGGAAAAGTGTAGGCAGGAATAATTGTAGTAGGTGTAATGGTAAGTGTTTCGTTAGTGCTTTCTACTGCCCAAATATGAAAGCTAACGGACTAATCAAAAAATGGTTATATGCAGTTAAAGTTATTCCGTCAACTTCACGCCTGGCGGAAAAGTGAAGGGTCGGTAGGAATGATTGTAGCTGGTGTAATAATTAGTGCTTTTCAGTGCCCAAATATGAATGCCAGCAGACTACTCAAAAAATAGTTGAATGCAGTTAAAGTTATTCCGCCAACTTTACGCCTGGCGGAAAAGTGTTGGCAGGAATGATTGTAGCAGGTGTAATGGTTAGTGCTCCGTTAGTGCACTTTATTGCCCAATTATGAATACCAGCCGACTACTCAAAAAATAGTTGTATGCAGTTAAAGTTATTCCGCCAACTTCACGCCTGGCGGAAGAGTGTTGGCAGAAATTACTGTAGCTAGTGTAATGGTTAGTGCTTCGTCGTGCTTCTTAATTCCCAAATAAGAAGGCCAGCGAACTACTCAAAATAGTTACATGCAGTTAAAGTTATTCCGCCAACTTCTCGCTTGGAGAAAAAGTGAAATATTGTCAAAAATGATTGTAGCAGGTGTAATGGTTAGTGCTTCGTTAGAGCTTTTTAGTGCCCGAATATGAATGCCAGCGGATTACTGAAAAAATAGTTATATGCAGTTAAATTTATTCGGCCTTCTTCACGTTTGGCGGAAAATTATCGTTGGGAATAATTGTAGCCGGTGTAACTGTTAGTTCTACTTTAGTGTTTTTCGTGAGTGCTTAATAGTGCCCAAATATGAATGTTAGAGGATTACCAAAAAATAGTTATATGCAGTTAAAGTATTCGGCCTTCTACACGCTTGGCGGAAAATTATCGGTGGAAATAATTGTAGCGGGTGTAACTGTTAATGCTACGTAAGTGTTTTTCGTGAGTGCTTAATAGTGCCTAAAAATGAATGCCAACGGACTACCCAAAAAATAGTTATATGCAGTTAAAGCTATTTTGTCAACTTCACGCCTGGCGGAAAAGTGTAGGCAGGAATAATTGTAGCAGATGTAATGGTTAGTGCTTCGATGGTGCTTTTTAGTGCCCAAATATTAATGCCAGCGGCCTACTCATAAAATAGTTACATGCAGTTAAAGTTACTCCGCCAACTTTACGCTTGGAGGAAAAGTGAAGTGTTGGCAGAAATGATTGTAGCAAGTGTAATGGCTAGTGCTTCGGTAGTGCTTTTTAGTGCCCAAATATGAATGCCAGCGGAATACCAAAAAATAGTTATATGCAGTTAAAGCTATTCGGCCTTCTTCACGCTTGGCGGAAAATTATCGGTGGGAATAATTGTACCCGGTGTAACTGCTAATGCTACGTTAGTGTTTTTCGTGAGTGCTTAATAGTGCCCAAATATGAATGCCAGCGGACTACTCAAAAAATGGTTATATGCAGTTAAAGTTATTCCGACACCTTCACGCCTGGCAAAAAGTATTACCAGGAATGATTGTAGCAGGTGTAATGGTTAGTGCTTATCTTTTTAGTGGTCAAATATGAATGCCAGCGGACTACTCAAAAAATAGTTATGTGCAGGTAAAGTTATTCCGTCAACTTCACGCCTGGCAGAAAAGTGTAGGCAGGAATAATTGTAGCAGATGTAATGGTTAGTGCTTCGATGGTGCTTTTTAGTGCCCAAATATGAATACCAGCGGCCTACTAAAAAAGTAGGTATATGCGTTTGAAGTTATTCCGCCAACTTCACTCCTGGCGGAAAACTGAAGTGTTGGCCGGAATGATTGTAGGAGGTTTAATGATTAGTGCTTCGTTGCTGCTCTTTAGGGATCAAATACGAATGTCAGCAGACTACCAAAAAATAGTTATGTGCAGTTTAAGTTATTCCGCCAACTTCACGCCTGGCGGAAAAGTGTAAGTAGGAATAATTGTAGTAGGTGCAATGGTTAGTGCTTCGATGGTGCTTTTTAGTGCCCAAATATGAATGCCAGCGGACTACTAAAAAAATAGGTATATGCGTTAAAAGTTATTCCGCCAACTTCACGCCTGGCGGAATTTATCATCTTATACTACCATAAAAAATCAACTCGTCTTGTGCTATTACCATCTATGTATTTTATAGTTGGGTTTATCATGACTTTACTTATCTTTATCCGACATAAATAAAAAAATTGACAGCCAGAAATGATTAGCAAAAATTGAAAGATACGTAGCAGAACTAGCAAGATGTATGAGAGGACGATGGCCAGTAACCTGCGTATCAATTTTAATGAGTGAGCACATTTTCTGAATAGCGCGCGACGAAAGATTAGACGACGAAAGATTAGGCGACGAAAGATTAGGCGACGAGAGATTAGGCGACAAAAAACATCACTACAATCTAGGATGCAGTTAGAATTTTGAAAACTAGAATCAACGTTAAGAAAACCACTTCACTTTACGATGTGTACGGTGTACTTGGAAGATGGAAAGTTGATTTAATTTAAAAAAGATCGTTTGTTGCACCGAGTGAAGATGCTACTTTGGTAGAAAATATGCAGTAAATTTCGCATGGTGAAACAAGTACCTAATCCAGTCTAGGAATGCAGTTTTGTTTGGTTCGTAGTAGTTCTAAGAAATTCTTTTGTGTTTCACTCTAGAAACACGCTATTTTGTTCCGATGTGTAGAAGTACGAATTTGTTATTTGCTTCAACTATTGCTAAGCTGGATTTCCCAGTATCAAACTTAAAATTCACTCACTTGATTTTGTAAGAATATAAACTGTTAGTTACAATAACAGGTGTACCTACGTCACTTGTTTGTTTGAGATATGCTGCTGACACATGTATCCTTGAAAGCAGATGCTTAGCACTGTATTACTACCACCTTTGAAAACAAGAACATTTTTGTGATCATTTTCATTTTAAACTAAAATTAGTGCTTTCACTTAAAGAGAAAAATTTGTATATTAACTTTTGTAATGTAATCGACCTAAACAGATCTGAATGGGTTAGAATATCTTTGTGTAACAAGTTACACCTTGTTGTAATATATTTGATTATGAATAAGGTTGATAAACCTTACTTTAAACTTACAAAGTAATTCAAGTAATTATTTAATTTTGTTGCATTGAATTTTATTTAAAGAAAAAGAGATTCTTTTTAGTAAATTATTAGTCCAAGCTTAAAGTTTTTTATTTTGATCAAGTGTGATCAAACCTAACCACCGAAAATTAATATCTTTAAAAGTTGTATTTTTGATGCCCACCTTATATAGAAAATATTTTTTTATATATTTTTTTAGATATGTTTGCGGGACACAAACAGTGTTCCAATTTTCTATTGATCTAATTATTATACTTTCTTACAGGAACAGCGTCTTATTCTGTTAAGACAGGTTTTGTCAACGAAGGCGATCTTTTTTTCTTTGGGTCTCCACGTCCGCCCTTAGAAATATGCCATGCCATTAACGTGAATCAATCCGGACTTGGTGGCGCCTATTTGTTTTAGTTTGAGTATGACCCCCCAACAGATTTCGACTTACCCCCCCATTTCTCATAGCTCTACCCAAGGAATAGACCCCTAGTTATGTCGGAAGACTTCGTTACACTTGCTCATAACGTGAGGCCAGCTATATATAAGAAAAATTAGTTTCACTGGCTTCCAATAAACGTAGGGCAGGTGCCTCAAAAAACAATATTCGTTTCACTGGTGCCGGCAACGTCTAGGCACTTTGAAAAATACGTTACACTGAGCCCAGTTAGAAAAACCCGTTCACGTTTACGACAAGTTAATTTTTTAGGTAGCGTGGGTGTCGTAGAGTGAGAACTTTTCGATTGGAGGTTGGTCAACGTATCGGGGGCGTTGATTTCGGGTCTTACCGTTGCAATATTCAACGCTGCAACCATGGCATCCAAATTACTAGGTTCCGAAAGGTATTGCTATACACGTTCCAGTACAGTAGGAAATTTCGCTAATAATTCCTTGCATACAGCTCGTTGTTCACGTAGTAGACTTGCAGAGGAAAGTAATTTGAGGCGTTTCAAGACATGCATGAGTCGTGAGCGGATGGTAGCTACATGTGAATCAGAGTTTGCACTGTAATTTTCTCCAACTTGGCCTCAATAATTTTTAATTCTGCTACCGGATTTACTTTATAGAAAGGATTAATAAAGGCTTTATCAGCTAATTCCACTTTGACCAAAAGATGAAGACGTGCTCTCAGATGTTTGACTGTGTCCATAGACGACACAGGGGCGACACTAATCAAAAGCTTAAAAGTAAGTTATCTTTGCGTAACCGATTTAAATTTATCTTATAATCAGCCATTTTAACTCAAATAAAGAATATCGAAGCCAACATCACGAATTAAAATATATCCAAGAAGCGAAAAATAGAATCTACTTTCAATACCAAAAACTTAAAATAAAAAAAAATTCAACTCAAATATATTGCTGGAGAAGTCATCGACGCGGAAGAAAATTTAACAACGGAGAATGACGTTTTGTATCTTATCCATAAGGCTACAGCTACCAACACGCCAAATTCCAAAATCACATACAGGATAGCAAAAACGATTTTAACGTTTTAGTATTTCTTAACTGCTTCACTTTCAAAGTTCAATATTAAGAATGTAATTCACTTTCAGAGTAGACACGAGAAATTTTCCTAACTGTATTTAAAACGAATGTCGCGTAAATGTCTTTTTGCCTCAGATTAAGGATTTAGTTCACGTGCAGAATTTATACCACAAAGTTATCACTAAAACATTTTATAAAATTATATTCTACAGGAGTAGCAGCTTTATAATTTTACACACACACACACACACACACACACACACACACACACACACACACACACACACACACACACACACACACAGAGCAAGCTTCTTATTTCGATCGTAGCTTCGCTTGTAAACATCTAGTAGATAATCAACCACCTGAAAGTATCATATTTTCTCTTCAAAACATCTTCTGTTGATAAAACAACCACATGGAATATATTGTCAAAACATCACCTGCTTATAGGAAGACAACAGAGCGAACTACCTGGTCTGACCAGCTAAGGAGTATCTGCAACCAAGCTTGCAGAATCATAGAGTAAGTGTAGGAGGGATAGCTTACTTCTTGCATAAAATTATAGAAATTTAACATACAATTAGTAATTCGTATAGAGATGACGAAGCGAAAATAATCTTGTAGAAAAGCAAGTTACATATCCCCTTTTTCTTCTCTGTAATTTCCCTTAAATCGAGTCCTAGCGTTGGGCCGTCATTAAAAAATTGATATGATAACGCCGTACTCGGTGTAACAAACGTTCTACTGAACGCCACCGCTCTGTGTTTCTGTCAAATTAATCCTTTACTTTTATTATTATGCCACGGCTAGCCCTTTTTAATTTACACAGAGTGCACAACGTTACGATAATCAATTTTCCTTTTTCACCCCTTTTATAATTACATGTTTGAATTGATAAAACGAAGTTAATCAACATTCATATATTGAAAGGAAATAATATTTACATATTTTTGAAATTCTTTAAATACACCCTTGTATCGATTAATATCATATTTGTTTTTTTATCCCAAAATTTATATTCTTTTAGTTTCAATATAAAGTCACCAAAAACTACTTCTTTACAAAAAAACCTGGAACGTTCGAGACCTCTTTATGATTTATTACGTAAGTTTAACGTATACAATGTTTCTTGTTGACTTCTTTACAAGTTTTGGATAAATTGAATAAATTCATTAAAATTTAAATTGAAAAATATCTTAAAATTGAGTAGATCTGACCTGTAATCTCCTGATATGTTGTTTCGTGTTGTGAATCAACCCCCCCCCCCCTTGTTGTCTTCAATCGTATACCAATGCTCTGCTTAGTTGAACCAATATTTGAGTTCAGTTACCCCTTGTTTTCCAAAAATCACCTCGTGCTTCTTTATTTTATATTTCTCTGCATATGCTTTGAATCTCTTCCCTTAAATACTTTCGACGCAGATTAGAATTCTTTTCGACGCAGATTAGAATTGTACCAGAATTGTACCAGAAGCCAATTAGAATTTGATTAGAAGTCAATTAGAATGCAATTAGAATTGTACCAGAATCCGATTAGGAGCCCTATATGATTATAAATATTTAATTTAAATTAATTACCCAATTTCTACTCACGTTTTCTGAGAAAAACCGCAAAAACGTTTCGTACATTCTTAACACCATTTTTTTATGTAGCACTATTTTCACTATAACATAAATTTGATATATTCTAAACTTTATTTATTTAACGCGTAGATTTCTGGTTAAACGTGTCGTGGTTTTGACGTGCATCAAGTGTGAACTGACTGGTCTTATCACCGGTGGGTGTTAAATAGCCTTTTCCCACTACATCTGGGTTGGGTTTCCAACCAGTTTTACAGATTGTTTCAACTAACCAGCTTTTGTCTTTAATACTCCCTGTATTTTTAAGCTGTTTCTGATGAAACTATTTCGGATTTTCTTGTCATGCATGGTGTTTGTTTGCGATCTTTGATACCTTATTATTTGTTATCGTGGCTAGACTTTCAACTTACGTCTGTTGTTTTGTATAAATAATGCTTTTGGATAATTGTACAAAAATAAATGATGTAACTCTAGTGCTGTTTTCGTTTATGTATTTATTTATTTGAAAGTGCGTTTTTTTATCAAGGCGCTCATGGTTCTAGCGTAATTGCATGAAGATTTGTTAGATTTTGTTTTATCTTCTGCGTCTTTATTTTATAAACTTGTAAAACACTCCTTAACGTAGTTTAAATACATGTACGATTATTTCTTTGCTGAATACGCGTTCTATTGTTAAAAGATGTGCTCACTGGCATTAATTAAAATTAATAACGGTCTATATACAGGGTGTTAAATGCTTGCTATTTACATAATGTACGAATTACTTATTTTTCCGCTAAATAAATGCAGTTTTCTGATTTCCCTATTGCTATTTATTGTTACTACACGACCCCTACTACTTAATACACCCCTAAACAACCCCTTATCACAGCATTATATATATATATATATGTATATTTAAATGAAGTTATTAAGTCTTAAGAATTGTTGTTACATTGTATAATTGAAGGACATAATAAAAGGTTAATGAAAGTTTACAAACCAGACATGAGAATGGAAACAGTTGCTTTGTATTCTAGACGTAATATGACACCGCAAGTGCAGGTCACAGTAGATAATAATGCAGCAATTATTTGAATTAAGATTATTAAAATGTAATACTTTGTATTGTATCAAGAAATAGCAATCATGAGATCTGAATATCCCACAAAGTAATGTAAGAGCAGGGATAGTATAAATACCCTCAGGAGCCCAAGACTGCCAGTCAGTCTCGAGCTTCACAACTTTAACATTGTTGGTTGTTCAAGTTACTCATTTTAGTTTTAATTAATTAATTTAGTGAATAGTAACTTTGATTATTTTTGAAACCAAGTCGTTTATGAATATAACATACAATTGTCAAAATTATTGTAATTATTATAAAAATACACTTGATAGGAGTGTTTTGGAAATAAAGTCTTTTTTTAAAAAGACGCTCCCAAAGGCCCAAAACCTATTTCGCGTACATAATTAGTTGTAGAATTTCTGAAAACAAATGTTATTGATGACCAAATACTACGTTTTAAACTTATTAGAATATGTCGGAATCAAATGTTTTAGTTAACCAAAACCGTTTCTTATAATCTTATTTACGAAATGCGTGTGATTAAAAATAAATCTCAGATTTAAGGCTATATCCAAAATAAAAGATTTCCGTACTTTGTTAATAATAAAATCTTAGGTTTTCACGTTATCAAAATAGAATAGATTTAATAAAATTCTACAGGATGTTAGAAAAACAATCAGTTGCATTGAAAGTGAGTCGCACTTGCAAATAAAAATACAAAATAGCCGTGGAAACAGTATTGTATATAAAATTTTAGATTAAGTATGAGCCAAATTATTTAGTTACCGGTACAGGACGTAACAAATTATTCAGCTACGGTTCATAAAATCACATCCCAAAATAGAAACCCGTTCAAGATTTATAACCCAAAATACAAATTACTTTAGACCAATAAATGACGTATCGCCTATATTTAATATTGTTTGCCTTATTGCCAACCATGGAGGTGGTTTCATAAATTCTACCAATACTATTTTGAAGTAAAAGAGATTTTTAGTTTCAAAAATAAGGAATATAATTAAATGTTTTTAGGTTTAACCATATAATTTTTGTTTTATAGTTAGACATTATATAAAAGATAAACATGAAATTATTTATGTGATGTAACCTGAGAAAATCAAAACGTGAAAAAGTCAACTTTTTTTTATAAACACTCAAATTTATAAAGGGGTCCTATTGTTGGGTGCCAGTGTACCGTTAATTTTTTATGCATATTATACTAATATAAATATATAATATATTTAAATTTACACGGGGTTAAATTTTCCCCAGGGCGTCAATTGCCATATCCCGTGCTATCCCAAGCCCGGTGTGTCTTTCATCTCAGGATCGTGTCCACATGTCCCCTTGTTTGGTTGGCAGTTGCTGTCTTATCCGTGGTATAACGGTAAAGGAACAAAGCAATGAAAAGAAAGAAACCACTTCGTCGACTGCTGTAACTCTACCACACACTTCTGCGCTTGAGGAAGGAAGGAAGTAAAGTCTGCTGATGTCAACCCATCGGCTCCCACGAGCCATCATTCCCCTTCAATATAGATTAATGTTCTCAGGCAAATTGCTATGCACAGCTGCACGTTAAGCATAAGTAATGCAATCCTTGCGGTTTCCCAAAAAGGCATGTATAAAACTACTATGTAGTTTTGAATCAATATTTGTACTTTCAGGCTTCGTAGTGTTGGTGTTTTAGCACCTAATGGCGATATTATTTACTTTTGCCACAGTACAAAGGTTCCTTCGAACTTATATCAGTATAATAGCTTTGATTACTTCATAGGGTTGTTGGAAACTAATTTGCTCTGACGAGGCTTAAGAAAGCCGAAACCGGTCAGTGGATGTTTCTTCTCCTGTGAAGTAATAAAGTTATTGCTTTGTTAATGGCTATACAACTATTGGCTTGATTTGTATAGGCGAATGTTCATAAGAGTTTATTTACAGATATATATATATATATATATATAAATAATATATATATATATTGCTGTGATAAGGGGTTGTTTAAGGGTGCACTTTATAGTAAAGGTCATTTAGGAATGAGTAATTAGCATAGGCAGCAGAAAACTGCACTTATTTAGTGAATAATTAAGAAATAGACATAGTTTGTAGATAGTAAGCAGTCAACACCCTGTATATAAAGTAGAAATAGTTTTAAGCGACGCAAATACACATAGGAAGACGCATAGTTGGCGTAGGAATGAGAAATACATGCATTAAGTAGATAGTAAATATTAAATACCGTGTAGATAAAGTTTGGTTAATTTAGGTAAAGTAAGTAATGAAATTTTTCAGTGGAAGCACGCGTATATTTATAAATAAATGATAAAGTGTAATTAGACACGCATTAAAAAAGAGTTCCAGACGATTAGATTAATACGGATATAGAAATAGAGCTTCAGGTAGCTAATATAAATGCGTACAAATATCTAACCATGTTTAATAAGAGAAATGATTAAAAATTGCGTGAACAACATGTAAATATGAAAATTTAAAGTCGAGTTGCATCAGTTGTTTATGGAAAGTCAAGTAAATCTATCAAAATACAGCATGTTGATAACGAAAGACAGCTGCGGGCAGGTTGTGATTATGCGGAATCGTGGAGCATTACATCAGAAACTGCTCTAAATGTAATTATTTGATTGGTCAGAAATAAGCGACGAGTTCTAGACCATACCCACGGATGGAGTGGAAATTCGAGAATATATTAGCAAGCACCTTGATAACAAAGACAGTTTTGAACTCTACAAAGGCCGAAGTGCGTTGCCATTAAACAAAGTAATACGTAATAATTATAAAAGTGAAATAAAATGAGTGCTAATATGAAGATTATAATTGCCGTTTAAACGTAAGTACGTTTTTAATGAATTTATTTTAAACTAAAACATAAAAAATAATAGGGCTTCGAAGTCTGAGGGAAATAGACTACGATTCTGATGTTCAGGGAAAAATACAGTAATACAATTTAGATGTCCAGGGGAAAAGAAGAGTAATACAATTTTGAAGTACAGGGGTGAAACAAACTACAATTTTAAGTCTGGGGCAAGAATGATAAAAGTCTAAGTTAGAAGAAATTTGAAATGGAACGACAATAAATTGGGGTATAATTTAATAATGGTGATCCATAGTGTAATGGCAATAATTTAAATAGAATCCAGAATTGGGGAAGATCATTTTTATTGAAAGCGTCGATGTGAAAAAAAATAAACCAGGTCAGATTTTTAGTTATAAGACATTTTGTTTTTCTATATAAATTATTATTCTAATATTGAATTTGCTGAATATGATATGCTTGTGAAAAGTCAACAAAAGAAGTTGCATACGTATAGAATGAGTAATATGATAACAGGTTTAGAATATTCTACACTTTGTTGGTAAGGATAATAGGTTTTTTTTTTGTGACTTTGGGTTTTGAGTAAATAGTAGATGATTGTTAATAAATAAAATTTATAAAATTAACTGATTGAAAAGTGTATTTCGAATAATTTCAAAAGCTGTACATAACATATTGGTTTCATTATATAAAATCAAAATTAACTGAATTTTATAATTCCAAATAAATGCTAGCCGAGGTCATAAGATTTACATAGTTCAAGGCGGAGCCACAAGTTGAATAGGAAATTGAGAACACGCAAGGCGGTAACGTATCGAATTTTGTGATTGGTAGACAAGGTTGTTTCAAGATAAAGTCCAGTTAAGTTGATAGCAATACTAATAAGACAGCCGGAGGAGGAGATAATTACAATCTTGTTTATTTGTAGTGAATATTAAAATGGTGGTCCAATAATTTAGAGAGAGCATAGCAATAAATATAACAGCCCAACGTAGGGGCATGATAATTCTTCTAATATCATAGCAATATATATATATACATATACAGTGTGTCCAAATTTCGAGTCTCTACATTGTGATTTCAGTTATTATAAGAGATAGAAATTGGGTTAAATGGGGAAAGATTTGGAGGAATCCAGGCCAGTTTTGTATCCGTTTACAAAATTGGTGTAAATTGTCTGGTTTTGGAGATATTCAAAGAAAACTAAAAATGGCGGATTTTGTTTTTTGATAATAAAACATGAATCATAAGTCGCACCATCACAAGACTTGCACATTATTAAGACACTTTTCTAAAAGGAGTATTTTAGCATGAACAGAATCATTCGACTGCCTTTTGTTTTCGAGGAAACGCCCACAACTTTTGTTTTTCTTATGGCCGCCATTTTGAACATTAAGTGAATATTATGCGCCTTAAAATTACCTTTTGAAAGATATGCCACATGTCTATAAAAAAATGCAAAACTATCCTAAATTTTAAAAATAACTAAATTTGTATGTTCTTTAACATTTGGTAATCCCAACAGGGCAAAAATTTGATTTTTACTTTATGAAAAGTACACTACACATTTTATAATGTACAAAAACAGCATTTGTCGCAAATTATTAATTATGGTGGTACTAGAGTTACATTGATATCGTTTTATAATAGTAGGCGGTGGTAGGTGATAAAACCAAACAATTGAATTACAGTTATATGTCAAACAAATTCTAAAATTTAGATAAACTTGTGTGTGTTGTAAGTTTTGGTGCCGGTGGTGCTGCATTTTTAATTTAAAAAATAGCACATGTCTACAAGTTTTCGAATGAGGAAAAGTTTGATATGCTAAATACTTATTTACAATCGTTTCGGAACGCTGATACGGCGTCCGCCAGATATTTGGAATTGTATCCAGAAAGACGACAACCGCATAAAACATACTTCAGAAAAATTGTAATGAATTTACTGAATTATGGTGCTTTTGAACAGACTAGGGAACAATTACGACTTAAACAATAGGGAATGTGTTCTAAGCATTACTGAGGCGGTAACACGAAATCCATCCACATCCGTAAGATCTGTAAGCCGTGAACTTAATATTCCAAAATCAACTGTTCATAATATTTTTAAAAAAGAAAAGTTTCATCCTTATAAACCTACTATTGTCCAAGGCCTCAAAAGAGAAGATTTCGCCAGACGAATGCGTTTTTGTAATTGGTACATCCAAAATGCGAGGAAGAACCGCACTTTCAGAATTGATAATATGGACAGACGAAACGCGGTTTACCAATTGCGGGGTGTTCAATAAACATAACACGCATCACTGGAGCACTGAAAATCATCATCTGACGGCGCAACGCAAATTTCAAACGAGATATGGATTCAACGTTTGGTGTGGTATCTTAGGTAGTTAATTATGATATAAATATTTTAGTAAATTAACCAATGTAATTAATACTTTTATAGGTAATAATTTGATTGGACCCTTTTATTTTGTCAATAACCTCAATGGCGCTAGATATACGGAATTGTTAAGAGACCAAATAATTCCGGCTATTAGAGGACTTGTACCAAATGATGATGATTTTTGAAAACTATGGTTTCAGCAAGATGGTTGTCCAGCTCACAATTCCCGAGAAGTTAGCGCCCTTTTAGCTGAACATTTTGGCCAAAATATTATATGCAATAGTGGACCAATTATGTGGCCGGCAAGATCACCAGATCTTACACCACTTGATTTTTATTTATGGGGTTTTGCTAAAAATGAGGTATATGAGTTTGAACCGCCTCATAATATAAACGAACTGCAGGAAAGAGTCCGTGACATTCTTAACTCTATAAATAGGCGCACGTTAAGCAGAGTTGTACGGAAAGTTTTAATTAATTGTCGAATGTGCCGTGATGCAAACGGACAGCATTTTCAGCATCTACGGGAAGGAATTTAAATGATAGTTTGCCGTTTCGGTCACATTTAATTTTGTTCCCTAAATTGGATAAGATCGGCTACAGTTTTATGTTTAAGTTAATTTTAAGATTTATATCCAATACTTTAAGAGTTCTACTTAACAAAATGTATGTGGTACTACTACTACTACTACTGTTTGGAAAGTAGAAATCAAATTTTTGCCCTGTTGGGATTACCAAACGTTATAGAACATACAAATTTAGTTATTTTTAAAATTTAGGATAGTTTTGCATTTTTTTCTAGACATGTGGCATATCCTTGAAAAGGTAATTTTAAGGCGCATAATATTCACTTAATATTCAAAATGGCGGCCATAAGAAAAACAAAAGTTGTGGGCGTTTCCTCGAAAACAAAAGACAGTCGAATGATTCTGTTTATGCTAAAATACTCCTTTTAGAAAAGTGTCTTAATAATGTGCAAGTCTTGTGATGGTGCGACTTATGATTCATGTTTTATTATCAAAAAACAAAATCCGCCATTTTTAGTTTTCTTCGAATATCTCCAAAACCAGACAACTTACACCAATTTTGTAAACGGATACAAAACTGGCCTGGATTCCTCCAAATCTTTCCCCATTTAACCCAATTTCTATCTCTTATAATAACTGAAATCACAATGTAGAGACTCGAAATTTGGACACACTGTATATATATATATATATATATATCATTTTTTCTTTTGTTGTACACAAATTCCTGATATATGTAAATTGTTTACATGTTACATAAAAAAGACTGCATTTACAGAGTGTTTGTGAAGCAGATTTCGATAAAAATGCATCTTTCACAATGATATTTATAATAAGCCGTATTTCGTCCCTTATAAATTGATGTTTAACGAACTACAATTTTAAATTATAGAAACACAAACAAATATAAAGGTAAAATACTTGCAAAAGATAACAATTTCTTTTTAAAATAAGTTTAATATTCTCATCTTTCCTGCTCACAAACTTGTTAATAATGCCATCTTATAGATGTTTTACACACAAAAATGTATTGATCAATTTCTAGAAATAAGTAGAAAATTGCCCAAGATTCTTGATGACCTTGAATGGTTTTATACATATCAATTTATCAACTTTTTTCTGATTATTTCAGAAAGAGCAACCGTTTTTCAATGCTTACTTTCTATTTACATAGCTTCTACAGATTGTTGACGTGATTTATACTAATTTAAGTTAGCAAAAATTATACTACCTTAAGTAATTCTCAAAAACACCAAACAATAAGTTCTTAATCTCTTAATTATTATAGAAAGAAACAAGTTGGCGATCATCCTAAAGGCTCGTAATTCAGCTCAAATATAAAACTTACTAGAAGATAGCCAGAAAATTAATGAAAAATTAGAACAAGTTTTAGATTGTCTTAAATTGACGAGTATCAAGTTTTTGAAATTGATGTATAAATTGTTGTATATAATACACACTTTTGAGCTGATTTGCTGCTCAAGATCAATAAGTACTAGAAATTGATTAAGAACTTTGTAACATTCTCTTAGAAATGATTGTAATCACATTTCGTTTTAATAGTTTCTGTATAAGTAAAGTCCACCAATAAAATTGGGTTATTCCCTTCAGAAAATATAAGTTTTAAGCTTTTATAAATTCTAACTTAAGAGAGAATTATTTGGCATCATATTCAAACTATAGTCAAAGGTTATAGAATTCATGTCAGTTTTTAAAAAGGTTAGAAAAGCAAAACTCATAGATATGCATAAATTACAAATACCTGTAACACGGAAGCCTTAAATAATTATACTTTAAAATTAGAAATACATTGATTGTTACAAGCTTTTGTATCTATCGACAAGTTGTATTAATGTTAATAATTTGGTATAATTTAACTCGGTATTTAAATCCTGTAATATAACTTGCATTATAATATATACATTATTGGTGAACAGTTTAAATAACCCATCAAAATAAAGCAAGAACTTGGCAAGGATCTTATCCAAGAGGGTTAGAATTAGCTGTTCCTGTAAAAGCGAATTGTCAAGTTGTTGGCAATTGATCTATGTTTGACATGTAATAGTTGAAATGCAGAAGGTATCGTTCGTTTTTCATTAATACAGAATTACATTAGTAAACGCTTTACTCTTCGAATATATCATAAGCTGAATAACCTCAACAGATATACGTAGTCAGTGTGTAAGAATTTTCTCTGCGACGCTAGAAAATCGTTAAAAGCAACTTTAAAAATTCCGAATTTAAACTTACTAAAGTTGTAAAGAAAATAATTGTCCTGTATAATAAAACATTATTAGAAGCACGTATTCGGCTGGCAACTATTGCTTCAACTAAAGCACTAGATGATACAAGCAGACCAATCTGCCATTATGGTTCTTATTTACTGTTACAGGGTTTTGTTGACGTGTTATGGTTTAGAAACATATTTCTACAAAAAATGGTATGCTATGTAGCTGTAAATTGTTCTAATAATTCAAGACATGGGAATACATATGTTTTGTAAAGGTGGTTAATTAATTGTAAAGGAAACAATGATTCCAAAACCAACAAAGGCATTGTGTAATGTATGTTTTGAAAAGATTAATTTAGTTGTGTACTATACTATGGTTTTTAGAACAGGAACATTTTGAAGCTTCACAGTTCGAGCACTATATAATTGATGGTTATGTTGTACTCAAACGAAATTCAATTTCTATAATAATTTAGTATCATAGTGGTCTAAAAAACAATATTGTTACCCTAAGTACAGAATTGGAATTTGTTGCTGTTTGTACTGGTATTTATGTTAGCATTGTTATTTAAAACTAATTAACTAGTACCATTAAGTTACAATGGAATTTTGAGAATAATTAAAGGTTCGAGCATATGAATGTAAAATTGCATTTTATTTTAGATCAAATAACTGAAGCTATCGTTAAAGAGAGCTATGTTTTTACTAATTAACAGTACAGAAATATTTTCACAAAATCATTAGCTTGTGCAAAATTGTGTAATGTGATCATACAATCTAGAAAAACCTTAAGACATTTCAGGAATATTAGTTTCGATGCAAACACACATACTAAAACTTAATGTAAAATAGAAGTACTATAGTGTTTGTATATATTGTTACATGTAACGCAATAATTCGTACGCTGTAAAATTAATACTATGGAACGTTCCCTTTAGCAGCTTACAAATTTAATAGTGGTGGTAGTGTCACATACATATTTAACAAAATAATCTAACTTGGGTGGCTTAAACTTTCTTTATATTTATATATTCTATCCCGTTAAAAAGAATCATTTATATTGCTTCAAAAGATTACTTTTAAATACACTAGTGTTCATGTTGTAATTAGATTTGCTACAAGTTTCTTGAAATGTTGTGGATCATTAGTAGATTATAGTTTATTATTGATCAATTATCTAAACATTACAGGTTAATTACTCTATAATGAATCGTCAAAGTTGTAAATATATGTTCTATTCATACACCTTACTGGTGTAGTTTTTTTTAATGTGAATATTAAAGATACTTGTCATAAGTAATTAGTACTGATTATCGACGGTATATAACAGCTTGTTGAACATAGTTTGTATTAGTACAGCAGTAATATGCTTATTATAATCAATAAACATTCAGTTGCTAGTACGTTTTTTGTGATAAAGACAAACATTATTTATCACTATTTAAATCTGCCACTTGCTTTGGATCTAAAATGACGGATGGGTCTGCTTGTATCATCTAGAGCTTTAGCTTCAACCATTGCGTTTGTTTACTAGAACAGCGAAAATACTTACTCCTCAATATATTGAGACATACAATAAATCATTATGTTTTGTACAGTTTTAGTTCTGCAAGTGTAAAGACATACTAATTTTTTTAATAATATTCTTGAATATATCAGTTTGGTTTATTGATGACAGTCAAATGTTAATTTGTCTACTGAAATAAAGAATGGCACGAATGAGTACTTGCATAAAACACCTGCTTTCATTAAAATTTTTCATATCCATCCAATTTAGTATTTTCGTCTAAGGCATCTTGAATTCAGCTTTATTTTTCTTTATTTTAACAAAACAGGTAATGCACTATCAATACGTTCGTAATAACTTTTGTGTTTACAAAAAGTGTAAATGCATTGCCAAAGTTGTTAAATCCTGTATTGTTCCAAGCACTTAATTAACTCCAATTACCAAGTACTGCAAACATAAAATTATAGATACTTAAAATAATAACTATCACAATCACATAACCATTTATATTCTGAATACTATAATTTTTTAAAGTTTTGAGCATATTTTTTTTCTAATTTTTAAACTTAAAAGAGACATATTTTACAAGTAAAAAACTCTTTTCGCTTAATATATATTAATAGCACATCTTTTATTGGTAACCAAATGCCAGTATGCAGTAAGCTAATTGTACAAAATGTTATTTCTAGCAATTCAGGAATTATGACTAGAATATCTGTCTAACAAATTAACATAGTCCTGATTCTTCGTCCTTTTCAGCATATTTTCGACAATATAGATGTCCGGATGTACCATTCATTGAAATTCTGCATAAAACGAATCTAGTCTTAGTTGTTCACTATTATCACACAATACATATGTTAAGTGGTTGGTCCACCACAGAGTTGCCATAAAAATAAAATTTGTTTTTCTTGTTTTTAGTTTTCCAGTTAAGAATTATTTAATCAATTATACACATGACTTATTTAGGTTTCAATTTCTGTTTTAATTAGGTATATCTTAATTTGTAATATCTAAATTTGGGAACCTTTCATTTAAATTTATAACAAATTCTTACACATGTTTCGAGAAATTCAAAAAGGTTTCGGCACACGAATTATGCCTTCTTCAAAGACTAAAATTATGCTGAGATAGTCACAAGGTCTGAAACAATACAATCCATCTACTTACATAATTACTTTGACTTTATATAAATGATAGTAACAAAATAAGAAACACAGTTCCATACATAACGCATAGCATTAATAAATAATTACATAAAACTAGAGTTAAAAGTAGCAAGTCAAAAAATTTAAAATACATTAAACACTACAATCAGAATAAGGTATATAACTGTGCTAGAGTAACACACAACAATTCCTATATGATAATGATTCTTACAAAAATTATCATCGGAAAACAAGGTATAACACGAGTACGGAAGATAACAATATAAATCTAATACAAGACGATAACAAGGACAAATAGGAACTATAAAACTAAACGTGATTCCTTTATATAGCAAACAATGCTATCTACATCCGCTTTTATCATTAACACTATATAACCCCGAATATACCACATTTAAATTATTAATATCTAACTTATTATTTAAAGGATTACGTTGTCGGTAAATATGAAACGATTCTAGGAATAGTCTTTTGTAGTAATTTAGTGTTTAGAATCATAAAGATGTGAGGACAATGCACAGCACGATTTACCAATCTTGGCATCACTTTTATGTTGTACAATCTGGTTTTTATTGCTGTATAAACGATTGCATCCCAAGATTTTAACAACTATTATATTAACTACTTACTAGAGAATTTAGCATTATATATATATATATATATATATATATATATATATATATATATATGATAACGCCGTACTTGGTGTTATGAACGTTTTTACTTAACGCCACCTCTCTGTGTTCTCACTTCAAATTTAATCTTACTAATTTTATTATTATGCCACGGCTAGCCCTTTTTAATCTACACAGAGTGCACAACGTTACGATGATCAATTTTTCTCTTCTCCACCCCTTTATGATTACCTATTTGTTTGAATTGATAAAACGAAGTCAATTAGTTTCATATAATGAAAAGAAATATTATTTACAATTTTTGAAATTCTTTAAATACACTCCTCAATCAATCAATATCATATGTATCATTTATCCCAAAATTTATATACTTTGAATTCAATCTAAAGTCACCAAAAACTACACCCTTACAAAAAAATCTGGAACGTTCTAGACCTCTTTATGATATATTACATAAGTTTAACGTATGCAACGTTTCTTGTTGACTTCATTACAAGTTTTGTATAAATTGAATAAATTCAGTATTAAAATTTAAATTGAAAAATATTTTAAAATTAAATAGATCTGACCTGTGATATGTTGTTCGGGTTGCGGATCCACACGCCTTTGTTGTCTTCAATCGTCTACCAATGCTCTGCTTAGTTGAACCAATATTTGAGTACAGTTACCCCTTGTTTTCCAAAAATTACCTCGTGCTTCTTTATTTTATATGTCTTGAATCTCTTCCCTTAAATACTTTTGACGCAGCTTAGAATTGTACCAAAATTCAATTGGAGTTGTCCCCTTAGAGTTCACTTGAGAATCCACTTAGAATTAGTACTTCTATTTACCAGAAATTTGAAATATTATTGTCGACGCAAATTTGAAGCCCTATCATTATAAATATTTAATTTAAATCAATTACCCAAATTCTACTCACGTTTTCTATAAAAAAACGGCAAAAACTCTTCGTAATTGTTGCACGATTTTCACTGTTCTATTATACTTTATTTATTTTACGCGTGGATTTTTGGTTAACAGTGTCGTAGCTTCGACGTGCATCAGTTGTCAACTGGACCCGTCTTATCACAGAATGGGTGTTAAATAGCATTTTCCCACTACATGTGGGCTGGGTTTTCAAGCAGTTCTGCAGATTATCTCAACCAACCAGGCCCTGTCTTCAACATTTCCTGCATTTTGAAGTGGTTTCTGATGTAATTAATTCGGATTTCCATGTAATGGTGTTTATGCTATTGATACCTTATTATTCATTATCTTTGCCATACGTTGTTTTGTATAGATATCGCCTTATGGATAATTGTACAAAATAAATGATGTAACTTTAATGCTGTTTTCGTTTGTGTTTATGCATCTTTAAAACTGCGTTTTCTTATCAAAATGCTCATCGCTCCAGCGTATTTGCATAAAGGTTTGTTAGGTTTTATCTACTCTACTGCGTATTTGTTTTATAACTAATTAGAACACTTCTCAACGTATGTTTAATTACATGTACGATTATTTCTTCTGAATACGCGTTCTATTGTTGAAAGATATTCTTACTGGCATTACTTAAAATTAATAACGGTCTATATACAGAGTGTTGAATGCTTGCTATTTACATAATGTATGAATTACCTATTTTTCTGCTGAATACGCGTTCTATTGTTGTAAGATATGCTTTCTTGCATCGTTTAAAGTTAATTACAGTCTATATACAGGGTGTTAAATGCTTGCTATTTTCATAATGTACAAATTACCTATTTTTCTGCTAAATAAATGCAGTTTTCCGATTCCTATTGCTATTTATAGTTGCTACACGACCCTTACTACTCAATACACCCCTAAACAACCCCCTTATTACAGCATTATGCCCCAAAATTAAAATATAAAATTTTAGAACAATGACATTTTTAGCGCCCAACGTGAAGTTAAACTCACATTGGTCTACAAATTCTTATATTTTTATTTTATTTTAGAAATCTAACTCTCCCTTTATTAATCCCCTATTTACATCTACCTAATCTTATACCTATGTCCTATTTTACTACTCTATGTATGCCTATACCTAAATTTATTTTAAATTTTATTTACACATTTATTTGTCCCTTTGTATGGGTGAATTAAATTTATTTGTAGCTTCCCCCTTATTGCTCTTGAATCTATGTCCTTTTAGCTCATATTTGTTCGTTCCCTGTTTTATAATTATACCCTAGTTATTTATTCTATATCCCAAAAATTCAACCCTATCTTGAAAACATTCGCACTTCCTTAAATTCAAACTTATACCTGCTATATTCAACTCTAATAAAATTCTTTCTAAATGTACAAAGTGTTGCTCTACACTATCGCTAAATATCAACACATCATCCACGTAGTGGATACAAAATTCCTCATACGGTCCCAAAATATTCTGCATAGCCTTCACTAATGCAGCCGTACTCGAGGACAAACCAAACGGGACCACTTTAAATTAGTATATTCTTCCTTCTACTGAAAAACTCGTATATTTCCTTGATTCTCGCTCTAATGGAATCAGCCAAAATGAATTCTTTAAGTCTAATTTGCTATAGATTTTTTTAATACCTATTCTCGCTAATATGCTATCCATTGTTGGTGGACAATTGTATTGCGGTTTTGTTCGCTTATTAATTTTTCTTGCATCTAAACATAACCTGATGCTATCATCACTTTTTTTCACAACGACTAATGGATTCACAAAATGTGTACTGGAGCTTTCTATGATACCTTTACGTAACATTTCTTTTATTTCTTTTTTTACTCTATCCCTGTATACTACTGGAATAGGATATAATTTAGTGTTAAACGGTTCAGTGTTTACTCCTTCTAACTTGTGCACATAACCTGTGGCAATTCTTGATTTCGACCCTATTAATTCTGAATGCTTTCTTAATAATATCTTCACCCTATTTCTTAAATCTTCTGGACATTTAATCTCTTCGTTTTCATTCGTATTCCCCTCATCTATTTCATCATCAAACTGATTAATATTCACGCAGGCACTATCTATTTCAATATTACCCTCCTCATACCATTTAATATATTTCCCATTACATTCTATCTCTTTGCATTCTGCATTTATCTTCAATTCCAACTTATCTATAATATCCATCCCAAATGTAATATCTATTTTTAGTCCAGGTACAACCATAAAATCATTTTCCCATTTCACATCTCAGAATTACCATTTCGTTTATTATAGAAAATTTCTTATTATTCGGTGCCACCAAATTACACCTCGTTATAGGTATCGCTTTATTCCTCAATTTCTCTCGTTTAACAAATTCTTCCGCAACAAGTGATGCTTCTGCCCCAGTATCAATCAATACTCTAACTATTCTATTTTCCACCTTTAAATTAACTATTGGTAACAAGTTTCTTTCAAATCTCCCTAATTCATTTTTCGTTTCATATTTAATACGTGCTGATGTTCGTATCCGTTTATCTGTAGAAGTTTACTTGGTTCGTCCGTACCTAAAAATTTTGATTTTGCGTGGAAGGTCCTGCCTGATTCGTTATCTCTGCGTATGTGCGATTATTATTCCTTGTTTTGCGTGCAATTAATATTCCTCATTTGCGTACGATCAATATTTCTCATTTGCGTGCGTCGGTCCTCATGTTCCTGTCTATTTATTTCTCGATTATTATTATTTCCCTCATGATTAGTCTGTTCTATTTGTTGTCTTAGTATCTGACCCGTATTTCTACTTCGCCTTAAATCATTATTAAAATTGTTATAAATCCCCCTATTAAAATTTCTTCCATGATCATAATTATAATTGTTTCGTTGATAATTACTTCGAGTCTCATTATTATTTCTCTGCGTCCTTATAAAATTCGTGCGTCGATCGCTAGTATTATTCTCCGTTTTATAATTTGTTTCCAACTCATCATACCTTTGTAAATATTCTATAAATTTGTCTCGGTCCACTATATTCTGTGTTGTGATATATCTTTTTACTTCTGCGTTAAAATGCTTTGCCAAATATTTTATAATTTGTTTATCGTGTAAAGGAGGACCTAATTGTTTTGCTACGGTAAACTTTTCAATAGCATATAATTCCCGCGTCATTCCTCTATCTGAATTGTACTTTCCCATGCTCAGGTCATTCTAACTTTATCCTGTTGATTATCCCCCAAAAGTGTCATAGAAATTTTTGTTCAAACTGTTGAAATGTTTCGACCTCGCTTTCAACTAAGTTGTACCACATTTCAGCTCCCCCTTTCAGCATCGATTTTATTAAGTTTAATTTATATTGTTCGTCTGTTGAACCCTGTACTAACATGTTAATATTTTTCAAAAATATTTTTGGATTTAGTGTTAAATGCTTCCTATTTGCATAATGGGCGAATTACCTATTTTTCTGCTAAATAAATGCAGTTTTCTGATTCCTATTGCTATTTATAGTTGCTACACGAACCTTACAACTCAATACACCCCTAGACAACCCCTTATCACAGCAATATATATAATCTTTGATTTGAATATTTAGATGCACTGGAAACTTGACGAGGTGGAGAGGTTTGTATGTCTCAGAGAAACATATTGTTCCTGAAAGGGCTGCAAGAGCCCTTTTAGCAATTACAAGAGTGACAGCCTGGATAATTAACTGACTTGGGTTAGTAATATCATCCAACTGGGCATAGCGTTGTTAGTACTGCTGCATAGATAAAGGCAAGGGAAAATTACGCTCGTTATTTTTCCCGAGAATGCAGTTCTATCTGTATCGGTTGATGATGATGGCATTCTCCTGGGTAAAACATTTCGGAGGTAAAATAGTCTCCCATTTGGAAGTCATTGTAAAGGATAAACATAGTGTTCTACAAGTCGGAGTGTGGAATGTCAAAAGTTTGAATTGTAGTGATAGGTTAGAAACCTTGGAAAGGGATAGACTGAAAGTAGATGCAGTTGGGATTAGTCAGGTATGTTAGAAATAAGGGCAGGGTTTCTGTTATATTATAGAATCGTTGACATAAACAACAGTTTTAGGTTTAATAATGAACAGGAAAAGGGCTGAGAGCAAGCTATTATGAACAACATAATGAAATAATTGTAGTAGTAAAGATAGAAATAAAACCACAACCCATCAGAGTACAGAGGTCGATATGTCTACGGGTAGCACAAAGATAAAAAGACTAAACAGGTATATGAAAAGATAGAACATATCACGAAATACATTAAGGGAGATGAGATTTAATTGTAATGCGGGACTAAACTGCAGTTGTAGGAATAGGAAGAGGAGGTAGAACAATAGGAAAACATGATCTGGGTGCAGGGAACGAATGGGATAGAGGATTGGTAAAATTTTATATAGAACAATCTGGTCGTTTAGTAACACTTGGTTTAAGAAAAACGAAAGAAGGTTGTTTAAAGGATATATCACATATTGGTTAGGCAGAGCTTTAGTAACCAAGTTCTCAACTGTTAGACATATCCAGGAGCAGATGTAGACTATGATTATAATTTGCTGACAATGCGATGCAGGCTGAAACTAAAGAAACTAAAAAAGCGTAAGAAGTCGAATAGGTGGGACCTAGAAAAGTTGAACTACTTGAGGTGAGGGAGAGTTTCAAAAAGGGTTGAGCGTAGAGTAATTGAAATTCCAAATTAAATTCTACCAAGGAAACAAATATAACGAGTCCACAATATCATTCTCACAAACAAGATTCTAAATACACAGTTTATATTTATTATGCTCACAAACAATATTTTAAATACACTGTTCTCAATTATTCTCTACACTACTACCCTAATAAACAAATTTTTAAGCATAAGAATTATTCATCAATAAATCCTTAATTAAATTTTCATTATAATTACTATTTACACCAATTATTTTCAGAAAGTCATCTAATTTATTATCTCTTCCCTTAAAACCATGTTAAACATGCTGAATATTCTGTCTGTGTATTATATTATGTAATCACAAATCCTTTATGCGAATTTGCATCCCCAAAAATTATTTAAATAACGTACACAAAGCTATTCATCATCATTATGTCTTTAGTTCTGGAACTGGTTAGACGCGTACCTCCGTTGATTCTTATGCTGAGCTTGCCTACACATTTCCCTGAAATTCCCACAGTCTACATCTTTCACTATCTGCGTGCAATAGTCTGATCCAGGTCTCTCTTTACCTCTCTTTCTTTCCTATCTCTGCTACAAAGCTATTATACAAATTTTAAATTCTTAACTTAAAAATAGTCTTTTATGAAATCACTTAATTGAAACAAAATATTTTAGATATCTGACCTTACCTTACATGTGATTTTCCAATGCTCCACCCGAAAGTACTACATTGGCCAGAAAGTGAGTTTTTTTTTACCTGGAAAATTTGGAATTTTGCCGAACCCTTGCTGTTCCAAGCAAGGTAGGGATCCTTAACGTGCGTGAAAACACACACACGGGACCTCCATTTTACCTCTCATCCGAACGAGAGTGTATTTTTGTGAGAAATGCTTGCCTAACATTTTTCAAGCGGACCGTGTCGGGATATCTGACCTTACCACAGTCAAGTCATTTTTTTATGATTCGCTTTCATATTACCAGAGTTCACTCTTTAAAGATCCAAATAAAATGATTTCCCAATTCTGACAAATCAATGTCAAACCATTTCAGCACTATACTGGCATCTCTAATTGCAAATAATCTTCAAATATTTGATGAAACTCAAATCTTCAAATTGTATCAAATTGTAGATCTTACATTTTAAAAATAATATTTTAAATAATCATTATCTGTCAAATATTGTCCATTTTGCATATGAAATTAATTACATAACGTATTATAACTATATCAATAGCATGTTCGCATTGGACTTTCAAACAGTACTAACTCCTACTGTTCGTGCATTGGGTTTTAATAGACCAGGGCCTTATTTTACATCACCTCTCTGGTACATTCCAGCAACTTTCTGAATACGCCCGTTGTGTTCGTGTATTTCCGAGAATCTGGTCATTTTTCAATACATTTGATATGGAATGCAGGCTTCTTACTAATAATTTAAAATTTCTCAATAAATGAAATTAATTAAATTAAGATGTTTACACAAAAATATCTCCTTTTGTTATTAAATACAAATGAAAATTATTTTAGACTATGTAATATGTGATCCCTCAGTTACTAACTGAAAACTTTCTTTATGAATATTTACAAATTCGATTTTATGTTATTAAATACAAATGAAAATTCTTTTAGAATATTTCTTTATATGTAAATATACTTAAAATACAATCTTCTAATTATTAAATATGAATGAAATTTCTTTTATAGTCATGTTTGTATGCATTGAACGTAACTAATATACATTTATACAGGCATTTCAAAAATATGTTTCCATTGTTTTAGATGTGAATAAATGACTAAATAGATTGCTCCTTTTTCGCATTTTTTCAATTTTATAAATTGAAATCTTTGTCATACATTATATGAATTTACTATGACCTTTAATCATACATATCACATGCATGCAGACACACGCACGCACACACACGTACGCGAGCGCGTGCACACACAGACTACTTGTGCAACAGATGATGGCTAGATCCTTTCAGCACACAAGACTAACAGTTGTGTATGCTGACTGGAACCTGGAAATACACAAATACCAGAAAAATTCCAGCCAATCAATATATAAACACGAAACTTCAAATACCTCTCAAGTAAAGTGAGCTTTTATATATTCAAGGCCTTATACGTAACTAATGTACAAATTTGTACTTATTTTACAATAACCATTTTATAATAAAAACAATTATTGAAAATCAATGGTAAAATCCCATACAACTTGCAAAATCACAATGTGTTATTAACTAAACAATCTTATTATTTTTCGTTGCTCATAAAATTTACAGACATTTTACTAAAAATTACATCAAAGATAAATATTGCAATATCAACACCCATTTGAACACCTCATTAGATAACTAATCAATTTTCAAAATAGGGCATATAACGTAATCGGGAAAGTCTGAGTTTTATAAATCGTACCTTGATAATATATTCTCTAAAAATACTTAGGTATTTATCATTGTAACATCTAAATTGTAGTTATTCAAAAAATCTATTTTACCTTCTGAAATTTTATGTCATGAGCGAGCAGCATTAATCCTTTATTTTGTAGGAGCGCTAGGGGTTCATAGACACAACAATAGTTTCTTATACAATCTTTAATTTTCATACTTAACAATAACATAATAATCAAAACGTCAAACTAAAAAAACCCGCCATTCCTGGCATCTCAGGAGCAACAACAACCACGTATATACTATACATACTACCAACCTTAACATAAAAAAACACTAGCTTTTGTTTCCTGGCGGGAAACTTAAAATTGAAGTAATTTTATCCACAGCTCGGTCATCCTGACTCTTGGTCGCCCCGATCAAGGTACAAACTAAACAATACATAAGCTCTCTACAAAATCATACATAAGTTTTACATAAACCATCATAAGCAATTTTACATAAACAATAAGCACAATAGTTAAATCAAACACATAAAACATAAGCAAAATCATCATAAGCTATAAAACAAATCAATCGTACATATACCAAACATCGAGTTACAATTCAAGAGTTTCAAGTGATCAAGCTAGGACTTAAAACTAATTAATTTGAATAAGCTTTTAATCTAGAAGCCTCTAGGACTCCGTCATATGGCATAGTTGTATTCTGAAAGCCGATAATATCGACCACTACATAACGGTCGTTTGGTAAAATTTTCTTTATAACATAGGGTCCACGGTATTTCGGAATCAGTTTCTTATTTATTCCAACTATGGTATTGACATTCGCTACCATAACATAATCTCCCTCTTTATACTTCTGGGGTAATTTATGTTTTTTGTCATAATACTCCTTATTTTGTTGTTGAGTTTTCTCAATTTGTTTTGCAGCATTAAACCTAAGGTCAGTAATACTTTCCTTATCTTGATCCAACAACTCATCAAGAATTAAACGTAATTTATCTTCTACATTACCAACTTGCTCTCTGCCGAACAATAATTTAGCCGGCGAAGCACCTGTAGACCTATTTTTGGTATTGTTAAAATAAAACTCAACGTCAGGTAGAAGTTTATCCCAAGTATCTTGACGTTCATCTGCCAACTTCGCCAACATGGGAGTTAAAGTTTTATTCATAATTTCCATTTGCCCGTTGGCCCTCGGGGCAGCAGTTGCTACCGCAATGTGTTGAATATTAAATTGTTCTATAAATTGTTGGAATTGGTTAGACGTGAAACAAGAACCACGATCTGTAATGATTTGGTTGGGACGACTGTAAGCTTGAAAATAACATTTTAAATGTTTATTTACTTCTTCCGTAGAAGTGGTTTTGCAGGGATAGAATCTTATAAATTTAGTAAAACCATCGACTATTCCCAAAATATATTTAAATTTTAATTTCCCAAAACCTCTAAAGGACCGTAATGATCGAGGTGTAAACATTGAAAAGGCAAATCCCCCCTTAGGAATATTATGTAGCATACATTCCTTTTTTACCCGATTTAGGGTTAAATTCAATACATTTTAAACAATTGGCTATGTGAATTTTTATTTTACTTTTTAAATTTGGAAACCAGTATGTTTTTGTTATTAGTTCAAATACCTTCTCAACTCCCACATGACCCATTTGGTTGTGATAAGTATGTAAAACGCTGTAAATCATGTCTGAAGGAATATAAAATAGCAATTTATCGTTTCTCTTTCTATAAACGAGGCCATTTAATAGTTCAAAAAACGGATGTTCGGATTTTTCTAATAAACTTTTAATTGATTGGATTTCTGAGTCCGTCGACTGTTTTATTGCTAGCGGTTGTTCAAAAGTGTTTCCCTCTAAAACTAATATATTGTGGATTCGACTCAGACAATCTACATGTTGCATTTTCGGATTGGGTCGATGTTCAATATTATAACTATAATTCTGCAGCAGTAAACACCATCTCATAATGTGAGGAACCACCTCCTTTTTCGACAAAGTTAACCGAAAACTATCACAATCAGTGACAATCCGGAAATGAATTCCTTGTAAATAAGGGTGAAAACGTTTGATAGCGTACACCACTGCTAATGTTTCCAATTCATAGCTGTGGTACTTATTTTCTTGATCAGTCGTTCTTTTGCTAAAGTAAAAACAGGATGGAATTTCCCATCTTCTTGTTTTGTAAAAATAGCTCCGTAGCCCAAGGCACTTGCATCACAATGCAATTCAGTTTCACAGTGAGGCGAATAAATGGCCAATACCGGTTGAGAAATTAGTTTAGACTTTAAAGTATCAAAAGCAAGAAGTTGCTCTGGACCCCACATAAACGAAACATTTTTTTTCAATAGGTCATATAAAGGTTTGGCAATTATCGAAAAACCCTGTATAAACCGTCTAAAATAACTGACTAAACCTAAGAACGAATGTACTTGTTTTATATTTGTACAAATGGGAAAATCATTAATGTTTTGTATATTATCTTTATTGGGCCGTATACCTTGTTGGTCAATATGATAACCTAAGAAGTCTATTTCTGAATGCACGAAATAACATTTATCTAAACGTAGTTCTAGGGAATTACGGACCATAAAGCCCAATACTTCACTCAAATTATCGAGATTTTCATCTAAACTGTCAGTGGCAATCAATAAATCGTCAAAAAAGATTAAAAGTTTTTTCTGATTCACCAAATCCTTAAAAATTTTATTGATAAATCTACAAAAGCTATTTGGGCTGGTGCTCAAACCAAATGGGGCCCTTAAAAATTCAAATTGGCCAATATGTGTAGTAAACGCTGTATATTTAACACAATCTAATTCAATCGGCATGTGATAAAAGGCATTTTTTAAATCAAGTTTGGTGAAGAATTTTTTGTTTTTTAACTGATCTAAATGATCATCAATTAAAGGTGTTGGATATTGATCTCTAATAATCTGTTTATTCAAAGTACGGTAATCCACACACATCCTAAATTCACCACTTTTCTTTTTTACCATTACTACGGGAGAACAAAAAGGTGAATCGCTTTCGCGTATAACCCCACGAGCTAAGAGATCATTTATAATCACTTCCAAAGCATTCTTTTCGATGAACGACAATCGCCTAGGTCTATAGAAAATTGGTTCATCGCTTTTTAATTTAATATACATTTTATAATTAGTTTCAGGTTGTTCTGGCCTTACCGGAAGAAAATAACTTTCCTCTAAAACATTTTAACCCTATTCCAATTGGCTGGGTCTAAACTACTGTCAATATTCAAAGTAGGTGCAACAGGTGTCCCAGACTCGATTAAAAGAATTTCATTTGTTAGAAATTCCTCATGTGAGATTTTTGGGATAATTTGTACTTCACTTCCTTCGAATACAACTCTGTCATTTTCGGGTTACTAATAAAATCCCTACCTAATAAACAATCACTACCCATTGTCTTATCCTCAACTACATAAAATTGCAAGTCATAATTCGTATTATTAATAAGTACTCTATCTGCATACATACCCTTAATATTTACAACTGAATTATTGATACCCAAAAAATGATTATCTGTCATACCTGGCCTAATAAGTGATTGTGTTACAAACTTTTCCTTAATCAGCGAGATAGGGCTCCCCGAATCCAAAATAGTTTCTACCGTTGACCCCAAACTGCAAAGCTTCATATTAATCCTAAAAGCTGGTTTTAGTGGTGACGAAATCTCTTCAATTAACATCTGTTGGCGATCGTTAGATGTGGAGATCTTCTTAGATGGGCAATTTCGGATTATGTGGTCCCGTGAACCACACTCGAAGCAACTACCTCGTTCTCGTCTAGGTTTAGGGCAATTTCGACTGTTGTGTCCAGTTAGACTACAATTAAAACATTTAGATGTACCAAATGGCACAACAGCAGTTGACTTTCTATCCTCAAATTTATTGTAACGGGAAGTAGAAGGCATTCCCTGAAAATTTTGATTTCTTTCTAATTCGGTCAATGAATTCATAACCCGTAATAAATCCTCAAGTGTTATAAACTCCTTCATCTTCGCCTGTACCTGCAACGATACATTATTAAAACCTTCGATCATATACGAAATGATCTCCTCTTCACGTAAATTTAGTTTATTGCCCAACATAACCTTATCAGAAAAATAGTCTATAAATTTTCGCTTTTTCCAAGTTTACGTGCTTCAAAAGCGTTTTAACAAGGTAACTGTATCTTCCACACAAGAAAACATAGATTTAATCTTCGCCTTAAAATCTGGATAACTTAATGATATATTTTCGGGTCTTGAATGAAACCACTGTAGAGCTTTGCCTTCTAGTTTTTTAACAGCAGCTAAAAAAAGAACATTTTCAGCAATGGCGTAGGCGTCATTTACCTGATCTATAGTTTGGATCCATAAATTGACGTCCTCTCCGTGGTTTGCCGAAAACTTTGGGATTAAAATCGATATATCCTGCAACGTAACCTCAGTAGCACGTGCACTTTGGTTAGCGTTTATGATGGCAGCATTTATAAGTTCCCCAACATTTACTGTAACGGTATCGCCTCTTTCCAGCCTAGGAGGAATCGGTGGTGTTGGCTGTACAGGTGTACTACTACACCCTTCACTAAACGGCGATGTGGCCATCGCAAAATTATTAATCAGGTAATATCCACGAAAAAGTAATATATCTATGTTTAACCCCACACCTGAAGCTGTAGGAGCGCTAGGGGTTCATAGACACAACAATAGTTTCTTATACAATCTTTAATTTTCATACTTAACAATAACATAATAATCAAAACGTCAAACTAAAAAAACCCGCCATTCCTGGCATCTCAGAAGCAACAACAACCACGTATACTATACATACTACCAACCTTAACATAAAAAAACACTAGCTTTTGTTTCCTGGCGGGAAACTTAAAATTGAAGTAATTTTATCCACAATTTATATAGTCCGTAATAACCTAATAGTGCAAGCTCACCAACATATGCAAAAGATTACCTGCCTTGTATATAACGTGTCGCAGTAGTGATCTCTAGCCATGTTTTGATCGAGCGGCATATAATGGAATCAGTGACCTTCCTATCAGCCATTTCTCCCTTTCAGGTATTTGCTAATTTCAATTTTTCTTCTATAGTTTAAATACCCAGTGCTATTTAAATTTATGTTTCACTCCATATGTAAAATTCATTAACAGAAAACAATATTTGCTTTTTATTTATTAAAACTCTAATTACTGTATATAGAATTTAAAAATCGTGACTTATGATGTTACACTTTAATGTGGACCTAAGTCCCCAAGTCAAAATTAAAGACAGTGATTATACAAATATATTGCGATCTACAGGTTGAAATATCGACATGATAAACAGGCGCATCTTGGTTTTTCAAAAACTTTAATTTATTATCTAACACCTGCATCGTAAAAATATGCCACTCACTAAGTTTTCTGCGAATTTAAGTTCACAACTACAGATTGTTCTCAACAAATGTATCTTAAGATATATTTGATTTATTGTTTTTTTGAGTCCAACAACTTTATCTCAATAGATTTTACTAAGAATATCATGTTCTAGGAAATGAATTCTAAGAAACTATAAACTAGAGCACTTGGAACCTTCCAATCAAATTACTCTAGGAAACGTATGTTATTTTCTAGTCAATGGATTTGATAAGTACTGGGAATTGTTTTCTTTTAAAACTCATGTATTTTGTGCAGTTTGTTAGTGTTAGCCTTCTATATGGAAATAAAATACTGTATGTATGAAATATTTTTGAGCAATGATGATGTTGGCTGCTGGCCTTTTAACAGCAATATTTCACAATGGTATACTGCTATGACTCATAGGCAGTATATCAATATATATGTACATATAATATATATATATATATATATATATATATATATATGGGTTATAATGAGCTCACCATATTCCAGTGTGCAGTCAATATGTGTAAATATAATTTATCTGTTAATAGGTGTAAATAAAAAGTTGTATGGTTGTTGTATTATTTGGTGATTTTATTGAATGGGGAGCGAGTGTGAAAAACGTATGTTTGTAAATTTAGGTATTCGAGAAGAGGCCCAGTAGAGCTAACCAGGGATGCAGAGGAGTTCGAAGACGTCTTAATAAAATAAGGGTGAAATTTTAAAATTTTAAATAGTTTTTTTTTGTATATTGGGAAAATTCGTGAGGCTTGAGATTTTAGTAGAAGGTTCCACGGCACTTTTATGACGGCCCAACGCTGGGGCTCGATTTGAAAACCTTAGTTCCCAAATATTTGTAGGCTCCACGGCAATATATATATATATATATATACATATATATATATGTGTATATATATTATATGTATATATTATATTATATATATATATATATATATATATATATATATATATATATATATATATATATATATATATATATATATATATATATATATATATATATATATATATATATATATATATATATATATATATATGTATATATTATATATATATATATATAATATATATATATATATAATATAATATATACATATAATATATACACTATATATATATATATATATATATATAAATATATATATATTGCCGTGGAGCCTACAAATTTGGGAACTAGTTTTCAAATCGAGCCCAGCGTATCATAAGTGCCTGTCTAAAATCTCAAGTCACTACTGAAATATAAAACTAAAATTTCTTACCCTATTTAAGACGTCTTCGAACTCCTCTGCATCCTGGTTAGCTCCTGCTTTCGAATACCTAAATTACAATCGTTTTCACTCGCTCCCATTCAATAAAATCAAATACAACAACCTCAACTTTTACACCTTAAGAATAAATTATATTTACATATTGACTGCACACTGGAATATGGTGAGCTCATTATAACCCAGTTTTGTTTGTATATGCCTTTTTAAACCTTGCATAAATTAAAACAAAATTTAGACCCGTTTACCTTTTACAACACAATTTATATCCTGAATAAATTTTTAATATATTCAAAAAACACCCTTTTTCAATATTCAAATTTAGTAAATTGTCCTGTAAATGTATCTTTCCAAATAAGTTTCTAAAACCATAAATATGCCAACTTTAAACCTTATGTAAATAATCATTTTCTAGAAAAAAAAACTTATCTTATTGCATTTATGAAGCATAAGAGCGAAGCGTTCATTAATAATGTAATTAAAATCGATGTGTAAACATTTATTGCAGATTGAAAAGAGCGCACTTTTTAAAATACTGAACACGTTTCATTTCGTACGTCTCTGAAAGACCAATTGCATAAAGTAATGCATCTTCATTAAATATACCATTCTTATAAGTTTCTAATAATGAATAGACTCCTTTCAAAGAAGTCCATTTCGGGCTAATTCGAGAACAAATTATATCATTCAATCCAAAACGAAAATACCATATTTATTTGTCTAAACAAACTCCGATTTCGAGTCTTCGGTAAAATCATAAATCATTTGTAAGTGCGCTAGGAATAGATAATTATTTCCCGTAAATAAATAAACCATACAATTCAAAGAACGTGCTACTATTGAAAAAAGCCATAAAACCGAGATAACGCGTTTAATAGCTCTACGTATTACAGAAAGAAAAAGTTAGCAGCGGTCCATTTCGCGCGTTAATAAAGAATAGTAAATTTTTACGACCGCGATAGCTTTACACTAATAGCTCAATAAACCACGACATCATGGTAATTACTACATCATCCAGGGTGTGCCATGCTTTCAAATAAAGCTAGAAAAATCGAGAAGATGACGTATTGAGTTGGTTTTAGTATATAAGACAGAAGTGAATTAGAACGGGGGTCATTCAGCATTCGTTCATGATAACGTCAAGTTTCGACTAACGATTAATTGTTTAATTTATTTTACGACATTTCGAGTAATTTGTAGTTTATTTTGTTGACGTTCCACAAGTAACTCAGAATTAATAAAGCATCGTTATTTTTAAGATTACTACGAAAATTAAATGATCTTCGACATAAATAATCTTGGTACAAGAACAACTGCTAATTTTAATGTATTAAAAATAAATGCACTTTGCAAACTGATATTTCTACGTTAAGACCGATCGGAAATGGAGATTTGAAATAGAACCAGGAAGTATTCAAGGCTTTTAATTACAATGGAAATGATATTTTCATAAGCGCTATAAAGAAGTATTTGACAATACTAATTGCAAGTATACATTTGTTTTCTCTATAACCTAATAGGATATTTGAGTAAATTAAGCTAAAATCAGATTTTAATTTTATAAAAATTATTTGTTAAGGGGATAATCTCCAGCAATTTTGAGGTCAGAATTCAAAGCATTTTGACTTTTACTAAATTATTTGTCCAGCGTTGTTGGCCAATTACACTGACAAATGGGGTAATAAAAGGATAGGTAAATTATCCCGAAACTTTAAAGATAGTTTTGTACCTAACATAGGAAATGTTTGGGTTTTGTAATTGTTAACAAAAAATAGTTGAGAATTATTTTAATCAGTAAGTAATCATTAGATAAAAATTTCTGTTTGAGCTTATGCTGTAAATCGTTTTTATATGCACTATTTATATCTGTTGAATGTAAGAAATTTTTTAGATAATTTGTATAAAGAAAAGATATTTTTGATTGCTTAGAAAACTGTTCATAGATGTTCCTTAAAATTTCTATGCTCTTACTTTTGATAAAATCCACAACATATTTTCCGCTGAACTAGCCAGGCAAGGAAAAGGACATGGTAAGATAGATTACTATCTTACCATGTCCTTTCCTTTCATATTCTATTACAACCTTATTAATACAATTCAACTGTACCCAAGTCACAGCATCTTTTGTGACTCACAACGTATAGGCGGGTCACAGCCATATATATATATATATATATATATATATATATATATATTGTTGTGGATTCAAAGGGGTAAATCAGTGTGAAACAATAAAATTTCAACAACCCTGTATATAGAAAAGAGCAAATTATTTACGAGCAAAATTAATTTAATTCATTTAGTGAAAACGGACGAGTATTAACGTATTTTTATAATTAATAATTGGAATATTAAAATTACATGAAGGAAGAAAGCTTCGAAGCAAATAGAAGTTTAAGAATACGTATAATTAACCATAATTTAATTTAAGCAAATACATATAAGCATAAGGAAGCGTGCTTGCGTAAGAAAATCAATAATTCCAAGGCAAATGTATTCGTTGTAAAAGCCAACGTCAGTTTTATCAGATACGAAGAACCAAAAAGTCCAGGAATTGTTATGTTTAAACGGTCGATAATTTACAGAAACACCTGCTTGGTAAAGGTTACGTTCAAAGAAGTCGAGCGTATATTACGATAAGATTTCATAGAAATTATGTTCAACCGTCAGTTTGGATAAACAGCTAGAGTAACAAATATCTTAAAGAGAGAGGGAAATGAACATGATCGGTAATATGCAACGGATAGAGACAGATATAAAGCAAGCAAGGAATTGAAATGCACGTACACTATACACGTGGAGTTGAGATAGGATGTCAACAATATCGATTTTCTGTAACTCAAGTGGGGTTTTGAAGGAGACAGCGAACATGTAGAAGACTGAGATGCATAGCGCTTGGGAGTTTGTTCACGACAGAAAACTCTGTCATTGATCGAAAGCCAACAGTGTTAGAAACGAACGCACACGCAAAGGTTGAGAGCAAATTCGAGGTATACGGCAAGTAGGACGGGAGAAATTTTACGAATTTAGAGACGGTTACGTGCAAAATTGTTAGAATTCGTTTCGAAAATAAGCTTTTCGAAGAAAACGCTCGTCCAGTAGGGGGATTTGAAAAGATACTATAAATGCCCAAGCTAGGTTATTAAGGCTCTCTTCTCTTTTCCTTTACGTCGGTTAAGTGCTGAATACCAATTCAGACCATAATAATAAAGCTTTTGGTGAGTAGTTTGTGTGTGCAATAAAGTTACATTTGATATCATATTCACAAGTATAAAACTGTAGTAGCGGACTTCCAATTTATTAAAGTGATGCACGAGTTAGTGTATGAGTAAACAAAGGTCCGACCACTACCACTAAATTTATTAAATGGAAACATGATATATGGGGGTAATCAGAGCTGGTAATCTATTGTGTGTGCATGATATGGGTATGGAATGATAGTGAGACGAAGCGAGATGGTAGAGGCCTGTGGATTCGACAAGCAGTATAGTTAATGAAAACAACGCCAAGGGATTTTTTTATGGTTACCATCGCCAACGGGAATGAAGACTAAAGCATTCTCCAGGTATTTATTTGAAGTTTCTGTTATTGTATAAACATTTGAGGAATTTTGTGATTGTGTGGGTGACTCTTTGTGGCATATTTATGGTTTTAGAAACTTATTTGGAAAGATACATTTACAGGACAATTTACTAAATTTGAATATTGAAAAAGGGTGTTTTTCGAATATATTAAAAATTTATTCAGGATATAAATTGTGTTGTAAAAGGTAAACGGGTCTAAATTTTGTTTTAATTTATGCAAGGTTTAAAAAGGCATATACAAACAAAACTGGGTTATAATGAGCTCACCATATTCCAGTGTGCAGTCAATATGTGTAAATATAATTTATCTGTTAATAGGTGTAAATAAAAAGTTGTATGGTTGTTGTATTATTTGGTGATTTTATTGAATGGGGAGCGAGTGTGAAAAACGTATGTTTGTAAATTTAGGTATTCGAGAAGAGGCCCAGTAGAGCTAACCAGGGATGCAGAGGAGTTCGAAGACGTCTTAATAAAATAAGGGTAAGAAATTTTTAAAATTTTAAATAGTTTTTTTTTGTATATTGGGAAAATTCGTGAGGCTTGAGATTTTAGTAGAAGGTTCCACGGCACTTTTATGACGGCCCAACGCTGGGGCTCGATTTGAAAACCTTAGTTCCCAAATATTTGTAGGCTCCACGGCAATATATATATATTTATATATATATATATATATATATATATATATATGTGTATATATATTATATGTATATATTATATTATATATATATATATATTTATATTATATATATATATATATATAATATATATATATATATATATATAATATAATATATACATATAATATATGTACATATATATATATATATATATATATATATATATATATATATATATGGTTAATTATACGTATTCTTAAACTTCTATTTGCTTCGAAGCTTTCTTCCTTCATGTAATTTTAATATTCCAATTATTAATTATAAAAATACGTTAATACTCGTCCGTTTTCACTAAATGAATTAAATTAATTTTGCTCGTAAATAATTTGCTCTTTTCTATATACAGGGTTGTTGAAATTTTATTGTTTCACACTGATTTACCTTTGAATCCACAACAATATATATATATATATATATATATATATATATATATATATATATATATATGGCTGTGACCCGCCTATACGTTGTGAGTCACAAAAGATGCTGTGACTTGGGTACAGTTGAATTGTATTAATAAGGTTGTAATAGAAAATATGAAAAGGAAAAGGACATGGTAAGATAGTAATCTATCTTACCATGTCCTTTTCCTTGCCTGGCTAGTTCAGCGGAAAATATGTTGTGGATTTTATCAAAAGAAAGAGCATAGAAATTTTAAGGAACATCTATGAACAGTTTTCTAAGCAATCAAAAATATCTTTTCTTTATACAAATTATCTAAAAAATTTCTTACATTCAACAGATATAAATAGTGCATATAAAAACGATTTACAGCATAAGCTCAAACAGAAATTTTATCTAATGATTACTTACTGATTAAAATAATTCTCAACTATTTTTTGTTAACAATTACAAAACCCAAACATTTCCTATGTTGGGTACAAAACTATCTTTAAAGTTTCGGGATAATTTACCTATCCTTTTATTACCCCATTTGTCAGTGTAATTGGCCAACAACGCTGGACAAATAATTTAGTAAAAGTCAAAATGCTTTGAATTCTGACCTCAAAATTGCTGGAGATTATCTATCCCCTTAACAAATAATTTTAATAAAATTAAAATCTGATTCTAACTTAATTTACTCAAATATCTTATTAGGTTACATAAGAAAACAAATGTATACTTGCAATTGGTTTTGTCAAATACTTCTTTATAGCGCTTATAAAAATATCATTTCCATTGTAATTAAAAGCCTTGAATACTTCCTGGTTCTATTTCAAATCTCCATTTCCAATCGGTCTTAACGTAGAAATATCAGCTTGCAAAGTGCATTTATTTTTAATAAATTAAAATTAGCAGTTGTTCTTGTACCAAGATTATTTATGTCGAAGATCATTTAATTTTCGTAGTAATCTTAAAAATAACGATGCTTTATTAATTCTGAGTTACTTGTGGAACGTCAACAAAATAAACTACAAATTACTCGAAATGTCGTAAAATAAATTAAACAATTAATCGTTAGTCGAAACTTGACGTTATCATGAACGAATGCTGAATGACCCCCGTTCTAATTCACTTCTGTCTTATATACTAAAACCAACTCAATACGTCATCTTCTCGATTTTTCTAGCTTTATTTGAAAGCATGGCACACCCTGGATGATGTAGTAATTACCATGATGTCGTGGTTTATTGAGCTATTAGTGTAAAGCTATCGCGGTCGTAAAAATTTACTATTCTTTATTAACGCGCGAAATGGACCGCTGCTAACTTTTTCTTTCTGTAATACGTAGAGCTATTAAACGCGTTATCTCGGTTTTATGGCTTTTTTCGATAGTAGCACGTTCTTTGAATTGTATGGTTTATTTATTTACGGGAAATAATTATCTATTCCTAGCGCACTTACAAATGATTTATGATTTTACCGAAGACTCTCGAAATCGGAGTTTGTTTAGACAAATAAATATGGTATTTTCGTTTTGGATTGAATGATATAATTTGTTCTCGAATTAGCCCGAAATGGACTTCTTTGAAAGGAGTCTATTCATTATTAGAAACTTATAAGAATGGTATATTTAATGAAGATGCATTACTTTATGCAATTGGTCTTTCAGAGACGTACGAAATGAAACGTGTTCAGTATTTTAAAAAGTGCGCTCTTTTCAATCTGCAATAAATGTTTACACATCGATTTTAATTACATTATTAATGAACGCTTCGCTCTTATGCTTCATAAATGCAATAAGATAAGTTTTTTTTTCTAGAAAATGATTATTTACATAAGGTTTAAAGTTGGACTTCTTCTTAAATGGTATAACAATACTATATGTGCCCTTAAAGGGTTATTTTACTAGGGAATCTCATTTTATGTGCTAATGGAATACGCTTATATTTATACAGGGTAGAAAATTAAACATAGTGAACTTTTACTTTTTTAGTTTTTCTTCTCTTTGGATGTTTTTTTTTCATTCAATTTGGTGTTCAATGACCTTTTGTGACCTCATTATCACATCGATATAATATATATATATATATATATATATATATATATATATATATATATATATATTGCTATGAATCGCCTTTCAAGCCCAATATTGGGCGTCATATAAATTGCTGTGAATCCCCTTAGTTGGTGTGTCATATAAATTGCTGTGAAACGCCCCTACGTTGGTCGTTCTATGAAATTGCTGTGAATACCCTGTAGGCGGCTCCGTGGCGTAGTGGTATGTGTGTGACTACTACGCCCAAGGTCCCGGGTTCGAATCCTGACACGGTCCGCTTGAAAAATGTTAGGCGAGCATTTTTCACAAAAATACACCCTCGTTCGGATGAGAGGTAAAATGGAGGTCCCGTGTGTGAGTGTTGTCACGCACGTTAAAGATCCCTACCTTGCTTGGAACAGCAAGGGTTCGGCAAAAATTCAAAATTCTCCAGGTAAAAAAAACTCGCTTCCTGGCCAATGTAGTACCTTCGGGTGGAGCATTGGAAAATCACATGTAATGTGAATACCCCTAGTTGGTTGTTTTTTATAAAAATTGCTGTGAATTCCCCACGATTGGTATGTCATATAAATTGCTGTGAAATCCCCTACGTTTCGAAAATTAAGATTGTTGAACCCTTTTTCTTTCTATTACCTATCTTAAAATAATGTAAATAAAAATGAAAATGAAGCAATCCAAAATTACACAATTTAATAATCGATAATATGTATACTTTTATGTCTATAAATTATTTATTTGTTTAATATTCAAAAATTAGTCCCTGAATAAAATATTGATATTTATTTGATTCCACCAAAATTTAAGTTCCCTGAAATCCAGCAAAAATATACCACTGCAATTACTTTGAAGTACCTTTGAACGTTCAAACCATCCTTTCTCTATTTTTCAAATTCTCAAATGATTTTTGATCACCCTTACAGATATTTGATATAGTAAATATTAAATGTTAAAATTGAAAAACAGTCTTATGAATAAAATCTCTGACCAGTGTTTTCCTTGTGTGTCTCTAGGAACTGCCTCTGAATATCTATGGATTGTTACAGCTTGACTTGCTTCACTTGTTGACCAGAACGTTGCTTGAATTTTCCCCTCGAATTCTTGCAATGACTTGGAGCTTGTTTGTAGTTTAATTTGAGTATCTTGACGTTTATTATGTTTCTTTGTACGTTTATTTAAGATTTCCTTGAAATCTGTTTGTAGCTATTTATTTAGACGGATATTTAGAACTGGAGGTTTGTTTAGAGGTACAATCAGGCGTACACTCAGATCTGGAGGTTTATTTAGAAGTACAATCAGAGGTACACTCAGATCTGAAGATACAATCAGAGCCCTAAATTATTACATATTAGAATAAAATTCAATTGATAGTTTACCTTACGTTTTAAGATCAAAACGGCTATTTCTCGTTGTATAAATTGGCACTTTTTATTTTTCACTAAGTTTAATAAATTATTAACTTTCACTACGTTCACTTTTACGTAATATTTTACTTCCAATTGACGTTGTTGGTGTCTTGTCGAAGAGATACTGAATGTTTACAAAGCCCCCATAATATTTATAGACTCCACCTATCAATTTTCTTGTTGGTATTCATCGTGTGTTTGTTGATCAACGCGTTGTGCTTTGCGCCATCTCTGCAGAAATCGGTATTTAAAAATTCCTTGTTTCGATTGTTGTTCAGACGCTTGATCTCGCACGCACATAGACGTTCAACTTCGTGCAGTATATTTCTCAGAAATTCCAAATTTTCATTGCATTCTGTCACGTCTTTCATGTTTCATGGTTCAATCCTTATCAAATCGCGGACCGCCTGTTATTTATTTTGTTTGTTACTCCAAATATGTTGGATTTTATCGAAATACATTGTCTTTTGTCACGTATTCATATTTCTAATAATGACGTATTTGAACGCGTTTACTTATTTATGCGATGATATTTTAATGGTCTTATTAAATAGCTAGTATGTCAGTTTGTTTATCTTCACCGATTACGTGTTTATTTTTATGAAACTCGATGCGTTCAAAACCTAATTTTCTCGTTTCTTTCCAATTCTGGAATTGTATATTTAACTTAGAACGTATTATACGACGTACACATTTTTAGTTTAGCTAAATAGTATCTGATTATTGCAGAATGAGCTTCTTTCTTGTGAATTAAATTGGTTATGATTTATAGACAGTGTGCTCGCTATTGACTTTATGTAAAATAGTCGATTTACTCCTATTTAATGGTGGAATTGTTTGGTTTTCTTAACGTTAATATTATTTACATTAATCCTACGACCCCTATGACTAAATATACCTTTAAACTACCCCCTTATCATAGCAATATATATATATATATATATATATATATAAATATATTGCTGTTTTCTGTAGCTGATGCGGCCCGATGTTGGGAGTCAATAAAAGTACTGTGACTTGTAGTGTGTAAAATAAGTAATGAAATGAGCCCCTATGTTGGGCGTCAATAAAAGTATGACGAAAATACAACAATGTTATAACAATATCAAATATTCATTAACAAACAATCCTTTAAATAACAATTGCTATATCCACATATATCCTTTAACATACAATGACCTGAAAAAAACTACATACAAATGTAAAGTCTACCAATATCGTTAGCATATCTTAAATTTAAAAAAAATTTTGTAACTACTAGATACTAAAATAGAGTCCATAAAATTTCTCACTCTAATTAGCTCTTCACAATTCTACCTTACGTGAGTCACTCTATGTACAAATTTTTAGAAATGAGAAATGATAACTTTTACTAATCGTTTCTAAATCGAAGTCAAACTTGTCTGATCAGATACATTCAATAAATCTCTTTATAATGGTCAAATTTTACCGAAACTCGACCTCATAAAAAATTTTAATTATCCCCTTACAAAAAAAATGTACACACAAAACTCTTATGTAAGCTAACCCACTTAAATAAATAGAGCAAACAAAATGTTTTTTGAAAAGGTTTTAAAACAACTATATACTTGCTTTCAACGTTGGATTATGCTGGGATGATAAACTTGTCCATGTCCGAAATCGTTAATTAAACTTCCACTTCCATATCCCGCATTGTTTTATTCCTTTAAAAGTAATTTACCAATAAATGTCTTTGAAAAAATTCATATATCATTCTTCTTTCATTTAGCAGGAATTTATCACCATTCACTCTTTAAACTAATTCCATTATTCACTTCAAATACTACTTTCCATCAAAATAACGTCAATTGTTATATGTTCATAACTTTAAAACTCATTATTATTTATTGACAGATATTGTTAAATGTGCATTACGACATGCATGTGAACGGAGCTCAATTCAATTCAATTAATCCTGATTGCCTTCTTTCATCGGTTTATATAATATAAATTTTACTATGTCAATAAAATCCAGAACCATCTGTCTGGTTTCATTAATGTAGATAATGTAATATTCCACGAAATTGAGCGTTAATTAGTACATTTTACGTCTCGCGGTGATACTTAATTGGCATTTTACATGCTTATTTCATCTAAATTGCTGTTATCTGCTGGTCATCTTTGATTTATTACATCGTTAAATATCTAATTGGGATCTTTATTGAATGAGCGTTTAAAATATTTATCTGTTATCTGATTTATGGGTGTTGGTGCTCGATGAATAAACTTTGAAATCTCTTTACCAATCTAGAAAAATAAAGTACTATTTTGTTTTGAATATACACGATATGGACGTTTTGCATTAAATACTTTTAATCTTGTAATGAAATGGAATGAAATTTTTAATTTTGTTATGAAATGAACTGAACGCGTTTTTAATAATGTTTTAAGGAGTATTTTCAGAAGCACCGATATTTAACTTACATACTATACTTTATTCCTATTAGAGATGCGATTAAGTTCTGTAACACAAATGAAGCTTGTAATATCACAGATTTTCGTATTTAAAGTACAATATACAGAGTGTTTCCAATTACGGAGTATGAGAATTTAGAGTATTATAGTATTTAAAAAAATTTCTTTATTTTTCTTTGGTTTTGGAGTGTTGTATGTACAGGGTATGGTGCTCAATGACCTTTACATAACCCCTTATCACATCAATATACAATATATATATATATATATATATATATATATAAATGGTTTAAATATCACGTTTCACAGTTTTCATTAATTTTATCCGTTAGAACAGTGATAATTATATTAAATTCAAGGTCTAAGCAAGAGGTATCGTATTTATTGTGCGAATATGATAACCGGGAAGTCGACGGGTTGGGGATTAAGATATCAATGCTGTTCGAAAACAATTGATAACGAAAACAGCTGAAATATATTTTATTTGTTTTGTACTTCAACATTTAATAACGAAAAATTCTGTTTCTATATATTGATATCTAGCTTGTCAAATATTAGATATAACACTTTTGTTTGACGATACAAAACAGTCCTCACAACTTGTAAGTTTAATAGTCTGTCTACTTTTTAAGTACAAAATTTTGTTCAAAAGGTACAAATAGTGCAAAAACTTAGCACATTTAAACATAGTATCAAAGTAACATCTTCAAATACCTGAAGGGTACATTTTTAGTTACCGTACAAAACTTTTACAATACATTTTGCCTAACTTGTTTGCGATTGCTTATAAATAGCAATTAATGTTCATGTTATCTAATTTAGAAGCCGCGAACCTTCGATTTTGAAAATACGAAGTGTTTTTATAAGGATAGAATAAAGCACCCAAACTGGTTATAAGGACGTGAGTCGGTCAAGATAGATTCGCCGGAATCACTGTAACAGAAGAAAAAACCGAAGAAAGGAGAAGATCGCGTTAATACAGTCAAAGATTGAGGGGTCAGTCAAAACTAAACCAATGAACCTACAGCCCGACAGTAAGGTGTAGAAATACAAAACAAAATAAAAAAACCAGACATAAGTAACATACAAATAAAAAAAATATTACTTCGACTATTTATAAAATACTCGCTAGCATCTAAACGAGCGTGACTGATTGTCTCATTGCGTGCCGTTCTTCGGCACTACGGCGTCATCACTACTGTAGGATGCTAACCGGCTAACGTGCACCATTATTGTTCTACCTTTTCGGAGCTTACGAATCTGATATACCGCGACATTGATTCTTTTTTACAACTTTGTACGGACCCTCCCTTATGTCTTTGTAACTTCGTGGACAATCCACGCCTCTGTTTGGGGTTGTACAGCCAAACGCCATCGCCCTCTTGAAAATCAGCTTCCTGAACCTTGATGTCATATCTGGTCATCATTCGATCGCTTGTGATGATCTGGATATTTTTCCTAACGTCACCACGGATGTCTTGAATCTTGCGTTTGAGTGCCTCGACGTTTCCCTAGCACACGATGTCGTCTCAGAGCTGATATCCAAACTCAAGATCACACGGCAGACGTATCTTGCTTCCCAGCACAGCACATGCAAGTGTTTGTCCAGTGCTCCCATTGTGTCGAGTACGATTTCAGATTGCTACTTAATGGACTAATGTTCTGCCAGGAAGCGCGTTCTCTTCCAACCTTCCAAGCCAGAATGAGTCGTAGGTCTTTGTCATTGATCACGGTAGTCCATCAAGTAGATCACACTTTGTTTCTACCCATGAACAATGATTACAATCTTCGGTTAAAGCCCGTCTCGAATGCATCCGCATTACGATGACTTGCACCAGCACGGTGTTCATACTGCTACAGAGTTTCTGTCCATCTGGAGACTTGTTCTTCGGGCTTTCTAAACTGTAATAGCACCTTCAAAGCGGCGTTGTCGCTTCTCAGGTGAAATTTTCTGCCGTAGAAGTACTTATAAAAGTGTTCTTCAGATTGCACCACAGCCAGCAGTTCCCGTCTAGTAACGAAATAATTCCGTTCTGGTTTCGAAAGCACCCTGTTAAGGTAACCAATGACTTTCTCTTGGCCGCCTTGCATTTGGGATTGTACACTGTCGATGGTCACATTGCTTGCGTCTGTATCCAAGATGAATTTGGCTTCCAACCGATGATAATAATTTAAGATCTGAGCTGTTATTAAGAACTGCCCTAGTTGTTGGAATGCAAGCTGGCAATTTTCATTCCAAACGTAATCACACACATCTTTAGACAACTTGGTCAAAGGGTTGGCAATATTCGTAAATCCGTAAACGAATCTTCTACAGTAAGTGCACAATCCCAGAAAGCTACGTAGCTGATGGCTATCTTTTGGCGTCTGCCACTCTTGTACCGCCTGAATCGTTTTCGAGTCTAACCTGATTCCATTGAAGTGAAATTGCTTGCCCGAGGTACTTCACATCATTGCCTAGTAGGCAACACTGCATTGGACTCTGTTTCAGATTGGCTTCCTTGAGTCTTCGAAACACTTCTTTCAAATTTCCCAAATATTCCCCAAATGATTTTCCAATCGCAATCACGTCATACAAATATATCAGATACGTTCTGTACGAGGGCCCAGGCAAAATGCTATTCATTAAACGTTCGAAGATGGCAGGAACGTTGTAGAGTCCAAATGGTATTACTGTAAATTGCTATAGGACAGTACCGCTAGTGAAAGTAGTCTCATCTCGATCTTTGGGTTCCATATTCATTTGCCAGTAGCCACTCTTCAAATCCAAAATTGAGAACCATCGCTATCCTGAAAATGTATCTAGGATGTCGTCATACCTTGGAAGTAAGTATCTATCCTTTTTGACCACGTTATTCAATCGGCTGTAGTCCAAACAAATCTTGTTAGCTCGTCTATCCTCTAAACAAGCACAACAGGCGATGCCCAAGGGCTATCAAAATGCTCAATCACTCCTTGCCCCTCCATATATTCAATAATCTTCTTGACCTGGTCAATGGGAGTCTCCGCAAGTGCTCCGGAACACCCCGTCACGTGGACAATCGAAGAATACCACCCAATCGTTGAATTCTTTTTTAGCGCGTTAGAAGTCATTGGCGTTAAAGATTCTAACAGGTACACCATACGTCATTTTCGTCAGAGTCTTCCCCAAAAGGACATCATCTCTAAGGAATTCGTCACTAATCAGTTCAATAGCGAGCACAAAATCTTCCCGGAGCAACATCCAAACGTCCCAGTACAAGGTTTTCTCTTCTACAGGTAGGACAACCCTGTCCGTCAAACAAATTCGCACAGACACGTCGTCTGTTTTGCAAAACGGCACTTCCTCGTTCACTACTCTCAAGACAACCTCTTTCATGTCTACATGGGATACGTATCCCTTCAAAATTTTTATTCCCAAGATAACTTCTTTGATGGTGTTCGTAAGTAAAATATTTTCCTCCTAACTCAGTTTTTTACATCTAGCACTCCGTGTGTTTGAATTTTCACACCAGCCACGGTTTGAAGACGCACCGTGCGGATGACACTATACCACTGTCGCGCACTTTATCCGGATTAGCAATTGTCCTAGAGTTACTCCAGTACCAACCAAGAACTTTACAATCTTGATACTAAACTGTTTACATCTGTAAATAATGTCCTCATGTTTAGATCGTGCGATGTCAATGATCGTCTCCTGCGCAGAATCCGTCCAGATTAATTTTTGCCCCGTCTTGTTGAACCTTTTTAGTTTCCAGCTTTTCTACTTCCCTCTTGGGCTGCTTATATTTGAACTGAATATGTTCTAATTCACTTGCGGCATTTTCCTGTAATTTCTCTTCTAGTTTCGCTGCCAGGTTTGCAGAGTTTTGGTCTTGTTTCTTTAGGTGTTCTTGTAAGTTTTCGAAATTTTTAGCCAATCCCTCCGCAACATTTGACTTAAATCCCTTAAAGAAAGAAAGGATTTCGTTATCCATTTTCTGTTGACTATGAGTTTTTGGCATGCAAATAGAAGTCGTTCTAAAGATATTACCTCCACTAAAATACCACCAGTTGACACAAATGTAACAAAAACTCTATTTGCGATTACGGTTCTTTATTTTCAAGTTGATTATACGATCCCCTTCAACATTCGCAGCTACAATAAAATTTGTAAAAGCTCGCACAATAGTTTACTTTGACGTAGTTGCTAAGAGAGTAGGTAAATAGGGCCGGTCCTAATTCAAAACGCGACAGACGTATTTTCCATGTGTAAAATACGTCTGTCACGTTTTGAATTAGGATCGACCCTATATAATTTCAATGTAAAATAGTTGTCAAAACATTTGAATGTAAAATAGTTGTGAAAACATGAATTCTTCTATGCTTTCAATGTAAAAATACGTCTGTCACGTTTTGAATTAGGACCGGCTTTATATTACTTTCAATGAAACACACACGTATGTTGAAAAAAATGTAAGTGCAGAGAAGAATGTGTAGCTGTTTTGAATTCGGTTTTCTAGCGAGAAGTTACACGTGCACCGTTTTGAATTAGGATCGGCGTTATATACTTTTAATGTAAAATGTGAAAACCTGAATTCTTTTCAAATGTAAAATACTTGTGGGCACGTTTTGAATTAGGATCGTCTTTATATTACTTTCAATGTAACATACGTATGTTGAAAAATGTAAGTGCAGAGAAAATGTGTGTAGATGTTTTGAATTTGGTTTTCTAGCGAGACAGTATGACAGATGCAAAAAATATCGCATTCAAGTCAATTGTGTTTTTTAATTAAAGTGGATTCTGATTTATGTTTAGAGGCTGCAAATACACATGGGCCGGTTTTAATTCAAAAATGAGTTCACTCTTGTGATAGGTTGAAAAGTGGGTTGGCAAAGTACGCAGATGGTGGTAATCTGCTATATAAGGAGATTGCTCCTAATATTAATTTAATTAGTCGAAGTTTACTGCATATATTTACATACAAACATGTATATAATTGATATTCAGGGATTTAAATACAAGAAAACGAGTTTGTGTGTAAAGAAATTGCGGTTTTGGACTTGTTGAAAGGTGATGTTTGGCATCAAATTTTAAACTGCCAATGCAGTCCAGTTGTTTGAGTCAAGATCATATAAAACATAACGACTGGGTGACAAGGAATATTCATGGTATTTCTTGGGATGAATCTTCAACGGCTGGAATGGTGTCATCATATATAGCGCTTTATTTGAAGCAAATTATCCGACCCGGTGAAGAAGTATTTGTGAAGGGTCTAGAAAAGAAGAAATTGATTGAAACATATATAATGCAAAACTTTGTAACTGATATGCTTGCACTAGGTTGTCCTAAGCTATCGGAGTTAAAATCAACAATCGTTTAAAATATAACATCCATTGTTGTAGACACAGCAATAATAATTTGCAATGCGCAAAACAAAACATCTTTTATTAAAAGAATGGCTTGATAATAATAAAAACAATAGAAAGATTTTGTCTGTATTATTTATTTTAATATAATTTTACAATGTTAGCCTTATTAACTATTATTATAACAACTTCTAGCAAACATTATTTTTATCGATCCAGCTATTGTGTAAGTTAGAGAAGCCTAACCATTTTACAAATACTTTATTTCCACTCTTTCTTAGTACTTTTTCTACCAGGTAAATTCCTGGATGTTTAACCTTTGCAACTCCGTTTCATAAAATGCACCTTTGATTTCTTTCTCATCTTGATCTTCTAATATATATGTTGTAGGATTGGTTACGTTTACCTTTTTAATCTTAAAATTTCATTTGACCAGTTTGGCGTGTAACCTTTCGTAAATGCTTCCCTGTGTTTACTAATCCTCACACTGTCTTTTATTGAATATTTTGGTATTTTGGTTGTAAGTTTGATGTGGGTAAATGATGATTTAAGAATAGTTTTTTCATTTGATTTATCAACTTTTACAAGTTTGACTCCGATAGTATTGTGAACTGTATTGTTGTATTGTTTCACAATATCGCTTAAATTTTTATCCAATTGTAAGAACCGTTCAGGTTAAACAAGCGCCACATTTTTCCCTTTAAAGTTCTAATTACACGTTCTACAATGCATGCTTTCTTTGTAGAAAAACACTATAATGGTTTATGCCATATGTCTGCATTAAGGATTGAAAGTGTTTGTTATAATATTCTTTACCAAAATCAGACTGCAAATTTCTTGGCGGATTTTTAAATTTATTTAAAATTGTTTTCATTGCAGCAGTAACATCAATACCCGTTTTACTTTTAAGTGGTACAGCCCATACGTATTTGGAGAAACAATCAATAACTACTAAAATGTATTTAAATCTTATGTTTGTTTGCGAATATGGTAGCATTTCAATCAAATCGGTCTGAAGAAGGTCATTTAAACCTTTTACTATCACTTTGCGTCTCTTGAAATTTATTCTTGCTGGTTTATGAAGTTCATTTACTATATCCTCTTTCACTTTTGATTGAGCAACTATCATAATACTTTTTTTATAATCAGGATTTATTAAATACAATTAATGAAATACTTCTATGTTTGAATGTCGTGGGCTCCACTTGCTTTGAAAGGAACTTTTAATATAAAATTAAGAAACATTGTGGTATTGTTTATGATAGCACCGCTGTCACGAAAGCTGATTACATCCATACTGTAACTGGCTACTGCTACCGCGTTTCTTTAATTTAAAACAAGTAATAATAATGGTCTTTATTACTCACTGTTCACAAGTCTAATTAACAGTATATGCCTTATTTATAGATGTTTTCAGTCCACTTAACAATGAAGCACTATTACACTAATGAATTTACAAGCACTAATATCTTCTTAAACTAACTTCTTTACCCTAGGTCCAATAACCACACTAACACAACTATTTGTTTATACACTTCTATTTATTTATGTATACTGCAAGCTGCATGCACATTAGACACAGCATATCATTTATGTATATATTCTAAAAACTCAACTACGTTTACTTTACAACGATATAATTTATATTAGACATTCAAGAATAGACTAACTCTTACATTCATAAGCGGCCTTATATATACCCTGCATTAAGATATGACTCATTATCTAGAACTTTGTAGAAGGATTCTCGAATGCTGAAGAATACGCTGTGCCCCGGGCGTTTGTATGTTTGACGGGTTGCCTAATAGTGGATCGCAACACTGCCCCCTCTTTAAAACCGTTACGTCTCGTAACTGTAAATCCATCTTGACGCCAATTCGATGACTGGTGACGGTATCGGCAGCTATCTCCTCTGGTGCATCCAGCGCGTCGTTGGAAGTAACAGTCAACACTCTTTTCATGGTCTTGGTAGGCAACCGGTTGATAACAACAAACAAGAACCTGGACGTTGGTTCCTGGAAAACTACTTCTAGCATATTTCGGACTATCCTCCAATCCAAGCGATCCAGTCCACAGCCCAGCTTGGGCACCGCTAGTCTCGTTACTCCATTTTCCATCATCTGCGCCTTAAGATTTAGCAAAGCCTCCCATAGATGTCCATAACTAGGTCTCTGCCATGAAGAATTTTTGGTGACCAGATAGTAAACATAACGATTTTTATCTTGAAGAACCAAAGATTTTCCTACAGTTGGCTGCTGTTGTACTAATTCATCCACACATCCAAACTTTTCTTGAAAACAACAGCTATTCCCTTGACATTGCCAAATCTTGAGCTACGCAATGTGCAAGGGAATACTCTTCTGGTGCTCTAAACAGATCTTGCTGTTTTTCAACAACAACGCCAAATCTCCTTGCATTACAGATATGACTCATTATCTAGAACTTTGTAGAAGGATTCTCGAATTGCTGAAGACATACAGCTGTGCTCCCGGGCGTTTGTAGTGTTTGACGGTTGCCTAATAGTGGTATCCAACACTACCGTTTAAGCTAAAAATCCTTGTAACTGTGCAATTACATAACTTTTTCGTTTATAAGAATTTCAATGTCTTGCGGGTATCCTTTAATATTCTCAATGACTGCTTCCTCATAAGGAAATTCATAATTATGTTTAATGTTGAAAATAAGGAATGTCTTGTCACCGTCGAGAAATGTATTAGAGTAAAACGTTGCTACTACCGTGTAATGTAGCATATGTAACTTGTACTCAATCAAGGTTTCAAAACCTTCACTTGTATTTTCATATTCCTGTTCAGTTATATCTATTTTACGGTTATGTAAGTGCCTTCCAAATTTGTCAATTGTCATATCATCTAATTACTTTAGCCTCACGCAATTCTTCAATGATCGAATTTATTTCGTTGCCGTGACCTGTGTGTCCAGCAGTCTGAGATGAAACTAAAAGTCGTAATCTATCAACAAGTTCATTGGGATCATTCCAATATAAATAATCTATTGCGTTATTTGATACTTCCATTGTCATACCGTCTCCAAGACGCTTTCTATAGGGTAATGTTCTAGGTCTACGGGTGTTTGGGAAGTATGTTTAATGTAGATATTATCGTTTTTGTACTTATATGAAGTATTAGCCCTGAATTTGTTCTGTTTCAGAATAATATCTTCTATTAGCATTTGTTCTTTTACAATATCAAGGTACGATCCTCAGTTGCTGCTTCTAATTCATCCACACATCCAAACGTTTTCTAACAAACTTTGCCTTGACATTGCAAATCTGATCCAATGTGCAAGGAAATACTCTTCTGGTGCTCTAAACAGATCTTGCTGTTTTCAACAACAACGCCAAATCTCGCTTTAGCGGAACCACCATACGCCGCCATAAAGCTCTCAAAATCTGCATTTGGCTCATGATTAATAACTTGCCGAACACCATTATCATTATTTGAGTCTTCCTGGTTGTTGCCAGTGTAGGGTGTTAAACGGTCAAAGTGTACCACTTTCGGTTTACCACGAGGATCTTCTGATCCGGTACACTACATCATTAATCCTTTTAACACTTCGTACGGCCCTTCCCATTGTCTTTGTAGTTTTGGCGACAATCCACGTTTTCTTTGTGGATTGTACAACCACACTAAATCTCAGGTTGATAACCACCTTCTTGTGCTCTCGTGTCATATTGTGATTTCATTCGATCGCTTGCTGCCTGTATATTCTTTCGGACGTTTTCGTGAATACTATTTGATCTTTCACGAAGCTTACTAACGTAATCTTCACCGGCGATTTCTTCTCCAGGTTTAAATCCAAACTGAAGATCACATGGTAGCCGCAATTCACGTCCTAGCATTACGCAAGCGGGCGAGTATCCTGTGCTGTCATGTACCGAAGATCGGTACGCCAGTAGGAACAAATGTAAATATTGGTCCCAGTCCGTTGATGTTCAGAGACAACTTTGGCCAGGTACTTTCCTAGCGTTCTGTTCATTCTTTCAACCATTCCATCCGATTGAGGATGAAGTGGCGTGGTTCTAGTTTTCCTGATTCCAAGATGCTTGCAGACGTTTTAAAACAACGCTGATTCGAAGTTCCGACCTTGATCGGGTAATTCCAACGGAACTCAAAGCGACAAAACAACTCCTCACTAGTACATCTGCAACCGTCTCGGCTTCTTGGTTAGGTATAGCATATGCCTCCGGCCATTTGGTAAAATAATCCATTGCAACCAAGATGTATTTATTCCTTTCTCTGATTCAGGAAACGGACCAGCTATATCAATGGCTACCCTTTCAAAGGATTCCCCACGTTATACTGTCTCATTGGGGCTTTCCGTTTTGAGACCGGGCCATTTGCAGAGGCACAATTCACATTTCCGGCACCACTCCTTCACATCTTCTTTGCAGTTCACCCAATAGAATCTTTCTCACTCTTTCGAGAGTTCTTTTCACGCCAAAGTGCCCTCCGGAAATACCATCGTGCAAGTGCTGCTAACACTTCCGGCACTCTGCTTCTCGCACTATCACTTGAAGTCTCTCAGTGCCATCTTCAAATTCCAGGCGTCGTTTCAAGATTCTATTTTCCATCATCAAGGAGTCCCACTGTGACCAGTATGCCTTCAGGCTCCTACTTGAAATACTAATTTCTTCCCAAGCTGGTCGTTGTCCTCTATTTTTCCACTCAATAATACGTCCCAATTCGGCGTCATTCTCCTGGTCTTCTCGTATTCTTTCGAGTTGCCAAGTATCATCGGTTACCGTCATTCTATGGATGACACTTATTTCTCTTCCATCTTGGAGCAATGATTGCAGTCCATCGGACAAGGTCTCCTTGATAGAGCGTCTGCATTCCGATGGCTAGTTCCTACAGATGTTCCGTATCAAAGTCATATTCCTGCAGCCGCTCTATCCACCTTGCCACTTGCCCTTCAGGATTTCGAAACTGCAGTAACCATTTCAGTGCGGCATGGTCTGTTCTCAACAGGAATTTACGGCCGTATAAGTACTTATAAAGTGCTCTAGGATTTGACGACGGCCAACAGCTCCCTTCTTGTCACACAATAGTTCCTTTCTGGCCGCGACAAGACCTTGCTGAAATACCCAATAACTTTTCTTGTCCGTCCTGCACTTGAGAAAGAACGCCTCCTATAGCTGTGTTACTGGCATCGGTATCCAACACAAACTTTCCCTCCATCCGCGGATAACTCAAAATTGGTGCTGTAACTAGTAGCCGTTTCAGTTGTTCAAATGCTCTGTGGCAGTCGTCATTCCAATCATATTCTTGTCCATCTTCGGTTAATTTAGGTTAACGGTTTGGCAATGTTGACAAACCCAAGTGTAAAACGTCGGTTTATATGTGCACAATCTAGAAAACTGCGTAGTTGTTGTTTATCTGCTGGTGTAGGCCACTCTTAACAAATATAGATTTTGTCAGGGTGAGCTCTTATTCCGGTCTCTGAGACGACATGTCCAGGTATTTCACCTCTTTTCCAATTAAGTTGCACTTATGGGCTTAATATTGATACTTTGGTTGATAAAGTGTTTAGAATACCATCTAGGTTCTTAAGATGTTATCATTAGACCGTTCTATCACCCAAGTCGTCTGGTTTACCAGACATGTTCCGGACAGTCCACGCAGTACCGAACTCCATGAATCGCAAAAGTAGTGGTCATTGCATAATCCAATTGGCATGACCTTGAACTGCCATAATCCAGTTTAATGGTTAAAGCAGTGTTTTGTTTATCGTTTGGCTCCAAGCCTACCTGCCAGTATTCGCTTTTCAAGTGGAAGGTAAAACCATTTATATCCGGATATAGTATCTAAGGTGTCATCAATAAAGGGCAAAGGATAGCTGTCTTTCTTTGTCACATTATTAAGCCGCTTGAGGATATTAACCCTTGTCGACCTCCTTATTCTTGACAAGCACTACCTGGGAATGCCTATGGACTATTCGAGGTTACAATCACTCCTTTGAAGCCATATCGGTGTTAATTTGCTCGGCTTCCTTACGTTTTGCCACTATCATCCAGTGCGAACGAGCTCGATATCGTCCGACCAGTTTCAAGCTTGCCCAGTGCACGCCATTTAATCCTTGACACGAGGGTATCAACGTATCCAGCAATTTCTGTGAGCAACCGTTGGTTGGTTTTTTTGCGTCGACAACGTTTAATATGACATACTGGAATGCAACTTCCCACAATCATGCCTTTCTTAGGGCTTGGTATGGGTTAATGTTCAGCACCCTTACTGGTACCATATTTCGATACTTTACCAGTTCTTCCAATCAGAAATCCTCCTGACCCATACCCATTCAGATTGCTTCCATCATGCATACTTGTCCTTCAGACACGGGTTACATTAGATCAATTCCATGCTTAGGTATACAGTATAACTTTGACAAAGGTAAAAACTGTCTACTTGTTTATGACGCCCCATACTAAAGTATTCCTAATGATACCTTGTTTATCGCAAGCTACATCATCAAAAACAAATATAGAATTATTTCGAGCATCAGATGGTGATATAATATTATCAGAACTGGAAAATGTATAATATTTGATCCCTTTATTGGTTGCAGTAGACTTTCAAGGTATTGATACTTTGGTTGATAAAGTGATTTAGAATAAACATATACGTTTTCAAACTTTAAACCATTAGGATGTTCTATCAGCCCAATCATAACGTTGGTTTTACCGCAATTTGATGGACCAACAACTAGACATCGAATAGATGAAGGCAGAAGAACACTATGTTTTTCTTTTAGCTAAGGATTGCACGCCAATGTCATTATTGTTTATGGTTAAAGGTGTTGATTGTTTCACAACACGCATGTTTGCAAGTACTAAATTCGATTTGTAAAAAGTGGAATTATATATATATATATATATATATATATATATAAGAAACGGCGAGTATATAAAGAATCATTAATTCATAATATTTTATTTATTTACTGCACAGCTTGAGAGGATAGTTGTCCGCTAATGATTACATATAATAATAATTCTAAAACTACTGGGAACGGACTATTAAATACTGTAATTAACAATTTACCATTTGAAGCGCATATTCCGGGTTACAAATTTTGCGGTCCGGGTACAAAACTAATCGAACGGTTAGCTCGGGGAGACAAGGGAATAAACAAGTTAGACAAGGCTTGTAAGGAGCACGATATTGCATACACCAAAGAAAAGGATCTATCTAAACGTCATCAAGCAGATTCGAAGTTAGCTCAGTTAGCTACAGAAAGACTAAATTCTGGTGACTCGTCTTTAGGTGAAAAAGTAGCAGCATTTGGAGTAGCTACCGCAATGAAAGCTAAAGTAAAACTTGGTATGGGTGCCTGTGCATCACTGAGAACAAAAAATATCGATAAAATAAGAAAACTGATAAAGAAACGTAAAATAAGAAGTACGCTAGGTATTAAAAGTATTATCAAACAAGCACGTACAGCTTTAAAAAAGACTAAAGGATCTAATATTATGGATGCAATCAACATAGCAATTAAGGCCGCCAATACAGCAAAACAAAAGAAGCATATTAAATCAGCTCGTATTATATCAATTCCTAAAACAGGAGGTTTTCTACCACTAATACCAATTTTTGCAGGCCTAAGCGCTCTTGGTACTCTTACTGGAGGTGCAGCTGCTGTTGCAAAAGCAGTTTCAGATACTAAAATAGCTAAGGAACAACTAGCTGAAAACAACGCCATAACAAGGCAATGGAGGACATTGCAGTCGGAAACGGCATGTACATCAAACCTTATAAAAAAGGTTTTGGTCTTTTTAGCCCTGCAAAACCTCAAAGGAACGCAACTTGATTTTACCTAATCGAGCACTAAGCAATGTAGAATTAATAAAGTTTGTTAAGCAATTAGAAGTACCATATTTCCGTGGAGTGTTCATGAGAAACAATCTTCCCAAGAAAGTTAATTTAAAAGAATGTGGTATAATTAATTTAGATGGAATAGAAGGTTTAGGCACGCATTGGACCTCTTACAAAAAGTACGGTAGTAGCGCTATTTACTATGACAGCTACGGAAACCTGCGACCGCCAACAGAGTTGATAAGTTATTTGAATAGCGGGGTAAATGTAAAATTCTTTATAACATTAACCAAGAACAATCGTACGGTACTGTGTTTTGCGGTCATTTATGCTTACAATTTCTAAGTAGTGCATAGAACTGCGTACGAAGTTGTTATGTCGTACACTTTTACTCTAACGGGAAACACTTCAGTTTTAACAAGCAATTTTAATCCGCCTATAAACTTGGATAATGATTCGGAGTACGTATTAGGATTAACAAATTTTGAGTCTTATAACACAATTCCAAACATAGAAAAGGAATAAATAATAAATTTTATTATGGATCTAACGGAGAATTCATAGAAATACCTGAAGGTGCTTATGAGATTAGAGAAATTAATAAATATCTTCAAAAAGCTTTAGGTGATAAAAGATGGCGTGGTCGTATGGATCAATCACGAAGCGCTAGAAAGACGCCAGTGTATATAGAAATTACAGCTGACAATAATACACTTAAATGTAGTATTAAATGTAGTCTAGATGTGGATTTTACCAAAAGGATTCAATTGGTTCTCTACTTGGTTTCAATCCGCGAAAATTGCTAGCATTTGTCACGCATCAAGCAGACTACGCGATCAACATTTGTAAAGTGAATGCAGTTTTAATCGATTGTAATATTGCAAGTGGATCCTATTTAAATAGTAAACCAGCCCATGTAATACACGAATTTTTCCTCAAGTACCTGCAGGTTTTAAAATTGTCGAGTGTCCACCTACGATTATATATCTACCAATCAGGTCACGTATAATAAATGAAATAATAGTTAAAGTGTTAGATCAAGATGGAAATTTAGTTAATTTCAGAGGAGAACTGCTAACTGTAAGGTTGCATTTAAAAAATCTGCAATAGCCATGGGTATTAAGTATAATGCACGCAACATGTCAAGAATTGATATAAATGCTGGAAATTTCAAAGCAATCGACACTCGATTGATTGTTTCAAGACCGCTAACAACACAAAACCGGCAGTTTCTACAATCGTTAGGACTGCATTTAATTAAAAAAAAGTAGAATGAATAGTGAAATACTGAACGTGCGTGAAAAGTTTACTTCGACAATGCAATTGTTAATATTGAAAACATACTCATCAACCTTATGCTAACACATCTTTAAACAATAATGATGAAATTCGAATCCCTATACAACAACAAGATGTATACACCTTACCATCAAAGAGCATGCTGTACATAGAAGGCAAATTAATTAAAACAGATGGAACACCGTCTCAGACAGCAAAGTTTGTAAATAATGGAATTTTGCTGCTTTTGATGAAATTAGATATGAGATTGGTGGTATCATTGTAGATCGTGTTCGGAATCCTGGATTAACGTCTATAATGAAGGATATGTTTCATATAATAGCAATCAAAGTAAACATTTACAAAGCCAATGTCATTATTGTTTATGGTTAAAGGTGTTGATTGTTTCACAAACGCATGTTTGCAAGTACTAAATTCGATTTGTAAAAAGTGGAATTATATATATATATATATATATATATATATATAAAAGAAACGGCGAGTATATAAAGAATCATTAATTCATAATATTTTATTTATTTACTGCACAGCTTGAGAGGATAGTTGTCCGCTAATGATTACATATAATAATAATTCTAAAACTACCGGGAACAGACTGTTAAATACTGTAATTAACAATTTACCATTTGAAGCGCATATTCCGGGTTATAAATTTTGCGGTTCGGGTACAAAACTAATCTAACGGTTAGCTCGGGGAGACAAGGGAATAAACAAATTAGACAAAGCTTGTAAGGGCACGATATTGCATACTCCAAAGAAAGGGATCTATCTAAATGCCATCAAGCAGATTCGAAGTTAGCTCAGTTAGCTACAGAAAGTCTAAATCCTGGTGACCCGTCTTTAGGTGAAAAAGCAGCAGCATTTGGAGTAGCTACCGCAATAAAAGCTAAAGTAAAACTTGGAGTAGGTGCCCGCGCATCACTGGAAACAAAAAATATCAATAAAATAAGAAAACTGATAAAGAAACGTAAAATAAGAAGTACGCTAGGTATTAAAAGTATTATCAAACAAGCACGTACAGCTTTAAAAAGACTAAAGGATCTAATATTATGGATGCAATCAACATAGCAATTAAGGCCGCCAATACAGCAAAACAAAAAAGCATATTAAATCAGCTCGTATTATATCAATTCCTAAAACAGGAGGTTTTCACCACTAATACCAATTTTGCAGGCCTAAGCGCTCTTGGTACTCTTACTGGAGGTGCAGCTGCTGTTGCAAAAGCAGTTTCAGATACTAAAATAGCTAAGGAACAACTAGCTGAAAACAACGCCATAACAAGGCAATGGAGGACATTGCAGTCGGAAACGGCATGTACATCAACCTTATAAAAAGGTTTTGGTCTTTTTAGCCCCTGCAAAACCTCAAAGGAACGCAACTTGATTTTACCTAATCGAGCACTAAGCAATGTAGAATTAATAAAGTTTGTTAAGCAATTAGAAGTACCATATTTCCGTGGAGTGTTCATGAGAAACAATCTTCCCAAGAAAGTTAATTTAAAAGAATGTGGTATAATTAATTTAGATGGAATAGAAGGTTTAGGCACCATTGGACCTCTTACAAAAAGTACGGTAGTAGCGCTATTTACTATGACAGCTACGGAAACCTGCGACCGCCAACAGAGTTGATAAGTTATTTGAATAGCGGGGTAAATGTAAAATTCTTTATAACATTAACCAAGAACAATCGTACGGTTGTGTTTTGCGGTCATTTATGCTTACAATTTCTAAGTAGTGCATAGAACTGCGTACGAAGTTGTTATGTCGTACACTTTTACTCTAACGGGAAACACTTCAGTTTTAACAAGCAATTTTAATCCGCCTATAAACTTGGATAATGATTCGGAGTACGTATTAGGATTAACAAATTTTGAGTCTTATAACACAATTCCAAACATAGAAAAGGAATAAATAATAAATTTTATTATGGATCTAACGGAGAATTCATAGAAATACCTGAAGGTGCTTATGAGATTAGAGAAATTAATAAATATCTTCAAAAAGCTTTAGGTGATAAAAGATGGCGTGGTCGTATGGATCAATCACGAAGCGCTAGAAAGACGCCAGTGTATATAGAAATTACAGCTGACAATAATACACTTAAATGTAGTATTAAATGTAGTCTAGATGTGGATTTTACCAAAAGGATTCAATTGGTTCTCTACTTGGTTTCAATCCGCGAAAATTGCTAGCATTTGTCACGCATCAAGCAGACTACGCGATCAACATTTGTAAAGTGAATGCAGTTTTAATCGATTGTAATATTGCAAGTGGATCCTATTTAAATAGTAAACCAGCCCATGTAATACACGAATTTTTCCTCAAGTACCTGCAGGTTTTAAAATTGTCGAGTGTCCACCTACGATTATATATCTACCAATCAGGTCACGTATAATAAATGAAATAATAGTTAAAGTGTTAGATCAAGATGGAAATTTAGTTAATTTCAGAGGAGAACTGCTAACTGTAAGGTTGCATTTAAAAAATCTGCAATAGCCATGGGTATTAAGTATAATGCACGCAACATGTCAAGAATTGATATAAATGCTGGAAATTTCAAAGCAATCGACACTCGATTGATTGTTTCAAGACCGCTAACAACACAAAACCGGCAGTTTCTACAATCGTTAGGACTGCATTTAATTAAAAAAAAGTAGAATGAATAGTGAAATACTGAACGTGCGTGAATAAGTTTACTTCGACAATGCAATTGTTAATATTGAAAACATACTCATCAACCTTATGCTAACACATCTTTAAACAATAATGATGAAATTCGAATCCCTATACAACAACAAGATGTATACACCTTACCATCAAAGAGCATGCTGTACATAGAAGGCAAATTAATTAAAACAGATGGAACACCGTCTCAGACAGCAAAGTTTGTAAATAATGGAATTTTGCTGCTTTTTGATGAAATTAGATATGAGATTGGTGGTATCATTGTAGATCGTGTTCGGAATCCTGGATTAACGTCTATAATGAAGGGATATGTTTCATATAATAGCAATCAAAGTAAACATTTACAAAACGCTGGGTGGTTTCCTATGGATGATTCACAAATAGTTGATGCTAATGGGAATTTTAATGTTGCAATAAACCTTTCAATGGTTCTCGGATTATGCGAAGATTTTAAAAATTATTTTAAACCTCCGTCATGAGTTAGTCTTACTACGTTCTAGTTTTGATACTAATGCTATAATTAATCCTACACCCGATGAAGAAATAAAAGTTGTTTTAAACAAAGTTTTATGGAAAATGCCGCATGTAGCCGTTGATGATACTCAACGAATTAATTTAATAGAATGCGTTGCACAAAATCAGGATTTGCATATTCCGTTTAGAGGATGGGAGTTGCATGAATATCAACTTCTACAAAACGCAACGTCATACATGGAACATTAAAACAACAACACAATTAGAAAAACCAAGATTTGTGATTGTTGGTTTCAAACCAACCGAAAAATAGATACATGAGCAACTACAGTCGTTTTGATCATTGCTATTTAACCAACATGAAACTATATTTAAATTCAGAAATTTTCCCGTACGATAACTTAAATTTGAGGTTCGAGAATAAACAGACTGCGTTGTTATATGAGATGTATGCTCAGTTTCAGCAATCATACTACGAAAAGGAAAATGAACCACTTTTTAATCCTGAAGATTTACGAAGTATTGCACCATTAGTAGTCATAGATTGTTCTAGACAAAACGAAGCGTTAAAATCTGGTACTGTCGATATTAGATTAGAATTTGAAACTAGCAGAAACGTTTTGCCAAATACATCTTGTCATTGCCTTATACTTCATGATAAGATAGTCAAATACAATCCACTCTCAAACAGCATAAGAATATTATAATTACTTTATTATTATTATTACTGTACCTTTACAAATTATGAAAAAACAATAAATCATTTAGCAATCACAGTCTATTTATTAATATTTTTACATGTTTTACAATATCTTTTACATGTTTGAATTATTAAGTGATTTAGTAAACAGCCATAAACATTGACAATTTTAAATAAAAGTTTTTGTTATACATTTCTCAAATAAACTAACTGGTATGTTAGTAACAAACTGGATTTTTTAAACAGAACGGTTACTACTACTACTATATATATAGTTCAAAAACTCGGGCAGATTGAAAGGTATCCTATTTTTAGATACATCCAAAACGAAAATCGGTGTACTTGTGCAGGTATAAACATAACACTGAAGTTTTATAACTAAAAATATTATATGTTAATCTAGATAAAATAAATTGCATTCTTTATTTGAGCCAGTGGTTGAAGCTTTACAAGTCATCTCTATATGTATAGTTATACCCCCAAGGTTTAGTATCAGTGGTTAAGGTACTAAGAATTCTTTTATCATCACTTGGATTAAGAACAATTTTGTTTTGTTTAATAGTACAGACATCATGTTTGACTGATCTAATTAAACATTGCTGTTTCTGTACAGTCTGTTTATAAAACAAAGCATTCTTATAATCATCAAAAGAAATTTGCTTAATACTTGCTAAGGAAGATCCCTTCGACTTTTTTATTATCCTATCCTGAACTCTATACGTGTACATTTTAGATCTAAGTCCTACAAACTCTAGCATGATGTCACCATTGTTTTCATCTTTCATAATACCAGGAACTTTTTTATTTGATAATGGAATATGATATTTGTTATGAGGGTCGTAATCGGAAGTATCAAATCTATGAATATCTTGTTTGATATAAGAGTAAATATCTTCAACGCTAAACTCGTATATCAAACTATCCGTATCTGTGTACAGCAGCTTTGCTTTGTTAGCAAATTGCGATTTTATATAACTATAGTGAAATTCATATAAATAGGTTTTTGAAATATCTAGAATAGAGAAACCTACATAAATGGGTTTGTTTAAGTAAACCTCTAATTTATTTATTTCTATTAAGACTAGATCTTTGTCTAACACAGTGCAACTATGAAAATTAGGCTTCGCTATGTAACTACGAGCTCCAAACCGTCCTTCCCATTTGGTCACTAATTTCACATCTTTCCTTTTCCGTACGTTTTCCATCATCTTTCCATAAACCGAATTTATCATATTTTTATAAAAGCATATATCGAAACTGTTTTTGACTGTTGTCTTAATTTCGTATTCAAATCAATGTATTCTTTTAACCAAGGAGCTTGTTTAAACCGAAGAACCTTATGAATCTTTTTCAGTTCTAAACCGTAGCTTAAATACATTTTAAATTCTTGTAGTGAATAATATAGTTGAGTTTTGGATATAAAGTTGTAAGTAATTTCTTTAAGTTTGATTTATTAGAAGGTACTGGCGGTATCATATGTTCAGGCGCTAAAGGTAAGTCACTGTGAATTTCATGTAAAGATACTGGATAGTGTAAATCGCATTCAAAAATATATCCTACATCAGAATCATCGGGAATATTAAGTATGTCTAAACGTACTATATCTGGACTGGTACCATCTAAAATTCAAATTCTCCATATGGAAGATATTCAGACATTGCAGCCCCATATAAATTATTAACATCAAAATACATTAAATATTTAGAATCAAAATTTGGATCATAATCTGCATTCATATATTTGTTATTTGCTTTAGCATATCTATTCGAACATTGAGAAACACCGCCACGAATTCCCCGTTCTAAAAACATTATTTTTTCAATATCAGTAAGCAGCTCGAGTTTAACGTTCGTCGTTTTTAACATCGCATCTAGAGCTAAACCAGGAGCCGTAAAGTAGTGAAGCGGATCTAACTTATACGTGAACATACAAGTTTTTCTAAAGTTTTCAAATATATCAGACAAGAGCAGTACATCTGTTTTTAAATATAGGTCTGAATAGTCCCCTAGTGTTTTTATATTAAATGTTTGCCAAACGTGTTTAGCATGATTGTAGTCTTCATCTGAGATTTCTTCATTGCGCAAACGATTAAAGAATGCTGTTTTACAGGGTAAATCGGTTTCATTGAGCCTATCCCAAGAGTTAATGTAATCATAGGGAAATATACCTTTACGCGTAAGTAACTGAAACTCATTATCGGTGTTACAATTTTCCCTGGTGATGGATTTTTTATTATCATCTAAGTATGAAGCTAATTTTTCGATGCTAGATGCCATAAACCTGAATGAATCGATAAATCAAAAAGTAACTTTCGTACCATTTACATATTTTGTAAAAGATATGTATTTTTCCTTATTTATTGGTAGAATTCTTACCAAACCTGAAAACCCTAACGCAATTTTTTTAATAATGAAATGCGAATCGTAGCCTGATAAGTTATGAAAAACTACCGGTATCATATAAAAATTATGATAATTGATGTTGCAATCTTGATGTTGCAATCTTGATGAGCCGCTCCTCGAAATTCGCCTGTAAAGTGACAGTGATCGCGAACTCTAATATCATCTATACTAAAAGGTTTATTGCAAATGTGACAGTGAAGGGCAAATTTAAATGCTAACTTTTGTTCTTCTGTTAAAGGATTCATAGGTTTTGGGTTACAGAAAATTTTATTAGTCTTTTCTGAAATCAGTTTCAATTGAGCAACAAACCATTCTATACAATCCTTTCCGCGATACAATTGAAATTTGGAATATTTATTATCATACGAGCATTTCAAATAATACGCTACACTAAAGGGTATATGCCTTTGGTAAGAGACTGTGTTTAGTACTACCTCCGACTCATTGCATGGTTCTAATATACATTCGAGATCTGCATAAACTACAAATGATACTTTTTCTTGATAGTGGAAATGTTTAAACGTTAGAAACTTTTCAGATTCTTCGGGTAATCTTATTGAGCAAGTATTCTGTTTTTCGCAATAATTCGAATGACGCTTAAGTAATGCTGCTGTACTAAAATTATTTAAACATCTATAACAAAAAATTTTCTATGTTCATGTGAAGACAACTGTTTTGCAAATAATTTTGACATATCCTTAATCCAAGTAAAATGAAAGTGATTCTCATCAGCATTTGTCGGACGAGAATATTGTAAGGAATCATTATTTAAAACTAACAGATTAATAGGTTCAATTTTTTTAAAATTTTCACTTAAACAAAATGGTAGTATTTTAGTATTTTCTATACAATATAGGTTAATTGCGAGATTGTTAAGCTTCTCAATTTTTTATGTCTTTTAATGCGATTGGAAACTGAATTGAATTGTAGCGTAATACTGTATCAAAATGTGGATAGCTAGATATTCTCTGACTATTTTGTTTAGCAGGATATAAAGCGGAAACCAAGCTCCAAAGAATGCAATGTTGATCGTTATTTATTACATTTACCACAGCTTTTTTCTTTTTTATAAAGTCCGGAACCGGTACAAACGTTGAACACCCTCCTTTAAGTGGATCATGATTGTTTATATTTACCTTCAAGTGTAAAACTTCTTGGATTGCCCAACCAGAATCTTTCTCGCAAAATTCTTCTAATCGCTTCGAAATCTTATTCAATACGTTCTCCTTATACCACAGCTTGAGATTGGTATTTATATCGATGTGACGATTTGCAGTAGGAAACGTTTTCAAATCTATTTCACCAGTTGTAGGCTTAACAAAGTTAGCGGCAAATATTACATTAACTTTCAACATTGACTTTTTTAAGCAAGCAACAATCTTGCGTTTAAAACTAGCGAACGCCTTGTCTAAGAACACTAGAGGATCTCTATAATTTAAATTGGTAATAAGTCCCGTAATTATTCGACTTCCAAAACATGATTGTACATCATGCCAAATCAAATTTTTCGAGTATGACCTCTAGTAAGCGTTGCATCAACACCTTTACCACGATATTCCAAAGTACGTTTCAAGTGCCTCAATCGTACAAGGTAGCTTTTAAGATTTGCTAAATTAGATTCCAGCCTACTAGGATTTTTTGTTTATTGTCTTCGTATACCTTATTTTTAATAGCAAGCTTCAATATACTAATATTTGCTTTGATAATTAAAATGTGTTTCGTTATTTCATTCACTGATTTAATTAGATTCACGCATTTTACAGTTAATCTCAAAATTGAGCTACTAATCTCGGATACGGTTTCAGCATTCATGATTCTATATAAAATCAAAATACACTACTTAAAAATACAAGTATTTTCTCTATTTATTATTATTTATATAAAATATCATCTGACGTAAGCAAAACAACTGCAAAAGGTTCATTCATCTGAGTTTACGGAAAACGCGTAAGCAAAACAACTGTAAAAGAAAATAGCATACAAATCGAAATAATTGCATAACGAATTGCTTGAATGCAATTGTTAAAAAATCGCCTTTATTTACGTTTTTCTATTCAAGACGATTTTCAAGCTTGAGTTGTGCATGCAGTCTAAAAAATTGCACAGTTGCATTCAGTACGTGTCTATAATAAATAAATTCGCTATGCAAGCAATTCCAATATTTACATATTTAATGCAAACTCTGGCAAAACAACTGTAAAAAGGAATGCATTCATCATCATTTTCATTTCCGTATGCGTTTACTACAAAAAATGTTTTATACGACCTTTGAGGAATGCATTCAACATCATTTTCATTTCCGTATGCGTTTACTACAAAATGTTTTTATACGACCTTTGATTTATTATGTGTACAGAAAATACATTATCATTACAGAGCTATTTTTTATGATTACATTGAAATATTTTAAATAAAAACAAAGCAAATTTGAAAAAAATGTCTCAGATTAAACCGTCTTGTTTAATAATGTACACGCAACTCATGGTTTTTTAAAAAACCCAGTATTAAAAAAACATTCTGCAGTTTTATTATATAACAGTACCTTTAAAGAATTTTCACACAATTTACCTATATATATATATATGCATGTAAATTGTGTCAGCGGTAATCTAAAAAAACTTATTCTATAAATATTACTACTTAAAGGGATTTATTTGCATTGCATTATTTTTAAACGAAAAATTAATCTGAAGAAAAAACATTTTCCAGTGCGTGAATTTTTGTTAATTTTTTTATGGAAAATAAATTATGCTAGCAGTAATATAAAACGAAATTAATCTAATTTAGGTTTTTATTATGCGCCTTCTTGCAATTTTCTGTTTTCAGTCAATGAATGTAATTCATTATTTCTGCTGAGCAGTACCTTTAAAAAAATTTCTTATACAGCATATAAATTATATCAGCGGCAATCTAAAAAACGAAATTAATCTAATTTAGGTTTTTTATTATGTGCATTCATTGCAATTTCTTTTTCAGTCAATGAATCTAATTCATTATTTCTGCTGAGCAGTACCTTTAAAAAAATTTCTTATACAGCATAAGTTATGTCAGCGGTAATCTAAAACGAAATTAATTAATTTTAGGGTTTTATTATTTCTGCTGAGGTATAATTATATTCGCTTACATACTGTTTTGTTCATTAGAATAGATTACAGAGCTGAATTTTTTTCAGAAAACGATGCAAATTTTTAAATAAAACGAAATTAATCTAATTTAGGTTTTTATTATGCGCCTTCTTGCAATTTTCTGTTTTCAGTCAATGAATGTAATTCATTATTTCTGCTGAGCAGTACCTTTAAAAAAATTTCTTATACAGCATATAAATTATATCAGCGGTAATCTAAAAAACGAAATTAATCTAATTTAGGTTTTTTATTATGTGCATTCATTGCAATTTCTTTTTCAGTCAATGAATCTAATTCATTATTTCTGCTGAGCAGTACCTTTAAAAAAATTTCTTATACAGCATAAGTTATGTCAGCGGTAATCTAAAACGAAATTAATTAATTTTAGGGTTTTATTATTTCTGCTGAGGTATAATTATATTCGCTTACATACTGTTTTGTTCATTAGAATAGATTAGAGCTGAATTTTTTTCAGAAAACGATGCAAATTTTTAAATAAAACGAAATTAATCTAATTTAGGTTTTTATTATGCGCCTTCTTGCAATTTTCTGTTTTTCAGTCAATGAATGTAATTCATTATTTCTGCTGAGCAGTACCTTTAAAAAAATTTCTTATACAGCATAAGTTATGTCAGCGGTAATCTAAAACGAAATTAATCTAATTTAGGTTTTTTATTATGTGCATTCATTGCAATTTCTTTTTCAGTCAATGAATCTAATTCATTATTTCTGCTGAGCAGTACCTTTAAAAAAATTTCTTATACAGCATAAGTTATGTCAGCGGTAATCTAAAACGAAATTAATTAATTTTAGGGTTTTATTATTATGTGCATTCATTTCAATTTCTTTTTCAGACAATGAAACTAATTCATTATTTCTGCTGAGGTATAATTATATTCGCTTACATACTGTTTTGTTCATTAGAATAGATTACAGAGCTGAATTTTTTTCAGAAAACGATGCAAATTTTTAATTTTTTCTAACAGATCAGTTTATTATTTAATATAAATACTTCACGTAGATTTTACCAACAGTATTCAATCAGATCTCTTATATAATTATTAGTTACTATTACTAGCAACTTTTAAAAAAATGAGTAACTTGTCATCAATCAAAAATTGTAATAATACCAACGTAAAAGTTCTAGAGCAATTTATATTACATTCTGACGAAGACGTGATTAAAGAAGTTTTCGGCTGTTCTTCGCCTCAATTCAACACTGATGCTATTTTTGATAGTGACGTAATAGATATATCACGGTAAGTGCTTTTTTCACATTTATACATGTGTTTTTAAAACAGTACTAATTTATAAGTTACATTAGATCAAAAAACCATTCTGGAAATTCTGAGGCTATCGTAGGATCGTTGACACACTCTGGTCCTCTCAGAAACATCAGGTAGTATACAAAGAAAAGGTGAACCTACAATAATCTGTCATGTTATGCTCACAGATCAGGCAAAACATGTTGACTATGAAAAGTTATGTACAGAATCTAATATGGCTGTTTGCGGTGAAGATGACAAATCCTACGAAGATGACACAGTAGAGTTGCTTAACGCATTTAAAAAGCGTGGAGAGAAGCTACTGCGTCGTATAGATTTGGAACTAGAAATAATAAAGCAAAAAAGAGAGGAACTAACAGCGAGGGAGCAGCAGATACTTCAAGAACGGAGTTAATAAATACTTTTCATTTATAAATAGTTAGATCAATATATTCAACAATTTGTAAAATAAAAAAGTATTTTATAAAAGTTTCTCTTTTGAAACAAGACTTTCTATAAACAAGGTAGTAAACTCAAAGTAAAACGCACATAAATCAGAACCCACTTTAATTTGATACATCATTCTTTATACAATCGACTTAGATGTGTTATAATAATAAACTAACTTCTTAAATTAGTGACATATTATTCTGAAAATTCTATGTTGACAGTTAGACCGATCGATCCCTTACTAGTTATGTATACGTGTTTGTTCGAGCCAATACTTTCATTTAATTGTTTCACTCCATGTGCTTGAAGGTATTCAAAATATCTCAATGGCAATATACTCTTGAACTCTTCTGTTTCCACTAATACTCTTTCTCCATATTTTGTCTTGATTGTTTCCACTTTTAAAACTTCAAACCTCTTATTCACTACAAGATCTTTTGAATTTACATAAGGTTTGCGATATGTGGTTTTATTAAGAGTATTAAAATCCATATTGCTTTTCTTTGACTAATTAAATTAATATTAGGAGCAATCTCCTTATATAGCAGATTACCACCATCTGCGTACTTTGCCAACCCACTTTTCAACCTATCACAAGAGTGAACTCATTTTGAATTAAAACCGGCCCATGTGTATTTGCAGCCTCTAAACATAAATCAGAATCCACTTTAATTAAAAAACACAATTGACTTGAATGCGATATTTTTTTTGCATCTGTCATACTGTCTCGCTAGAAAACCAAATTCAAAACATCTACACACATTTTCTCTGCACTTACATTTTTCAACATACGTATGTTACATTGAAAGTAATATAAAGACGATCCTAATTCAAAACGTGCCCACAAGTATTTTACATTTGAAAAGAATTCAGGTTTTCACATTTTACATTAAAAGTATATAACGCCGATCCTAATTCAAAACGGTGCACGTGTAACTTCTCGCTAGAAAACCGAATTCAAAACAGCTACACACATTCTTCTCTGCACTTACATTTTTTTCAACATACGTGTGTGTTTCATTGAAAGTAATATAAAGCCGGTCCTAATTCAAAACGTGACAGACGTATTTTTACATTGAAAGCATAGAAGAATTCATGTTTTCACAACTATTTTACATTCAAATGTTTTCACAACTATTTTACATTGAAATTATATAGGGCCGATCCTAATTCAAAACGTGACAGACGTATTTTACACATGGAAAATACGTCTGTCGCGTTTTGAATTAGGACCGGCCCTATTTACCTACTTAAGAGCACAAGAATTATCCTCAAAAAATTACGATGATATCTTTTTAATTAACTTAATCTCGCGGCACTATAATTAATTTATGTAATCACTACAGTAATGTATATAAACAAAAGTTCCTAATCAGTTGATAAAAGACGAATTTGTTTATTCTTATTAAATTCGCAGTTATTTTATTTTGGCATATATTCTTAAATTTGCTTAAAATCGATTTATCTCAACAACAATCACAGATAGGGATATGGGAATTTTAAGAAACCCACGTTTGTTTTTTAATTTATAATTCAAATATGCAAAATTTATTTCATTTGTTTAATTTAAACGAACACGTATTGACGTAAATTTTATAATTAAGGATTGAAAAGTAATAGGTTCATAAAGAAAACCAGTTTTAAAAACAAATAGAAACGCATAATTAGTTTAATCTATTTTAATTCAACGTGGAATAGCATTAAGAAACACACCGGGGTATAGAAAATCAATAATCCGAAGGCAAAAGGGTTCGTGGTAGCAGACAAAGACGTCAATTCTATCGAATACCGTAAAATATAAGCTCTTAGAATTGTTGTTTAATCGGTCGATAATTAAGAATACCTGCATGTTTGAAAAGGTTACCTTCGTCGAATTTATATGCATAATAACGCGGGCTTCAAAGAAAATATTTCCAACCGTCAGTTGCTTCGAATAAACAAGCTAACAAAGTTTCTTAAAGAGCGGAAGGGATGCACGATCAATAATATGCTACAGATAAAGACGGATATAAGAGCATTGGTTTCAAAACGCACGTTCGTATCCACGTGGAGTCCTGAGACGCGGTCAGTAATATCGATTTTCTATAACTCAAGTGGGGTCGGAACGCGACATCTAATATGCATAAGACACAGATAAAAATATTACAGGCGGAGTTTTATGACGACATAGGACTGTATCATTGGTTGAAATACATAGTTTTACAACGGACAAACACGCGACATATGAAAGCGATTTTTCGGATTAAATTGTGTGTCTGAGGTAAATTTCTGGGAGCTTTAAGTCAGTTAGATTAAAATTTGCAAAAATATTATTTTTAATTAAGTATTTCGCGTGAATTGGGGCCGAGTGGTGGCATTTTAAGGATATAAATACTCGGAGAGAATGGGGCTGGTTTTCTTTTGATTCTCTTTGATTCTTTTGGTATTTTCATCGCTTTAGACTACGTATAATAATCAACCAACGCTTGTGAGTATTGAAAAATTGTATAATTCAGTAAAAATAGAATTAGCACTTATAACGTGGTAAGTTGAGGCCTTGTAGTTATTAACGTGTGTAGTGTCGAGTGAATTAAATTAACCGAGGTCCAACTAATACCATAACAAGCTAATAAAGCAATAAACAAAAATATAATGTACGTGAATTTGGATGCTGTGACGGTATGGTAATTGGTAGCAAGGCGCTTGGTTATCATCTATAAAAATCTGGAGGATCAGAGCGCATAATCACGAAGCGAAGGGGTTCTGGAGGATAGAGCATCATCCCAAGAAGGTGGAAGGCTTGAAGTATTTTCCAGGTAACTCATTTGTATTTTCTGTTATCCGATAAACTTTTTGGAATTATTTGTGATATGTGAGTGAACATTGGGGTTATTTATGGTTAATATAACGTATCGAAAAATTTAATACAATCGGAGTAAATGGCCCCAAATAATACCCTATATTTATTGCACACACATGTGTACTTAACAATTATTAGGGTTTTTTAAATATTGAAAAAAAAGGTGTATGTAAAGCTTACTAAATTTCATTATGAATTTAAATTAGATTGTTAAGGGTACATGGGTTGTTAATTTTGTAGTAATTATATGCAAAGTAAAAAGCATACAACAATAAACTGGGTTATTATGAGCTTACCATACTCCAGTGTGCAATAAATATAGGGTATTATTTGGGGCCCATTTACTCCGATTGTATTAAATGTGTTTGAAATTAAAAATTTAAAACAAGGACTTTACAAAATTAGCACTTATTGACTTGTAATTAGTGTACCAAATTGTATATATATCTGTGAATAAATGTTTGTAAATAGCGGTAAATAAAGAGTGTATGATTGTTGTATTATTTTGTGCTTTTATTGAATGATGTGTGAGTGGAAAGGAAGAATGATTGTAAATTTAGGTATCCGAGAAGAGGCACAGCTGAGCTAACCAGGGAAGCTGCTGAAAATTGTTGCTGCAGTAGAAGAAATCAGGGTAAGAAAATTTTTTTTGTTGTGAACTTTTTATTTTTTTTGAAAAGGATTTAATGACTCACTCTCGATTATTAAAACTTGAATCCCCGTACCACAGCAATCTTTATATATATATATATATATTGCCGTGTAACTCCGTTCTAAATGAGTACTTTCTCAAAAAAAACATTCGAGAATTTATTAATTTACCAAAATCGAATTCTTCACAAAAAGGAAAATTTTCAAAAAAAATATTTTCTTACCCAGATTCTGCTTCCATCAACTTAATTACTTCAACAGCTCCCTGGCTAGCTCAGTTGGGCCTCCTCTTGGATACCTAGATTTACTATCATACTCTTTATCGTTCACGCACACTCTCAATAAAACCACAAAATAATACAACAATCATACAATATTTATTTACCACTATTTACAAATAATAATTCAAGATTATTTACATTTCGGTGCTCAAGTTACACCTCAATAAATTCTATCTTTGTAAAGTCCAGAATTTTAAATTGAAATATCAAACACATTGAATGTAACAGGAGTAAATGGGCCCTGAATAATACCTTTTTTTTTTATTTATAATTATTTCTAATGGTGAGCTCATGATAACCCAGTTTATTTTATTAATGTATGCTTTTTACTTTGCATACTCTTACTACAAACACAAAAAAAAACAATGTACTCTTAACAATAAAATTTTAAATTCATGAGGAATGTTAATAAGCTTTTATATACACCTTTAGATTTATATTCAAATAACATAATAAAAGTTAGTTCTTTTCAATACGCAAAATAACGAAAAAAATACCATCAAAGTTCACTCTCACATATCACAAATAATTTTCACAGTTCATAAAAACACAGCAAATTCTAATGCGTTACCTGGAAAAACTTGAAGATTCCATCTCTATTGACGATGTATTAAGTACCTGAACCCTCGGTCTCGTGGCTATGCGCTGCTTGCCGCCTCCAGCTATTTATAGATGAACACCATCTAAGTTGTGCTGCATGCTATTCATTCAAGATCCATCTAAATCCAAATCCAAGTATATTACACTTTTTGTTATTGCATAACTTACTTTACGTTACGAGCTTGTTACAGTATACGTTGTACCTTGATTAAATATAAATAAACTCGACACTATCCGCGTTCAAACTATGAGGACAACAGTTTAACACTGTACTATTTAATTTATAAATTTTAATACTTACAAGCTCGTTAGTAAATTTTGTACGTAGTAAGCGATGCAAATTAAAGAAGTCAAAGAGCGAAGTCAAAGAGAGCCTTAATAACTCCCCTTTCATATTTATACGGTTCAAATGTAACCTCTCCAACCCTCTTAACGCGAAATATTTAATTAAACTAACTCTTTCGTCAAATTTTGTATAACCGCTTTCAAAATTTTTGAAATTTAGCTCGTCGTTATGCTATTTTCCGAAAAACCAGCATTCATCTGTCCCGTGTTCGTCTGTTTTAAAACTACCTATTTCGACCAATGATACTTTCAGTGACGTCTTAAAAACTCCGCCTATATTAACTCTATTCCTCTCTTATGCATATTAGATATTTCCTTCTACCCTCGCTTGAGTGGTAGAAAATCGATATTACTGTCTGCGTGCTATCTAACCCACGTGGACTGAATACGTGCGTTTCGAAGTGAACTGCTATTATGCCTGTCTCATTCCGAAGCATATCATTGATTGTCCGTCCCTTCTGCGCTTTAAGGAAACTTTTGGTTAGCATTTATGCGAAACATCCAACCGTTTGCACGATGTACCTCGAATCTTGTTTTTTATCTACACAAATAACGGGAAGTTGACCTTTCAAAACATGCACCTGTGCCTAATTAACGAACGTTTTAAAATAACATTTCTAGGAGTTTGCGTTTCAAGGTATTTTATATTCAACGTCTGTTCCTTTGTTAGTAAAGATTTTCACCTTGGTATTATCGATTTTTCATGCTCTTATGCGTATTAGACGTTATAACCCTTTCAAATAAACTCAATTAAATTAATTAATAATTTCCATTGGCTTATATAATTTATTTTCTTTACGAACCTATTAAATTTTAATCCCTACTTGTAAAATTATGGTAATACTTGTTACTTTAAATGAAATAAATTTCGCACGTAAATTATGGTTGTTTCCTCTATACAGGGTGTTTGAAATTGCCTTGTTCATACCTAAATTTAACCCTTTAAAACCACTACTATATATATATATATATATATATATATATATATATCAAACGACTAAGATATCAAAACTACTTATATTAATGGAAGATGGAAAAGCATCGCAATTTAAAGGAAAAACATTAGACAAAATTAACTTTGACTTGGAGAACGAACCAGTCATAACGAAAATCACATAAATCGTGATGAAATTGACGTCACTCTATTTAATAAAGATATAGAAGTGAGCTTAAAAGACTGTAAACTTAGAAGAAGACTAAACCAAAAAGTGTAAAGAAATACCTACAAATAGAAAGTTAATAGTAAAGCTTGAAAGATGCCAACAAATAGTGAAAGCGAACAATGAAAACGAACAATAAAAATTACACAAAGAAAAAGGGACAACTGTTTCCTTGGACTAATGAACAAAAAAAATTGTTGAAAATTGCTTTGCAAAACATAAAATCTAAATAATCCCCAAAAGGTCATGGGTATAAAAAGTTAAAGACAGAGTTTCCGGATATTTTAGATAATAGACTGACTAAAAATAAAAATTGATGTGTAGAATAAGTATGTGTCGTCAAAATAATAACTGTATTTTGGTAAGATCGTATACTTTGTACTACTATTATTGTAGCTTTACAAATGTTTTTATTACAATGCAGTTTATTATGCTAATAATGCGTTTAGCTTCTAAGTGGAAACTACGTTTCTATATTGTTTCTTCCTAGCTACGAATCATGATTTATTAGTACCAAAAAATATAAGTTGTATAAATTATATTCTGCATTATGAGACAACGTTAGTTATGTATCCCCCAATTACCTATATATATTGAAATATTGAATCTAATAGGAATTATTAGAAATTGTTAAATAAAGTATAAGTTCATTACAACATTGTAATACAAGGATAACCCAGAGAGGTTATCGACAGTTCATGAGAACGGACATGCAACTTTGCATCCGTGAGGGCAGTGATACTGCAGGTGGCAGGTCACAGGCGGTCAACATACCGCAATTACTTAGAATTAAGATTGATACATTGTAACAAAGTGTAAAGCAGACATGAGATCTGCAAGTTCCCACAGCCGTGTGAGGGGCAGGTTATTATAAAAAGCCCGGGAGCTCAAGGCCCGGCAGTCAGTCTGAGTATTACAGCTTTTGCATTGTTGTCTACCTAGACTACTCGCCCAGTACAATTAATTATTTTTATTATTATGTACAAGTTATTCTAAATTTCATATTAAATTTTTGTTAAGTGTTTAAGTTGTTTTTTAAAAACACAGCTCCAAAGGCCCGAACCTTAACTGGCGCAGTCGTAACGGATGTCAAAAGGGCAATAAGAATCCAAAAATTGGAAGATTGGTGACCAAGAATTTTAATTCGAAATTTTGACAGAACCCAAACCAAGTTGGAGGAAGAACAAACATAGTCTAAATCCAGCAACAAACCAAGTTGGACGCAGAACAAAAATAGTCTAAATCCAACAAACAAACCAAGGTGGACAAGATACAGCATTGATCGAGCCCACCAAAGAAACAGATGAAATTAATGTAAGTTCATTTCCATTTTATACCTTTTAAACCAGAAACTATAATTGATATATGCTAGTATTATTATTTTATTACTATGTTATGAATATTATTTTATGAATATTTTCTTGAAAATAGTTACAAAGTGAATTATTTTCAAAAAACGAGACTGTATAACATTTTATGAGACGAATGTTTAAAGAGATTTTTTTTTCTTTAAAAAGCAAAAAGAGACTTGATATTTAAGAGATTCTTACCACAATTATTAAAACAAACTCAAAGTAAACCAAAATAACGGGCGCACATTCACTAACACCAAATAAGAAACATTAACCAGCGCGATTCAAAAGCACGTTTTTAATCCGGTAAACTAAAAGACAAAAAGCAAATTAATTTCAAAGCTAATTCGAACAAGCAGTTACGGAACGATTATTTAAACCATTGACCTTATAAATTATAGCAAAACACTCTGCTACGGTAATCTAAAACCACCTAAGAAAGCAAAGCTCGCGAAAGAAGCATCCTTTATTATACACTTAAAACCTCAGAGAATTGCAATAACTTTCAGAGTCTTTGTACAGTACTAAAGTATAACTTTCAACAACGCAATTTGCATCATAAGTAATAAATCCATCACGACATAATAAAAGCAACGTAGTTTTGCATTAATACCCACAAGTAATTAATCCATAAAAGCGCGTAAAATTGCAATTATCTTTAATTAAAAATTACTCATCATTTATAAAGTGCATTATCTGAGTGAAGTTAAACGGTCATCATAAGAAGCTTTAATTAAAACGCTCATAATTGCACCTGAAAACTAACATTACGGAGAGATCCAATTACCAACAAGCATTATAATTGAACACCGAGATATCTAAAAATAATTAGACGTACCATTTATGCAAGCATTCAGCGAGTACGGAAGTGACGTATCTAATTTCTATTAACACCTGTAAGTGTTAATTACCTCAACAAGTATAGTCATATGTACGCAATTATTACAAAGTAACAAAGACTACATCTTTTAGTATTTAATTTCAACGATAAAGTGCAGAAGTAATTAATCTGCAAGAATTCAAGACAGACGAACTGTACGTTTATGCAACTCAACCCACGGAGAGTATTAATTGCAAATTAACAGAACTGAACTAACGCAAAACAGAGTAAATACCGAGAGAAACTATTCTTCAGAAAGATAGAAACAAGCAAATTCAAGACTAGGGTAATTAATTCAACATTATTGAGTATAAATCTCACAAGTACATCACCGCACTGTGTAACTAAATACAAATAACAGCGAAGACGATTCTAAAAATAACCAGACGCAGTCTAAACTTAAAATTAACAAATCCAAACCAAAATTAATATTACAAGTACGAAATTAATCTCAATTTTTACCAAATTTAAATTTACCCAATTTAAACTGAAAATTAATAAATCCAAACTAAAAATAACGCTGAAAATAGCAAAATAAACCTCAATCTTTACAAAATTTGAATTTACCTAACCTAAATGAAAAATTAATAAACCCAAACCAAAATTAACGTTTCAAATAGCTAAATCAACATCAATTTTTACAAAATTCGAAATTATTCAATCCAAAAGAAAAATTAATAAAACCAAAGCATAATTAACATCACAAATAGCAAAACCAACCCCAATTTTTACAAAATTCGAAATTATCCAATCTAAAAGGCAAATTAATAAAACCAAAGCAAAATTAACATCACAAATAGCAAAACCAACCCCAATTTTTACAAAATTTGAAATTTCACAACCCAAACGGAAAATTAGTAAATCCGAAGCAAATAACAATACACATAGCAAATAAACCTCAATTCAAAAAAAAATATTTTTTTTTGAAATTACCCAAAATCGAAAACAACCCTTAACCAACATGAGTAGCACAGACATGCGACTCTATTTGGAGACAATACAGATATTTGATGGCACGGAAGCACATCTTTCAAATTTCATTGGAGCAGCCGAAATGTTCTTAAAAACCTTCTACAAACCCGGAGATAACGAAAGAAATTCATTGCTTATACGCTTGATAATAAGTAAACTAACCGGAAGGGCACTAACCTTAATCGCCAGTAGGGACGATTTACAAGAATGGGAACAATTTAAACAGCTACTAATTGCATATTTTGGAGACCAACGTAACATAAAAGGCCTGGTACGAGACCTAATAAACCTTAGAATGGAACACAACCAATCCCCCTACCAATTCAGAATGAAATGCCAAGACGTGAGAAGTTTAATACTAACAAAATTAAAAATCGAGGAACCCGATCAAAACGTTAGACATTTAAAAACAAAAATGTATGACGAAATGGCACTGGACACGTATATAAACGCTTTACCAGAACGACTATCGGATAAAATCAGATTCCAACGACCCCAAAATCTAGAAGAAGCTATGAACCTAGTAATAGAAGAAGAAAATGTAATGTATTACCGCAACAGACTATACAATCCCAACGCGAATAAAAGTTATTCACTAATAAAAACCATACAAGCCACAAGACAAACAATCCCTCAACAAAAATTCACACCCTTCAACGCACAAACAAATCAACCGCGAATTAATAACCCAAGTTTCAACAATACGAATTTTAATAATCAATATAAACATTTTTCAAAACCAATATTTAAACCAACTTTTACGAAACCCGCATTCCAACCAAGATTTAATCAAAACCTAAACCAACAAAGACCAGCATTCAACGCAAACCCCAATAGAAGTACACCAATGACTAATAATAATAACAACCCTAATAATTATTACAAACCAACACCAATGGATACCTCATCTGGTAACACCAGACAAAATACAAAGATAACACATATCCGACCTAACCCTCATCAGAAACGCAATTTTACATCAGAAGAACTATCTCATCAAGAAATAGAAAAATTTGACACTGACCAGAATAATTACATTGAGACAGGTACGAACAATGAATCAAACCATGCAGAAACTTACGAACGTGACGAACAATACGAAACTTACGAGGAGTACGACGACGAAAACCCGAATTCAAATTTTCAAATGGACCCATTCATAGACAACCAATCTTAATAAATTTAAATAACATAAATCACTTAGTATTACCATACATAGAAATACCCCACGCCAAATTCAAACTATTAATTGACACCCCTCAAAAACATTAATTAGCCCCAGAACCCTACAAAAACATTATTTAGATTATGTAGAAAGAGAACCATTTAAAATTAAAACAGCCCATCAAACGACAATACACCAATTCGTAGCCAATATACCCTTACCGAGAACATTTAATGTTAAAATGAAACATAAATTTTGTGTATTCGAATTTAACGACAAATATGACGGATTAATCGGAATGGATCTTCGAAGAAAATTAGGAGCCAACATTGACATTAAAAATCGCTTATTAAGGACGAAATACGGAAAAATCCCAATTAAATTTCAAAACACACAAATTGAACAAAAATACACTATAGAACCCCGAACGGAAAGAAAAATAAAAATCCCAGTAAAATCTAACAAAAAAGTAGGAATAATAAATCATATGACATTTCAACAAGGAGTAGAAACCCCAACCGCTTTAGTACAAATAAAAGATAATTATGCAACTACAACAATATTAAATTCAAACGACTATCCCGTAGAATTATCATTGACAGACCCAATTGACGTAGAAGAACTAAATTTTAACGAAATGGAAATAGACGAAAATTTAGAAAACGAATACAACCCAATAGAACATGACGAAATGTTAAGAGAAAATTTAACTAACATCCGCTTCAATACCGACATCAATCAAGAAGAAGAAAGAGCAATTAAAAACTTATGTTTTGAATACCGCGACATATTCCATTGCGAAGGAATACCATTAACATTCACCAACACAGTAAAACATAATATCGAGCTAACAGACAATAAGCCAATTTTTACAAAAGCATATAGACTACCTCATGCAAGCCAAGAAGAAGCTGACAGACAAGTAGCAGACTTATTAGACCAAGACATAATCCAGCACTCCAACTCACCATGGAGCAGCCCCGTGTTAATAGTACCTAAGAAATTAGACGCAACCGGAAAGAGAAAGTACAGAATGGTAATAGATTATAGAAAGTTAAATGAAAAAACGGTAGATGACAAATATCCACTACCAAATATAACCGAAATTTTAGACAAATTAGGCAAATGCCAATATTTTACAACATTAGACCTAGCATCAGGATACCATCAGGTAGAGATGGAAGAAAAGACATATCAAAACAGCCTTCAGCACACCTAGAAGACATTACGAGTACAAACGAATGCCATTTGGATTAAAGAACGCACCCGCTACTTTCCAGAGAGTCATGGACAATATATTACGAGGAATACACAATGAAAAATGCCTTGTATACCTTGACGACATCATAGTTTATTCCACATCATTGGTAGAACACATAGAAAGATTGAAAGAAGTATTCGAAAGACTTAGACAAGCACATTTCAAAGTACAATTAGATAAAAGTGAATTTTTACAAAAAGAAGTATCATTTTTAGGACATGTAATAACACCCCAAGGAGTAATGCCAAATCCAGACAAAACAAATGCAGTTCTAAATTACCCATTACCAAAGACAACCAAAGAAATTAAAGGATTTCTAGGACTTAGTGGTTACTACCGCAAATTCATCAAAGGTTACGCTCAGATAACCAAACCGCTGACAAATTGTTTAAAAAAGGGAAACAAAATTGAACACACCCCGGAGTTTATTAAAGCCGTAGACAAAACTAAAAACATATTAACGAATCACCCTGTATTAGAATACCCAGACTTTACAAAACCATTTATACTGACGACAGACGCATCGAATGTAGCATTAGGCGCAGTATTGAGCCAAGGAAAAGTAGGTAGCGATAAACCCATCAGCTACGCATCCAGAACCCTAAATGAAACCGAACAGAAATATAGCACCATAGAAAAAGAATTATTAGCCATAATTTGGGCAACAAAATATTTTAGACCTTATTTATACGGAAGAAAATTTTACATATACAACTGCAAACTGAAAGAACCAAATTCAAAATTACAAAGATGGAGAATCAGACTCGAAGAGTATGATTACGAAATTATATATCAAAAAGGAATTTATAACAACGCAGACGCTTTAAGTAGAATCCAACTCAATGCATTAGAAACGGAATCAATTATAGGAAACGTAGACGAAGCAGAAATAAGGGAAGATCCAGACGAGATCGACACGATACATTCGACACAAAACGAAGAACCTAAAAACGCGATTAAAATTTTAAACGAAGCAATCGATACGAAACCCAACCAATTTATAATAACCGAAGTTTTAAATAACACCAATACAGTAAAATATACAAAAGTAGATAACAAAAAGATATACCAAATTCAAATAACTAAAGACGACAATGAGGAACAAATAATTAAAATTCTAAAAGAATACACCTCCGAGAAAAAACGATTTTATTTTTATTTCAATACCGAACATTTATACCAAAGATTTTCGGAATTATACATTAAACTATTCAATAACTCTGGCCCTGAACTCATCAGATGTACTAGAAAATTAATAACATTAGACGACCCTGACGAAATAAACGATGTAATTAGGAATCAACACGAAGGAAAAACCAACCATCGTGGAATTAACGAAACAATAAAGCAACTTGTAAGACGTTATTATTTTAAAGACATGAAGGAATTGACCACAGATTTTATTAACCAATGCGAACTATGTGACAGAGCGAAATACGATAGGAAACCCCCAAAGATACCTTTAATGTTAACCAAAACACCCGACAAACCATTTCAAAAACTACATGCTGACACTCTAGTAGTAGAAGCGCAAAACTATCTAACAATTGTAGACGCATTCACAAAAATAGGCCAAGCAATACCAATCACATCAAAAATAGCATCGACGTGACCCAAGGATTTTTACAATATTTCACATTTTACGGAACACCCGAATCAATAACTCTAGACAATGGTAGCGAATTTAAAAATGAGACAATACAAAACACTTTAGAACTTCACAAAATAAAAATTCATTTCATAACGGAAAACCACCCTGAATCAAACGGACTAATTGAACGATTACATTTAACCCTGTTAGAACAAATTCGATTATTAAGAATAAATTATAAAAAGGAACATATAACCAATTTAATGTCATACGCACTAATCGCCTATAATAACACAATTCACTCATCAACAAATTTTACACCCTTAGAATTAACCTTAGGACATTCAGATTCACGAAATCCCTATGACATACACTACAACAAGGAAGTATATCAACAAAATGCGAAAGACCACAAACAAAAACTAAAAATAACTTACGACAAGGTAAAAGATAAATTAGAGAACGATAAGGAACGTATCACCACAACCCGAAATAAAAATACCGACTCAAATAAATTTTCAATAGGACAAACCGTGTATGAGAAAAACTTTCAAAGCAAGCGACATAAAACAGCACCCAGAAATTTAGAACCATTTAAAATTAAGCAAATATCAGATAAAAACATAGCAGTAGTAGACAACGGTAAAATAACAAAGTACATTCATTTGAAAAACCTAAGACACCCTGTAATTTCAGATGGACAATCATCACCCTTACCGTCAACCTCCGCCCAGGTAGAACGGACAACCAAGTAATAATAGAAATTATAAAAACAACCCCGGTATACTACCAATTAAATTAGGCAGTATGCAAAACCCAATTAACATTTAAAAAATTAAATACCCTACACTCTAGCATTATTGAACCAATCGATTTATTAAACGAATTAATAAGAATTAGATCACTTATAATTAACAGTAAATTACCTTTTGATGTAACAGAATCGAACATTCTAATATTCGAAAAAATAGCTATAGTAAAAGGATACATTAAGAATAACGAAATAATATTTTTAATAGAAATTCCAATAGTAGAAAGTAACAATTATAATTATTATCATTTATTTGCTTTTCCAACAAAAGTTACTAGCACATACCAAGTAATCATACCCAAAACCAAATTCCTATCCCTAAATGAACTGAGATATGGTTATACAAACGAAAAATGTACTGAAGTAGCACCAAACCAATACTTATGTCAATCAATGACGACAACAACCATTAAAGAAGACAGCCCTTGTGAAGTACAACTATTAAAATTCTCAAATCATTACGAAAACTGTGAAGACAAACAAGTGCAAATAACTAACATGAAAATTCAAAAAGTTACAGAAAACAAATGGATAGCCATTTTCCCAACAGAAGTAATAGCAACCATCCACTGCAACCAAGATGAAAATAACCAAGCATTAATCGAAAGCAAACTAATTACCCTCAAAGAAGACTGTTATGTGAAATTGAAAGACGAAGTAATCAGAGTTTATCAAGATCCAATAGCAACAAAGAAACTTGCAAACCTACCGGAGCTACAGTTCAAGATAAAACAAGAAGACGAAGAAATAGTCAAGCAACCTATGAAGCTAGAGCATCTAGACTTAGACGACCTCAACCACGCCGTGAAATTAGTGAAAGTTACAAAGAACAATTAAGTGAACTCAAAACGCCAAAGTTACATTATAATAATATAAGTGTTTGGACAATTGTTTTGATCATTTTAATAATTTTTGTAATTATATATGTATTTTACAAAATGTACCTTAGATATAAGAATGAAGGAAACAGTTCTAGATTTAAGGAAACAAAGAGAAAAAAAGAAACGATAAGTATACCCTTAGAAACAATGAATTTTAAATAAAATTGAATAATGAATTTTATGTATTTAAAAATTAAGTAAAACCTTAATTTTTCATTTACGGTGGGAGGAGTTATGTATCCCCCAATTACCTATATATATTGAAATATTGAATCTAATAGGAATTATTAGAAATTGTTAAATAAAGTATAAGTTCATTACAACATTGTAATACAAGGATAACCCAGAGAGGTTATCGACAGTTCATGAGAACGGACATGCAACTTTGCATCTGTGAGGGCAGTGATACTGCAGGTGGCAAGTCACAGGCGGTCAACATACCGCAATTACTTAGAATTAAGATTGATACATTGTAACAAAGTGTAAAGCAGACATGAGATCTGCAAGTTCCCACAGCCGTGTGAGGGGCAGGTTATTATAAAAAGCCCGGGAGCTCAAGGCCCGGCAGTCAGTCTGAGTATTACAGCTTTTGCATTGTTGTCTACCTAGACTACTCGCCCAGTACAATTAATTATTTTTATTATTATGTACAAGTTATTCTAAATTTCATATTAAATTTTTGTAAGTGTTTAAGTTGTTTTTTAAAAACACAGCTCCAAAGGCCCGAACCTTAACTCGTTTAGGAATTTACTTCCAGAGATCGAGAATCGGATAAATTAAAATAACTTTCTGAACTTTTAGAAAATATAACTACCTTACACTTTACTAAAACGGTATACTGGCGATTTGTTCAAAAAATCTTTTGCTATTTTGGTTCTGTAGTTGCGCGTTTGTTGGTTAAGACGGTTAGGTGAAATTACGCTTATTGAATTTGTTTCTCTTAGTCGTGTCTGTAACTTAAATATTTCTATATTTGTAATTGTCTACACCTGTACGGATTACAATAAACAAATGCATAGTAATATTCGCCATAGAAGCACAAAAATCCAATTCTAGCTCCTCTTTATTAATCTACTTTCAAAGATTGTTTTTTTATTTAACATGAAGAAACAAAATATGAATATATAGCGAAGAACAGTCAATTTAAGCCTAGACTCCACAAAATCTTAATCAGCATCAGTATAATGAATTTTACAAGTACGGTTTAGTCGGGGAGTAATAGAACGTCTAAACTTAAAAGAATAAGGAAAGTAATTATTTATAACAAGGAGATATTTTTCGTTCTTCATGACTTCGGCATTTGAAAATAGTAAGTACACTCAAGGGATTTTGCGTTCAAAAAGGGAGTTAATTATTGTTTATTACCTTTGTAGACAAAAAACCTCATCCGCTTTTATATATGAAAAATTCTACATATTAAAGTCTATCATATTTCACATTAAGAAAATTTAAGTGTCCGTAAAACTATTTTTAGTTAACATTATTATAATTAATAAGTTTGACTTTTCTTTAAAAATTACATTCACCAACCGATTTAATAATATACAGAATCTATAAAAAGATTTGAATACAATAGCATGGTATAAATCCAACCTTGAACAACAAAGAAACGCATTAGAAAAAATTGTTTTTAAATTGCGGTATTCTAGAAATTATTATTAAAAATTAACATGTATCACATCGAAATTCAAAAATAACCAAAATAAGAAAAAGTATTAATGAGAAAAATCACATTTGCATCAAAATACAATGTAGTTTAATTAATGTTGTACTTTATAGCAAAATTATAAAGCGCTTGTTCAAAATTATTTTCGATTTGTCACTCACGGTAAGTGCTAATAATAATTAAGTCCTAAATCATGTCCTAATTAAAGTCGATAATTTACATGTATGTATTTTCAATTATACAGACTATCGTATTCCTTCAAAGAACGCAGTTTCCTCTTCAAATTAGTCACATAATCGTTAAAATGTGAACTACTAATATCTTACGGAAAAGCAAAAATAGCAAGCGCTTGTTCAAACTCCCCTCCCACATACTAGTCAATCGAACAAGTAAAGCTTAGTTGCGCACCTGAAATAACAAACAACTACAAAGAGTACAACGTTGTCAATTCTACGGACGTGTGGTTTTAAATACCATGACAGTTAAATATACGGTCTCAATATACACCCAACGAACGCAGTGCCTCTTCTGTGAAAACTTCAACGAAAAATGTATATTTTTCAGCCAAGGGACGTTTACCCTAATTTTTGCTAAATGACATATTTAGTCCTTACAAAGCTTCCCAAAAATTTATCATGCTGGAAATTCGGCGTGCATTTACTGGACGTAGTATTTCACATGGACGTTGGATGTAATGTAAAATCATAATGTACGGACGTTCGGTTCATGGTGAGATGTATAATATATATATATATATATATATATATATATATATATAATCGTGTAATTAGTAACTAATTGTAAATACATAAGGGCATAAATTAAGCTTGGGGTTAGAGTAACAACTTATTAGAAAATCAAGTTAGGCAGTTAGATAAGTAAGGTATTTTGAATAATTAATTTAGAGCTTAGTCAACGTATAATAATGTAGGGTAAATTTAATTTTAGTTATATTTATTTAGGAATGACGTAGCATGAAGTTTATTGTAAGATAGGGCGATAAAGAATTAAAAACGATGAGGTAAAAATACCACTCAATTTTATTTAGGTATTATACGAAAACATAAAAGCTTTGCATGTTCGTTAAAATAGGATTATTATTTTCAAGGGTAAAACCAGAAACGTTTGAAAGCAAAATAAAAAGGGGGGAGATATTTCAAGTTAAACAAGCTTTAATATGTTACAAGAAGGAAAAAACCGTTGGGAGTCAGCGTAGTCAATATACAACGAGGACAAAACAGAAAACACATAAGCAGGACGAAGTAGCAGTAGGTTTGTTAAGATATCAATTTTTAATTATAAAGCTAGTATTCTAGGGAAGCTAAAAACAACTGTCATGGAGGAACAAAAACGGAGCAAAAACGTATGAATACGAGTGAGAAACAGAGATTTAATTATGGGTATAGTATAGTAGGGAAACAACGAACAAACTTATTTTAGAGGGAGAAATAAAATCAATAATTTCTAGGAATATTAGAAGCAGATGCGTATCGATTGAAAGATGAGCGGTTGCTGCTTATACGCGAAATAATTCTTGTACGTTAACATTTCTACGTGCGAATTGGAAAATAGGCTATATAAACCACTGTCAAAGGGGGTGGCAGTCTCTTAATTTTTCTTCAGTCATTCGCGCTTCATTGTGTTACTTTTAGTGAAATTATGTAAGTTAGTGCAGTATGATGACAAGTCAAGTAAAAAGCTAATAAAGCAAGTTAAGCGAAGAGTAAATTTGTATGTAAGTACAAACAATTATTATTGTGGTTTTGGAATGCACAAAACTTAGTAAAATTTGGAAGTATTTGGTGGTAAAGGCGGCGGTTTTTGGTTAATTTATTTTGGAATACAAAGAGTAAATTTTGGAAAGTGGAGCTCATGGTTTTATTGTAAATGAAGAGAGTTGGAGTAGCAGCAGACATAGAAGAATGGTGATTCAACCGGGGAGCTATTTTATGGACTAGTACCATACTGGACGGCATCATTTTCAAGGGCTGGTTGGTGGATAACGTTTGGAGAATAGTTACCAGGTATGCCATTGTTTAAAAACATTGAGTGGTGAATATTTTCTATGGTTTTTAAAAAAAATTTTTGTGCTTTTAAGTGCTTCGTATTTGATATATTTAATGAACTGAAATTTTATGGGACTTGAGATGAAAATGAAATTTATTTAGCTAGTCAAGAATAATTAATTTACAGATAAGCAGGCTATGTTGTAAAGAAGTTAGGGGCTTATTTGTTTTTTGTAGTGCGGGAAATTTGCACTCACATTTAACGAGTTTTACTATAAGCTCATGATAAGACAAATGGGTTAACGTATATGAGGAACGCCCTCTTACTTTAATAAAATATTTGTTTGAATAAGGTTATCGAATTAAAATACTTTTGAAAATGAAATTGTGAACATTACCAATGATACGAATGTACATAAGGAAAGATGTTTTGAAATTGTAATATGTAGTTCATGTAAATAGGCTCTGATGTATTTTGTGAATTGCGTTATTTTGAGTGTGTGATTGTAGGGTGTGAATTTCTATCAGGTTTCAGGATAGAAACAGTGAGCGGGAGTTTTAGATCCAGCGTTAACAGGTAAGCGTCTTTATGGGTTTTAAAAGGTTTTGGTGGATTTAAGAATTTAGAGAGGAGCAGCCGAGGATAATTTCACAATATTAATGACACACACGAGGGGCACGATTTTACAGGTTAAAACTCACAACATTTAATACATATGTATATATGATATATATATATATATATATATATATATATATATTATTGCTATGTTAATAGGGCCATTTAGGGGTAGATAGGATCACTAGTATACTGCGCATCATGAATACAACATGAGGGTTCAGAAAACTAGACATTTTTACGAATAAAATGAGAAATACGATTAGGCAGGAAAGCAAGTGACAACGCCCTGTATATAAACTATAGTCATAATTATTTTAAGAAATGAAAAGTACTCCAGAAGATTTAATTAAATAAACAACTTGGCAAGCCATAAAACGACGTGAACGGAAACTGCTAACGGAAAGTAGTAAAGTAAGTAAAGAAAATCGCCCACACCAAATACTGCAACAAAACAAAAGGGTAGAATAGAAATCCAAAAGAATTGGATACCGTGGTAGCTCAGAACATCGTTGAGTGGGGTCGGTCACAGAAAGAAAAATTGGAAACCTCGGTAAGAAATTTATTTATAACAGTTAGATAACATAGTATACAAAGGAATATCTACAGAAACCAAATCGAGCATTTACATAATCATCCTGTTATAATCGTGATGTAAACAAAAGCGTCAATTTGCATATAACACCACATGGTAATATACGTTCGAGCCAATATAGATATAAAATCTTAAAATCTAAATAACATATACATACGTACATAATATTTCCAAACCTAAGTATATACAAAAAGAAAAGTAGACATAATATATATGGTAATTTTTATTTTACCTTGTCAGTGAAGTGCACTTCCTAAAAGAAATAACATAACCCTAACGGAGATAAACCAAGTGTTAACTTACTCTAACTTATAATTTGGAAAACAAGCTGTTGATGTTAGCATTCATTTACAAAAAAAAGGAAACTGTAAAAAGTGCTCTAACGCAAGCTTCGTTTTATGCTAATTGGGAGTTTAAAGAATAATTACATAATCACTTGTGCACTGTGAAAGTAAATTTGTAACACTCAGTCTGTAATCTATTGTGAAACCACGAGAAAGAAAAATTATGATACTTTCGTTAGTGGTTAACAATCAGCAAAAGAAGTATCTATCTTCCACAGCAGCATCAATAAAAAGAAAACAGAATAAGTGTACCTTAAACAAGCTGTCTTCCTCTGGTACCATCTTAAAGGATTTGGAAGTGCGTGCTGCATTCGCCAATGTACTGGATACTAGATGGAACAATTTAACTTGACTGTAACACTAAGTACAACAAAGCATCTTATCACAGCTACTTATGGTGTTTCCCTTCGGTAAAAGGACGTTGTGTAGAATTAACGCTTTACAGCTCATGCTGTATTTATAAGGATTGACAATAATACCTTGCGTTTTAAAAACAGTTCTCGACGATAATATGTGAAGTATTCTGCGAATCGCCTCTGTAAAAGTATATTCTCCATACATCAGTTGCAAAATATTCCTAGAACAATATGCAATTAAACAAAAATTCTCAATATACTATAATGACGTCTATAAAATTGTCCGCACGCAAAACGACGTCCTTTTAAATGGTCAGGTAAGTTTCCAACCCTCCTTATGGCCTTATGGAGTGAAATGTATAACAGGTTTGCCTAACTGTTATAAAAACGACAGCGAGGTATTATATCGAAATACAATCCTGAGAATGAATTAATTGATGAGAGTTTATTGCTCGGAAACTTGAGCGAGTTCAATACTTGCATGATCACGAAATAGGATTTCTCAGTACTATTAGAAGCGTTTATATTTTAGGATGCAGATTGTTTCAAAAAATTTTACCGAACCTATTAAAAGTAGTTTAACGATAAGCAAATATTTCAGGGAATTTATAAAGCAAAGCTTCTTAACCTCCGCAAAGCAAAGCAAACTTTAGAATAGATTTCACGTATTTATCGTCACTTAAAACTTAGGGAAATTTTTATAGGACCTTTTAAATAAATATTAGTTTCAATTGGACTTGTTCGTATAATTTGAAATAGCGTCAAAATGGTAAAGCCGTTTAGATTAGAATCTTTAGAAAGCGCTAATTAAAAAGAAATAAAACAACGTAGTTGGAAGTTAAAATATGTATGACAGATGCAGAAAGAGATCGATTGTATGGATTTAACGTAACAAGTATAAATTGTAGTTATCAATCTTATCTTCCATTTACGTTTTATTATGTATTAACACCAGATTAGCAAGTATTGTTTCATGTCTATTTAATTAATTATTTAATATATTTTATTAATAATTAGTGATGTCAAATGGTATACGTGTAATGATAAACAGTAGTTCACTATTTGTATCAGTAATAGTTAACTTTTCATTAAAAATAATCCTAAGCAAAAAATAATTTACTAATTAAAACTGGATAACAGAAAGTAAATCCAGAGTATGAAACACAAAAGCTTCCTATAATGGCAGTCAGATAAATTTCTATTCATAACAAGTATAAATTGATCCAAAACTACTATTCACTACTCATATTATCAGCAAGATCTGACCATGTATTGAAGTAGTTTGTTTAATGTACCTGCAGTGTTTCACAATGATATAAATCACTGTGTGCTTAACAATGAACATTTATTCAATTACTGCCAAACCTTTTACATGACAGTGTAATACTTAGAGTACTATAAGGAGTCAAACAAATTAGCAGTAGACTAATGCCTTAGCTTTCTGATATAGTGGCACATGATGTCATATTTTAGAAATATCATCGATTAACTTTTGGGAGCATTATGCCACCGTGGGTGTATGCTAATGCTTAAATTTTTTATGCTTTGTATGTATTCTAATCACAAGCAGAAAACGTAAGTTATGAGACATTCGATCATTGATAGATAATTATTTTGTGAAGTACAACTATGATTTATAGCTTCAATATAAATAATCTTGGAGCAAAGTCACCCACTAATTTTAATCTACTAAAAATAAATGTACTTTGTAAACTAATACTTCTACATATGAAGATTGATTGTAAATGGAAATCTGAAATGGGACCAGAAATTTCTCGATGCAGTTAATAATAATGGAAACGATTTTTAGATAGCGATCAAGATGAGAATACCTGCAAGAAATTGATGATCGAAAGTGAAAGTATAACTGTGTTTTGAAATAATGAGGTAATAAAACGAGGAATTCCCAGAAACTTGCGTGTGATAGGTGGATAATCTTTTGGTTAAGATCTCGTACAATCTGGAAAGAGTGACGTAGTCAAAATAAATTGTATATAAACGTGGAACTTCATTAAAGAGATTCATTCATGAATTCGATCGCTAAAATGTTACTTTGAGAAGAAATTGTTTTGAAGTATGCAGTACACATACCTTAATTAATAATTACGATGTAACAGCGAATAAAAAAGTAATTTTTAGACGTAACCTGAATAAATATGGAAATTGTAAAATGCAGTTATTTGATTTTGTAATATACAACGAAGATGAAAAATTCTTCAAGATAAAAAGCTACTTTAAAATTTAATTGAATAATTAAACAGAGGATGCACATTGGTTTCTAAATGGAAATTTAAATAATATGGAGATATTGTAAGCTGATTTTGACATCAATTTAAAATAAAACCAGAAGGGAAGATTTGAATGAGCGCTGTTTAAAAATATATATACCATAAGTATACAATTTTTTTGTTTCTAACTGATTTTGGAATTTTTGTCATTTAATTTGAGGTAGAATAAATCTTAATCAGTAAGGGTATTTACCATGAAAGCTTGTGGTGATTTTTTTTAAATAGACTATCTGTCAAGGATTTCTTTTTCACCAAAACAAACCTTACAAATGTAGGAATTAATTTCAAGTAAACTATTCACAAGAGAAGAAATTTAAGTTTATAAATTTTAACCTAGATAAGGTGAGCAACATTTTGATAATTAAGTAAATAAGCCCTTGTTAGGAATACTTTTATGTATGAGAGAAAATATCGTTGACTGTATAGATGCTTTATGACATTGCTTTAATTTCATTTTGTAAATTCCATTATTTCCGTTGAGCTAGCCAGGCAAAGAGAAGTTAGAAAGAAAGATAAGTGAGTAATTTCAAATTTTACAATTGGCTGTATCTGTATCACAGCACTCCAACGCCAAGCATTATCACAGCAATAATTTAGCGGCGCTCCCGCGCTAGATTTTACCATAGCGCTATATATATATATATATATATATATATATATATATATATATATATATATATATGAACAGCTGGCTTAAATAATAAAATATATGTACCAAACAACATTTTTAAATCCGTGAAAAAAGAATAAGAACTTGATTAGTGCATTTCCTTTTCTCGTATAGTTGCATATGGCCAATGGTAGTGAAACTATGTCCCTAGAAATTTACTAAATAATCATAGAAACACTAGACGAACTCAGTTAAAGTCGAATAAACAAAAGTTGCTGTTTAATGTTGTTGCTCAATTAAAAATATTGAGAAGAGCAGAAACTGATACAAATTGTGTCTTTTTAACAATCACCATTGGCTAAGTTATTTGCAAACACATCAGTTAAGTAATAGGCACAAACCATTACAATCACATAAAAATTCAGCCAACAGTCGACATCGGCATATCAGTCAATCATGAATAAACATGTACCGAGCACCTTAAAATATTCTGCTCGAATGCTAGAATCAAATATTAATTTTAATTAACAAATCTTATATTAGGGCAAATTAAAAACATTAACTGATTGTTACTTAATTTGTAAAAGGTTTATTTAAAGCCAGTATCTAAAACAGGTTTTGATATGATTTTTCTTAAAAAACGTTATTCTAAACTTCTCACAATTTAATTCCATGTAATACAGGTGTTGGCAAGATGAGGATCCATGTTGGTGGCACAATCTGGTTTACATGAGTTCTTTCGAATCTGTCAAAGTGAAAACATGTCTTAACTACTGTTGTGAAGCTTAACAGGGAGACTCCGAATAACTGGTTGAAGAGGAATATCATAACAGGGTTTGAACATTCTAGTAAGAGTAGCTAAAATGGGTTTTTTAATAAGTCTAGTATTATATCAGAATAAAAAGCGCATGTTGAATAAATAGTTAAGGACATTTAAAGAGTATTTGCCACAATCAAATGTTTTTCACCATTATAGGTTCAGGTAATTACAACCAGCATGGGTACTTATCCTTTACAGTAATTCATACACATATGTGACATGGTGTAGTTCTAAATTTTGTAAACTAACCAACAACTGCGATTTATGCTTATTGAGTACAGATCAATTTATAAAGATTTTGCAGTCACTTGACTAATTGTGCATATAAGTCGGAAAACATTTTCTAGTACGTTTATTAAATTTGATGGAACACCATAGAAATTGTAATAACTGTGTATGATATTGAAATGGATAGTTGTTACTATAGTCAGATATTGTTGATGACATAAGAATGCATTTTAATAATTTCTTATAAAAAAGAAAGAAATTTCAAAATAATATACATAACACTTTTTGTTGTGTTTGGTTTAAATAAATTAAGTCATTAAATTTTTATTCCTACAATTATACAATCATTCAGTTCAGTGCTGCCAGAACAATTTTCTTGATTTCATGCTCTGGGAACCTCTACATTGTCCCAGCTGTGGTTACCCTAAAATGAACCCCCAAAACTGATCAAAATTATGTGGTGTTCAACCCAATTACAAGATAGATAAGTATTCATAAACAATAGTCCAGCTCTATGAAAGTTCTTATCCTCCTCTTCACCAGAATTAGCTGGCAACCATTACTTTACTGCTTACAGTCTACGTCAACTGTAGTTCTCGAAATTACAGAATTTTGGACGTAGTTATTTTGCGAGTTTATCTGTGAAATATCTATCTCATTTTCTGGACCAAAACTGGGCATTAAAGCAGACAAAGAAAATGTAAATGATAAACTTTTGTTGAAAATTGGAATTCAGCATGCAGTCAAAAACTTTACAATAAAAGACAAGAATCATTTGGCAATGTCATTAAATATAAGAACGCTATATTACTGGTATTGTCTTGAAAGCAGAAGATGTTGACAACAATAAACTGAATCCACTGGTAGTTGATAATTTTCTTATTTAGGGTAGTTATTACAATTCATGATTAAAAAATTAAAAATAAGTAGCTTATTTATATAAGGTGTGAATGGTATACATACATAAGGTCTGTAACAACAGTATAATCTGTGTTAAAATATTCTTAGAAATTGCAAAACAGCATTGCATTTCTGTTTTTCAGAAATATTTCACCAGAATGAGAAATTGGTACATAGAATTCAGAAATCGCAAGTGTATTTCTAAAGATTAATGAACAAAAATAACCACTGGCACGACTGAGAACAACAACGTTTGTTCATTAGAAGAAATCCATGTGACCGGGATTTTCAAAATCATGGTCACGATTTCAATTCCAAAATATATAAAAATGGAACAACTGGTTTTCTCTCTCAACAGTACTGTACGAAAACTTGCTTATTATATCAATAGAACTTGACTTGGAAAGTAGTATTGACAATTTCTATCACCTTCATTGTTCATTGCTTATAGATTATGCCTCCTAACGCAAATTAAGTATTTACAATAAAACTTGATCTATACCATTTGTTTTTATTTTTAAAAAAAGTAAGCTAAACGATCAGTATAAACTGCCTTTTTGCAATTGCAAGGCGAAGAAGTTGAACATCTTTTGCGTAATGTTACGCTATATCCTAATCTACTTATATAAAGATTATATAAAATTTGTAGAATGGCACCTTAATTGCAAAGTGTTAACTCCGTGAGCCTGGCACTTAAAAGTACTAAGTTAGCTCCTAATCCAGTATTCAACCTAATAGTTCGCATGTACTGAAGATGCATATTATTAAAATTATCAGACTCAAGTTTTTAACCTATAATAAATCTTACTTTAGAAAACCCTTTTTACAAGTAAAAGTCTGATCTGTATAAGTAGAAAAAAATTATTAAATAAAAGAAGCAAAAAATTAGAGAACACTTGCAAAATTACAATGTTTTTCAAATGACTTCGTGCTTTGATTATATCATGTAAATAAAAGAATACATGAAACTAATTCTGGACTTACAATTCGATCGGTACATGAGTGAACCTAAATAAGCCACGGTTTGAAACTGAAAACAGTATATTAACAAGTACTTTCATTTAACGGAATTTATAATTATGCTGATTTAATATCCAAAACTGAAACGAATTGATCATATGATAAACTACATTATTTAATTTTTAAAAATCAACAACAAATCTATAATCATTATTCTTTTTCTTAACATGTTTTATTGAACTACTCCAGGAACTAATGTTCTTACAAACACCCAATTTTAAGGAGTTTTATCTAATTCTTTAGTGACAACTTTTTGAACAACGTGATTAACTCCATAATGACATTGTTTAACAGAATCTCTTAATGCTTTAATTCCATCAAAAAGGTAAACCCTACCTCTGATAGATTCTCTAAATGTTTATCTATTATATTGTCTAATAATCCTCTTTTCTTAGAATATAAATCAAAAGTGGAATGTAAGATAGGAGGTTTCTTTTCAATTAAATCTAATTTGGAGAAAGTTACATCCGAAATTACTAATATTTCCAAGGCTGTTATCCTATCTTTCAAGCAAATTGGTAACATTATTGCCCCTAATTATGGTAACATCTGTCAATGAATAATCTTATACTCAGGATAACCTTTTATTTGAACCTTCATACCTAAATGTGAAAATATTTGCCAAAGATTTTGACCTAAAATTATAGTGGAGCACCAGAATCTAAAACAGCATAGAAATTTAGACCTAAAATATTAACTGTGACATAAAGTTTTTTATCCTGTTAGGTGTATGGTCAAATAACAGTTCAGCCCAGTTTGATTCTATTTAGATTTACGGTCCTTTTTGGAAGTAAATTTTTCGTTTGTATGGTCAAATTATCAGATGCATGAGATGTTATATGATCTAATGACGTTTCCATTATATGGAAATTAGTTTTATATCATGCACAATGGTTATAAGTAATATTTTTGTGTACCACAAAGGTAACAATATTTAGTTCTATGGCATTCACAATATTTTGATTGGAAATGTCCTGTCTGATGACGGTTTCAACAAATTCTCGATATAGTTTTTGCTGTCGATTATGTTTGCAATGAAAAAAATTTCTGAGTATTCGACGGTCTACTGTGAGAAGATTGTTCCATGTATGTTAAATTTGTCTCCAGATCAATTTGTTTTCCTACTTTATGTTATAAAGTTTCGTATTGAAGCTTTATGTTTTTTACAACGTTTATTTAGTTTAGTCAATTCTTGAATTGAATTTATTTCCATCAGACTAAGTTGTGAATAGCAAAAGGCAACAATGTATTTATTTATTAAAATATTTAACTGTGGTTAAAGCGATAATGATTCTGAAAGGCATTTAAAAAAATTGAATGTAACTGCTGTATAAAAACCCATAGTTTTGCTACCTCCATGAGTTCTACGATTACTTCCAGTCATTAAGATACAATCAACAGTTAGAATTCATCCCCCCACCCAGTTTTCAACTATTAAAAAGAATTTATTCACTTTGTACCAGACAACTACCATGCTTTCAAACATAATGCAAGTTGTCTTTCAAGTTCATCCATTTGTTAAAGAGATATATTAATGGAAATTACCAAAAAATTGTAAATTCCATATAACTACCAGGGTGACATAATAAATTACCGAATTATTAAATTTGGAATTTTGAAATGTTTTTCTGAGGTGACATATTGAATAGTTACAACAGTTTAATTTGAACAATGAAAGCGTGTTTAATTTTTGTATTTCTACTTTGGCTTATTCGCCCATAGTAGTAATCGTCAGAGGTCTTAAATTAAGTTGTTCCTTAAAAGTTCTTTCTAAAATGAATTATTAACAGCTTTATATTTTTTCTGTGAAAGGTTAAGTTTTATAAATTGTCTTTTAACCTTTCGTCCATACTATCGGTTGAAAAACAATTATTCACTCTATTAAACATGTCAACCGCATGTGCAGATTTTGTTTCAACTATAAATTTATATAAATTAATATTATTTTCATCCAGATCTTATTATATATGTTTTAAAGCATCTAATAATGTTTTGCTTGCTAAAATGTCTCATGAAATTCAAATAGATACTCAGAATTCTCATTCATTTATCTATTTATTATTGCTCAAAGTTTTTTGCATTTGTACTGTCATTGTAACATTTTCATTTTTTCCCTATCATTATTCAATTTAAATTCTTTATGCTTATTTTAGAAGCATTTAATTTTAAATAAAATTTTCATTTTGTAGAAATTTGTTGATTGGTTGTGTATCCCTCTCTTTGCACGAGCGTCTCGCGGTAGAAATAACGCGGCTGTAATGACAGTTGTAAACAGATTGAGGTTACGTAATTTTTTTTGTTTACATAAATTGGATGAGGTCTGTGTTAATGTTAAATTGATTGTTTATCTCGTTATTTATATAGGAGGAGTAAAAAATGAATATTTGCCCAGATTGTGGTTCTGAATTTACGTAAAATAAAACTTTGTATGGCCACTTAAGAAAATTTCATGATTTGAATATAAGAGACCAGTTTCTATAAGCAATCACCTTTGGATAAAAAAGAAGTTAAATTTAGTGCAATGAAGGAAATTAACTTTACACGAATGTTATCTATATATGTTAGCTCTTGTATGTAAACAACTTGGTATTTTGTACTAACTTGTTGCTATTCTAGGTATCTTTCGTACTTGTGTCAATATGCAGTTTAAAGGTACTTTGCTGGGATTTCTTTAATTTGATTTGTAAATTATTAATTACTTGAGTGAAATGTGTTTAACAATAGTAACAGAGGCTTGAGGTTTCAATAATTGTATTTTTATTTTTTTAAAAGTAAACACGTTATGTATCCATATACATTCTCAATAAATACCTAAATTAATTAAGAAAGAAACAATTTTATTTTGTCGAGAATTTTGTTTGCACTGTCAGTCGACTAAAATATGTAAAAAAACAAGGTAGAAAATTAAGATTATTTTGGTACTCCGACTAATAGTAAAACTAAAATACTGCACTGTTAATATAAGGACACTCGATCCGACAGATTTGACGAAATTACAATAACTTACCAGCGCTTGTAACACTGATAAAACAAAGTGAAAAGTGAGAATTAAATTAGATTAGTCGCGTACTTGTAGGTTTCCCATCAAAATCGCTGGGATTGTAATAATTTACAGTAATTTGTACATGTATTTCTGCGAGTGGTTTCCATCGGATTTTATTCCCAAACAAGAGAAAGCAGAACAAAATCTAACCTTATAAGCTTTAGTGTTAATTAAACCTACTTTCTACTGAGATAATACACTGTCTTATCTTAACATAAAATCAGGTGATGTATGATCAGATCTTGTATGAACATTAACATTAAGGTTTGAGTTATTAACCAAACCATCCCTAATAAAAATTTCTTCTGTTAGGGTAGGCTTTTTAAGATCATTATTCCTTGTTGATTTCTTCTTTGTTGAAAAAAGCCGCACCTGATGTTCAACTTTTTTATTAATATTAATCTCCTCTGTAGTTTTTAGATCAATAGATTTTGCTTTATTTAATGTTGTGTCAATGATTTTATCAAATTGCCTCATTATAGCCAGATGTTCGTCGTCAGTTAACGAAGCATTCTCACATAGGCCTATTATTAGCTCGGCTTTTTTTTTTAATAATATCATTTTTTGAAGATTTTGTTTCATTTAAAATATTACTGCTGAAAAGTTCATTAACGTTACTAACATGCAAAGGTCTCAAGATTCGATTTGTAAAACTGTATCGCACAAGCATGTACGTGTTTGCAAATGTTAAGCTTTATCATGTTGTCAATACAGGTGCATTGAAACGTATGAACACATATGCTGCACTTTGTACAACTTAGGCATAAACCTTCACAGGCCTCATCTACTCTAGTAACTTGATACTGTTGAAAAGCACAAGTGGACGACGTAACTAAAATTCCTTATCATTTTCAAGACGTCTAACAAAATCTAATGTAATTGTTAGACTTGCTTTATGACTTTGTTTAATTCTATTAATTTTGTCATTGAAAGTATTCTTTGCAAGTTTAATTATACGTTTAAACAAGCTATCTCGAGCAATTTTCATTACTGCATTAATGCTTTTGTCCAAACGTTTTACTTTCCGACCTTCCAAATACACATACTTCAAAACTTTGTGCATCGATTCAAGATACATGTTAGTGTTTATTCCTAAACCCAATCGATAGCAATATGCCCAAGATGTTGGACGATTTGCATAATTATTATGAAAATATTCAGCAAATGATTGTGTATCAACATCGTCATAAAGATCTTCTACTACCTGATTTAAAATGTCATTAAATTCATCAATAGATACACACTGTAATAAAACACGAAGGATTTATATACTACTACTTTCTTTTCAATCCCTCCATTGATTTTGACAAATTCTTGCGTCAATTACGATCCACATGCCAGGTACATAGCAACTGGTGAGGCACCTTGGCCATAACATAAGACCATGCATTATAAAATGCTGGAGCAACATCAGACATAAAAACAATAGTTGATATAATACCCACTCTTGATTTAATTTTTCCAAAAAACAACTTGAAAATCATTTCGTCAGCATGATTTGAAAAACAAAATGCCACTCGGCACCCTGAACCAAATTCATCCACTGTCATTAGTGTGTAGAGCTGAAAATCGTAACTATTTGTACCATGTGTACCATCAACGCACACCTTGTCGTTCCCAAATTTACGCAACTGTTCACGTTGAAAAGAAGTTATTATGACTAATGCAAAATCTTGAACATCTAAAATTATTTTTGAGTCATTTGGGTTTCCTTCTACACCTTGGCTTTTATAATATAACACTGGGCAGTCGCTTCCTAAGTTCATCATCTCCTCTACCCAGAGCCGTATGCCAAAGGCAACATTTAGGTGACGTTTCACACCATACTCAATATTGAAGTCCCTAACAATATTGTGCATATCTTTTGTTTCTAACAACAAAATTCTGTGAATTTTCTTGTTTTAAAGCAAAATCACGAACATCCAATATATGTTGAAATGTAATACCTTCCTTTAATTTTCCTGAAACACATCAATTGTAAAATTTCAAACTAGAACTTTATGTTCGAAACTACCTGCAATTTCTGCTTTACTCTCTTTACTTAAAAAAACTCGACCAATATCGTCGGTATGTCCAACATGAGTTGTCCAGAAGTCTACTGCAACAGACCCATCGTTCTTTATCGTCGCTTACATTCTTAAGGGACAAACACTTCCAATTTTATTAGTGCCTGTGCTTTTTAAGCTTCTAAAACCCTTGCCTTTTGGAATGTAGTTGTACGATCGATGGCAATTATAGTACTCCTTTTGGTGCCATCAGACAATAATTTAGCTGAAGTGTGAAGTATATACATTGCCAAAGATTTTTCCTGTTCTTGGTTTTTCAGTTTTGAACTCTGTTGAACAGAATAAAATTAGTATACAATTAACACTTTGCATAATAATCTTCAAACCTAATTGTGAATTAAAATGTAGTTGATCAAGTTTAGTTTCAATTTGATGTTCATTTGCCAAATGTTGTCGAAGTTTTTTATATCCCTTTAGATGTGTTGTAGAATTTTCATAAAAGCACTTGATTCTTGACGAGTTGAGAATTATTGGAATACTTTTATGAACAGTTCTGCAATGACAACGTAAAGTTGCTTTACTGGTCAAGGATTTGCCACATGTATCACACAAAAATTTACTAGTTAAAGTAACTGGTTTCCTATATTCAAAATTATGAATCTTTCTTAAATGGGCATACAAATTTTTCTTTTGTGTAAACTCAAAACCACAATCTTCGCAAGTATTCATTTTTACTCCTCGTTTACAAATAACACGATAAACAAAATTAATAGGTAATTTCCATGGATCTCATTGCCTATATGTAAACAAAAAAATTACGTAACCTCAATCTGTTTACAACTGTCATTACAGCCGCGTTATTTCTACCGCGAGACGCTCGTCTCTTTGCCATATGGTTCTCATGTAGCACGTTTATATTTATATTGGAAGGGTAAGTGACTAGGTGATAGCGTCTATTAGTCCTCACCTGTCATTTAAGTAGGAGCAAGAGCTAGAGGTTTGAAATATGGTGGGGTGGTGACTTTTAGAGTTTAAAGTGTACCTGCATTTAATCTTCATAGGAGGTGGAAGTCCATTTAAATATAACACAAAGCCTGCCAGGAGCATTTTTTGTGTGTAGTGTTCTGAAATGGTGGTTAAATAGGGATATTCAGTGGTAAGTTTTATCGCTTATCCTGGACTTAAATTACAGATTGAGACAACAATGTACATATGTATAACATCACAAAAAGAAATCATGCTAGGTAGCTTGTGGTTCTATGCTGTTCCAGAAGACACTTATCCTATGCTGAAGTACATCTGAGTTTCAGCCGGTCACGTTCAGGCTTGTCAGGTCCAGTGATAGTGTGACACTAGCTAATGTTTGATAGTATGGGATGTAAACACCTAACTGTAGTTACTACTAGGGTGTAGATAGTATAGCCAGAGCTAATATTTATGTATTTATTTAGCAAATATAGCCAACCAACATATTTCTCCACTTACAGTTATGACTTTTTTCGTTTTTCAATAATCACAAATATAAAGTAATATTATACAAAATATTATAAACCTAAAAAATATAGTCAGTATATAAAAAACCAAAACAAAAAACAGAGTTAAAATTGTAGAAAATAAAATGAAGTTAAGTCAGTAGTACAAGAAGCAGAGCCTCCTTAACTACTTTCAAATACTGTGATTATGCTCCATAAATGCAGTTTTTATTTTACCAATACTATATAATTAAAGTCACAGTATGATGCAAGACTGTTTGTGTGTTGGCACACTTGGTAAATATATGAGGTGTGTAGAAGCAGAAGGCTAATAGTGTTCTAGTTGTTCGAACAGAGAATGAGGAATAACAAATGGCAAATATGCTAATATGACTGATGAATCAATTTGATTATTTAGAAGTTTGACCTGAAATATGAGTAATAAAACTATTCTTCCTATAGATAGAGAAGAAATATTAAATCTACTGAATAGGGTTAAAACTTGATGATGCTCTGGATATACTTTGTCAGCTTTGTAGGCTAAATACTTTACAAATTTTCTCTGAACACATTCTAATCTGTTTCTGAATTTTGTAGAAGCGTGACCAAATTACTGAAGAATATTCCGATTTTGAATTTTACTAATGAAAAGAATAATATTTTTAATGAATCAGTGTTAGAAAAAGGATTGCAGTTTCTTAATATGAGTCCAGTCATTTGCATGACTGAACTGCCGATTTTTTCGTAATGACTATTAAATGAAAGGATGTTATCAAAATAAACATCCAGACCTTTGATTATATTGTGGCTGCTTTTTACGAGAGTATGTTATTACTAATCCACATTAAGAAAAAGGTGAATAATTAAGTACCATCTTAAGATATTTTTCATTTCAGTTTGTAAAGCAGCACAATCCTGAATGTTCAAGATTTATGTATAAATTTTTAAGTCATCAGCATGTAGTAAATTTGGAAGCTTTAATATTTTACTAATAGCATTCACAAACAGCAGAAATAGCATTGGTTCGAGATTAGAACCTTGCAGTACATCATATATAAAACGTAGATTGCCTATGCGGAGCTAATATAAACTGTAGATTGTGTATCTTGAGCGCCTAGCAATTCTGAGATGATACACAAATCGATGTTAAAATGGAGTAAATGGTTTTGCAGAATTTCGCTATATCCACCAAAGTAACAGTTACATTACTTAACTAAAATTTAACGTAGTAATTGAAAGGGTGTTGGCTGGATATCCGGCCCAAAACCATGACTACAGAGTAGAGACCACCTGAAATTTTTCAACCATGTCACTTGATCGAAGTGTTATTGTTAAAAGAGAGTGGGGACTGAGTTCCAAGCCTCAACATCAACTCTCTGTCTTACTAAGAATTTCATCAAAAATCCTGATAAATTACTGTAGAAGGTGCGATTTCTCTGACCTTGCCTTGTGCTGAGAACAAAACAGCATGTTTTAGGTAAACATTACTTGATAAGAGGATTTACAACAATATTGTATTATAGAACAATGAAATGTCAAAATGCAGCATTATCAGCAGTGGCTAAAATGCAGCAGTCTGAGCAATGTGTTCCCAATAGACAAATATTTTTAAAAAGTCGGGAAAACACAGACCTGTGATTGGTCAACACAAAGAAATGAAGGGAATTACTTCTAATGACACACGATACTTAAGAACCAATAGACTACAGGAAATAAAAGGTCGGCTTAATGAAACTCAAACTTGTAATAATAATGTGAAGCCATGGAAGTAGTAAGAGAATTTTAACATGATACAGCATTAAATATGCTAATGTATTTGAAGTTACCAAAAAATAATATCTTCCATTCCAAGTTCGTTAAATCATCTTAATAAAGGACTTAAATATGTCAACAGTTGCTGTTATGTATGTTGGCAAATGCTGTACAGAAAGCTACCCTTAGCAGTGGATTACATTTATGATAAAAATACCAGTAGTTTCGCACTGTAAAATTCTAAGTTCCGGGTTACATGTTAATATTAGTATAATATTTTTTTAATGACTAGATCAAAATGTTTCAATTACTAATAGTTCAATAACACTGTATGGTAAACTTGTAACGTATTTTTTTTCTTGTTGCACCAAGCCTAATAAATTATTAATAAAACAGATAAATTTTTAAAGCATTTAATTCGTAAATATTCAGCCAATAAAAAGTAAAGTATAATATTCCCAATAACACATAGAATCTAGGAGATTTATATTCTGTGGCTTGTTGCCAAGCGTTGTCCAGTTAATTATCAGCACTTTTGTTTCAAACGTCCGAGAGTGAAGTCGCTTTTTGTAGACTAGAGATAAAAGTCAAGATGGCTCGACTAAAACACGAGGCGTCTAATAGAGTCAGAAAGAAGAACTTGAGTTGAGAACATGGAACAATAATATACATCATTTAAGACATGCAATATCTAATGGACATATCTACAACAACAATTTTCAATGTTAAATTATAATAAATTTTCGTCGCAGTAATTTAAAGCAGGCAGTTATGGTTTCGTTCTATCTATTTAATACGCCGTATAGAAATGGTTTATTCAACAAAGAATCTTGGTACTTCAAACTTACAGATGATTAATACGCTGGAAAAATACAACAGCTGACGTCATGATTTTGCACCTGCAATTTATTTGGATACACGTGAGTGTTTGAAACTTTCCGTAACTTTGAAAGTATTATAAATTATTATGAGATTTCCTACGTTGATTATTAGAATAACACAAATTTAAAGTAGTTTTTTAAAGTTAATAACACACCGAATAAATTTTTAGTTTATCAGTTACTTGTACACGCATTCAATGTGTGTCAAGATATTTAGAATGACAACTTGTGTCAGATAAAAAATAGTATAGATTCTGTTTCCTAATCTAGACGCCAAATGCAGTCTTGATTTAATTTTCACATTTTGCTTAAAAACAATTAAGGTCATGTAAAAGCTTTTTATTGGTGCTGATATTCGTGTATATTTTTTTGTGTAGACAATAGTTAAATTTGAGTAGTTGCATTTTATGATCGTTATTTTCTGATGATCAATCTTTGTTGTAAATGGTCAAGGAAGCGCTTCAATGATTATAGTAAAAATAAAATCTTGTGATATGAACAAATAAATTATGATATGTTTGCTTAAAGTAAAATTTTATAGAAATGATTAATTTATAAATATTTATTTAGAAGGTTAAACTTCACTAAAATTCTTTTATAAAAAAATTAATGACAAGATAGTAAGCATATATATTGCAGTCACATGTATATATATCCGATTTCTACATATGAATAGAATTCATTTTGTTTCATTTGAATGAAGTTTTATTATTCTACATTTAAATTAAGAAAAAGAAAATTAGAGCAAACCCTCATTAAGTAAAAAGACAGAATAATGAAAATAAATCCCTTTAGTATTTCACAGATGTTTAAATTCATTTATTCTATTTTTGGCATATGCTTTTGAAGACACAAATAGTGTCCATGTGGTATTTTGTTTGTTCACAGGTAAAGCTGAGACAACTGTTTGACATCTGGTGGTTGAGGTTTTGGTAAGTGTGTGATAAAGAGTGAAATTCAAATTTTATGGCTATGATAGTGGTGTTAAGATAAGGTTTCCGCATTTCCTTATACAAACACAGTTAAATTTTGTTGGCACTTGTATTAAAAAATACGGTGGCGCCTATTAAAAATATTTTTGGTCGATTATCCACCCATGACCCATGCTCATGATCTACCCAGAGCTAACACTCTACTAGCCGTTTAACCCCTAAGAGTTTTCTTTGTCTAAAGCCGTTTTCCATCTGACATTACCCTGGGCTTGGAGTCTAAAGAAGAAAATCTCGACCTAGTGACATCAGATTAAAAATAGAGAGTTTTAGTATATAGCTGATAGTCACGAGGATAAAGGGTAATAAACTTACAAAAAGTTTTAATTACCCCCGTTTTTTATTTAAAACTATTACTATTACACTTGCGCTCGCAACGTGGGGCTGGAAATTCATTTAGAGGCTGGAAATTCATTTAGAGGCTCGAATTTCAGTTAGAGGCTCGAATAATTTCACTTAGAGGCTGGAACATTTAGTAGTTATTTTCATCACACTTATATTCACCGACTGAGGTTTGCTTTGATATTAGTAACGTCTTCTTTTAGTTTCATTTTTGTTAAAGTTTGTTACAGTTTATAGTGGGTTCTTCTTTATATAGTTAGGACATTTGTTTCTTTGAGATTTCATCTTCAAAAATTTTATAATTGAGTTACGTTAGAGATATTCAGATATTTAATTATGGCAGAAACTTATAGCATCGAACATTTACTTAAAAATGAGTTCGAATATGAATTGAACATTAGAGGCATTGAAAATTCAAGACCAGTTTCAGATAAAAGGAAAATTTTAGCAAGGTTGTTGGCCAAAGAAACAGATAAACCCGGTTGTTTGATAGATCCTTCTTACTATAAAGTAGATTTCAAAGTAGAGAAAGAAGAGATTGAGTCTAGTATAGAGTCAGTTAAAAATGTTTTGTTAGAATTTATGGATGATCCCGCTGAGTCAATTTTTAAAAGGATAAGGTCAAGATTAGTACATCTTACAGGTAGAATTCAACGGTTAAAGCTCCCTAAAGAAAATTTTGAGGAATTTGTGTTATTTAAAAATGAAGGTTTGGCTACTATTCTTGTTGTGGAAGCAGATCTGCATGAGAAATTAAATAAAGATACGAGTTCAAATCATAAAGATATTAATATAAATCCTATTGCTGCATCTAATGTGCCCATTCCAACGGTTACATATGTCACACAGTCAGTCCCTATTGGATCTTGGTCGATAAAATATTCAGGAAACTCATCTCTCTTATATCAATTTTTAGAAAACATTAGTGACATTGCACAGTCTCGAAAGGTATCTGAAATGGAATTGTTTAATTCTGCAGTTGAATTGTTTACCGGTGATGCCTTAGTATGGTATCGTTGCGTTCGTAGTTCATTAACAGATTGGAGTTCGTTGGTTAGTAGACTAAAGGAAGATTTCTTGCCAGCACATCCTGAAGACGATATTTGGGAAAAATCAAAATAGATTACAGAGGAATGGTGAATCAGTTGTATTGTTCATTGCTAATATGGAAAATTTGTTTAACCGATTACCTATTATTCCTGCAGAACACACTAAAGTTAGAATAGTCAAGAAAAATTTATTGCCATATTTCATTCAGCATCTTGCTCTTACAGAGATAGAGGATATTAGTACGTTAGTTAAACTGTGTAAGAAGTTAGAAGAAGCTTCTTTAAGTAAACATAAGTCTGTTTCAGTTGCACCATATAGTCACAAGCAGCCTATTAATTATTTTAATCCACGTTTTAGAAACAAAACCCCTAGTTCATTTCAGAATGCTTCAAGTCGTGTTTATACCCCTACATCTTCACATTCCCCAGTACAAGTTCTTAATTCTGCTACCCCAATGACAGAAAAGAGTGGAGTAGGTAACTCATTTATTAAGCATAAATTGGTATGTTGGAATTGTTCACGTTATGGACATACTTTCAGTGTCTGTAGATCTTTCAAGAGATTATTTTGTTATGGTTGTGGTCGTAAAGGAGTGACTAGTATCACTTGTCCGTCGTGTCCAACTCAACGAGTGGAGGAACAGAAGTTGAGTAGCGAAATTCCTGTTTCTAGATAAAATGATAAAGTTATTTGATATGGATGTTACGAGTTTATTTGATTTTGGATGTATTACATCGATAGTAGGTTCATCTTTTAGTCTTATTAGTTATGTTTGTTGGTCGATTAATGGTACACTAGTTTTTACTGTTGAAATATAGTTTTGAAGATTGCTCTTGTGCATGAGCACGTTTTGGTTTAGTTTGATTGGTTTTGAGTAGCAATTTTTATGGTCGCGTTACAACGTAGTATGTTGAGTTAAGTTAGATCTGTGCGAGACTTGTTGTGGTTCATCGTGTAGCGTTATGTTAGTCTAGACGAAACTCCGGAAGGGTTGGTCGCTCAGCGTTATGTCAGTCTATGCGAGGGTCGTGGTAAGTTTGTCGCTTTAGCAATTTTGGCATCGTCACTTGAGATTATTTGAAGTCGGTTATGATGTGATTCGTTTTGCTTATTTAGTTTGTCAGTCTAGATGAGACTCAGAGAAGAGTTTGTCATTCTAGCAAATTTATGCGTTGTGAAGCACTTTAGTTTATATCGACAGTTTGATTATGGGTAGAGTAAGCGTGTACCAGAACATTTATTAATAGTTATCATGAAGTAAAGTAGAAAATAATTTCGTATTCAAATTCCCCCTTTTTCATTTATCCGTATCTTCAAATTTAAGTCTAAGAAAATGTTTAGTATCGATAATTATGCGACAGATCAAGGTGAAAATGAAGATGATAAGAATGTTTCTGATCCTTAAGTACTTCTAATTATAGTTGATGTCAGTAGTAATTCTTTTTGGTCCATGTTTTAAATTCTTAAGTAGGACAAGATTAAAGTTAGTGAAATTTTTTTTAATTTGTTTAAAGTAATTTTTGTTTTAGTAGTAATAGAGCTTAATATGTTTGTTGATTTAGATGTTGCATGTGTTAAATGATAATTTTTGATGACGACAAGGATGTGTTAAATGACGACAAGGATGTGTTAAATGACGACAAAGATGTGTTAAATGATAATTTTTGATGACGACAAGGATATGTTTATGGATTTTGAATGATGATATGTTTTTTTTGAGGTGTTTGAGAGTGCAGCATATGCTGAGAAATGTTGCAAGTATGTAGAGATGAATATGTATTCGGTGAAGAGGTGCGTATTCAGTTATGAGGTACATGATGGAGATTATAGAGAGTGTTCAGTAAAGTGTTGAGTATAGTTATATAGTTAGAGTGTGATAGAGTATTAAGCATTAAAGGAATGCTTGAGTTTTGGTTTAGTAGTTTGAGACTAGGCCTGATGTGCTTATTCTTTATTGAGAGTGTACATGAGCTAAGAGAGTTCATGAAGAGTTTTTTTTGTGAGTTGCTGGTGGATGTCTCCCAGTAGGCTCAAAGTATGATTTATTAGTGGTTTTGGAGTTCTTTGGTGATGAATCACTGATGTTGTAGAATTTTTGAGAGATATAGTTGAGTCTGTAGCATAGTAGTCGTACAGATAATGTTGTGAGGTGCTCACTCAAAGATCAAAGGTATCTTGTTGATGAATAAGTATTGTTAATACTTTGTCTGTTTCTCGAGTATTAAAGACTTGTTTCGTGAATGGACTTAGTAAATAACAGCTTTTGGTACTTATTAAATTCATCGATTAGTTTAAATGTAATTAGCACTTGGAAAGTTATGTACATAAACCCTTAAGACAGATATAGTAAATTAGAGAGGAGTATTCGTTGTACAGATTTTTGTTTAATAGTAATTTTGTTATACATTCGATTTTGTTTATTACAGTTCTAATTTATAGAAAAATATTTTTTGCTTCAGGTAAAACCTTTTTACTTTGATATGGTTGTTGCGTTTGTAACTATAGATGACATGCATCAACTGAGTGTTAGATTCCCCTAATTATTCTTAACTGATTGACGTATATACTGATTATGACTTCCCGAATTTGTCCCTTTATAGGCGTGTAGTACGCGCAGTTACTAATCACTCAATCCCATGCATTAATATTCCCCCATATCAATTAGTGAATGATTCTGATTTTTTTGTTAAACTCATCGTTATTTATAGTTAAAGTTTGTGCTGTTTTGTTTTGAGTTGTTAGAGGTTTATACAGTTAATAAGAGTAATTTTGAAGTTTCAGTCAAAATTTTTTGAAAAATTCTTCCATACCTCGAATTTTTCTCTTGGGAAGAGGCTGTGTAACGTATTTTTTTCTTGTTGCACCAAGCCTAATAAATTATTAATAAAACAGATAAATTTTAAAGCATTTAATTCGTAAATATTCAGCCAATAAAAAGTAAAGTATAATATTCCCAATAACACATAGAATCTAGGAGATTTATATTCTGTGGCTTGTTGCCAAGCGTTGTCCAGTTAATTATCAGCACTTTTGTTTCAAACGTCCGAGAGTGAAGTCGCTTTTGTAGACTAGAGATAAAAGTCAAGATGGCTCGACTAAAACACGAGGCGTCTAATAGAGTCAGAAAGAAGAACTTGAGTTGAGAACATGGAACAATAATATACATCATTTAAGACATGCAATATCTAATGGACATATCTACAACAACAATTTTCAATGTTAAATTATAATAAATTTTCGTCGCAGTAATTTAAAGCAGGCAGTTATGGTTTCGTTCTATCTATTTAATACGCCGTATAGAAATGGTTTATTCAACAAAGAATCTTGGTACTTCAAACTTACAGATGATTAATACGCTGGAAAAATACAACAGCTGACGTCATGATTTTGCACCTGCAATTTATTTGGATACACGTGAGTGTTTGAAACTTTCCGTAACTTTGAAAGTATTATAAATTATTATGAGATTTCCTACGTTGATTATTAGAATAACACAAATTTAAAGTAGTTTTTTAAAGTTAATAACACACCGAATAAATTTTAGTTTATCAGTTACTTGTACACGCATTCAATGTGTGTCAAGATATTTAGAATGACAACTTGTGTCAGATAAAAATAGTATAGATTCTGTTTCCTAATCTAGACGCCAGATGCAGTCTTGATTTAATTTTCACATTTTGCTTAAAAACAATTAAGGTCATGTAAAAGCTTTTTATTGGTGCTGATATTCGTGTATATTTTTTTGTGTAGACAATAGTTAAATTTGAGTAGTTGCATTTTATGATCGTTATTTTTCTGATGATCAATCTTTGTTGTAAATGGTCAAGGAAGCGCTTCAATGATTATAGTAAAAATAAAATCTTGTGATATGAACAAATAAATTATGATATGTTTGCTTAAAGTAAAATTTTATAGAAATGATTAATTTATAAATATTTATTTAGAAGGTTAAACTTCACTAAAATTCTTTTTATAAAAAAAATTAATGACAAGATAGTAAGCATATATATTGCAGTCACATGTATATATATATCCGATTTCTACATATGAATAGAATTCATATTGTTTCATTTGAATGAAGTTTTATTATTCTACATTTAAATTAAGAAAAAGAAAATTAGAGCAAACCCTCATTAAGTAAAAGACAGAATAATGAAAATAAATCCTTTAGTATTTCACAGATGTTTAAATTCATTTATTCTATTTTTGGCATATGCTTTTGAAGACACAAATAGTGTCCATGTGGTATTTTGTTTGTTCACAGGTAAAGCTGAGACAACTGTTTGACATCTGGTGGTTGAGGTTTTGGTAAGTGTGTGATAAAGAGTGAAATTCAAATTTTATGACTATGATAGTGGTGTTAAGATAAGGTTTCCGCATTTCCTTATACAAACACAGTTAAATTTTGTTGGCACTTGTATTAAAAATACGGTGGCGCCTATTAAAAATATTTTTGGTCGATTATCCACCCATGACCCATGCTCATGATCTACCCAGAGCTAACACTCTACTAGCCGTTTAACCCCTAAGAGTTTTCTTTGTCTAAAGCCGTTTTCCATCTGACATTACCCTGGGCTTGGAGTCTAAAGAAGAAAATCTCGACCTAGTGACATCAGATTAAAAATAGAGAGTTTTAGTATATAGCTGATAGTCACGAGGATAAAGGGTAATAAACTTACAAAAAGTTTTAATTACCCCCGTTTTTTATTTAAAACTAAAACTATTACAAACTCAGCAACTACTTCGTGGCACTTCACCATAAGTAAGAAAATTAGTATAACAGTTTTTCTGAAAGGGTAAAAAATAATTATAATTGCTCAGCTGTTATACATATATCACTGTTTCCGCCACTTCAGTCAGTAAATGCATAACCACTGTCAAGGTAATAATTAAAATCAATCATTTGTAATACATTCATTTTCAATATAGTAAGCACTCTAGCATATTGGATTTTAAAGCATATAATATATTAATGTTAAGGATATGTTTATGTTTGTTATATAATGAATTTTGTTTAAGAAGTTAGACAAACTTTACAATAACATAGTGTAAATATCAATAGAATGAGTAAGATGAAGATGTGCTACTGCGCTGAGTATACATAAAGACTGTGTTTTTGTTATAAACCAGAATGCACTTTGATTTGGCATTCTTACATGACATCTGCACAAAATTTATTTCATGCTCTATGGTGCACAATAAAAATTCCGAAAATAGAAGTACAGTTAATTAGCATGACAGAAATAATTTCACTACTCTGTTTATTTTATAGATTTTCCAAAAATATTTATAAATTTAAAAGCTCATTAGCTAAAAAGATGGGAAGTTCAATTAAGCAGCATGTTACATACATTAGGAATTGCGTTTATGAGATATATAAAAATTTTCAGTTATTTTAATGCTTCCTGGAATGAGCAGAACTATAGATTCATCCAAATAAATATCCGGCACACCCTATAGAAATAGAACAGTCAAATAATTCCTAATAAACATATTCAATTTACTAAAAATATGTGCATGCAAGTCATGAAACATAAACTTCAAAATCTACAATATAATAACAGGAACTTATAATAAACTAGCCTAATAGTAAAGTTGCTAGTTACACTTTTAAAGAATCCTTTAAGCGAAGGAAACATTTAATAGATTTTAAAAAATATTTCTGAGAAGTTGATTATGTTTTAGGTCCTTTGTAAAAAAATATATAACAAACTTCACCATATTTAACAACACATATAGTCATGATATAAAACAGGCATTGCTTAGAATTGCTATGATTGAAAGGAATTATTAACTATAATAGGTTGGCAAATTGAAGATCTACTCTGCCTAACACCTAAAAGTTGTAACTATATCAGGATCATCAGTTTTCTAAAAATAAATTTTTCAAAGTTATTAATAGCAGTGTCAACAATTTATCTGAATGTCTTTATTGATTTTGCAATAATAAAAGTAATAGAAGTTCTATTTATTATCAGAATAAAATAATTTATAAAATTATTTAAAATGTTAAAAATCATTCAGGTTAAAATATAAAATATCTCTAGTACTATGAACACTCTTGCGGTTTAGTTGTAAACACGTTACAAATTTCTGTTTCTAGACTCCTTAGAATCCTTACCAAAGGTACCTTTTGTTCTCCATCTAGTTCTATAGTAGGTATAAACGTTATTTTAGGTTTTACTGCATCAGTTCTTTTGCCATACTCTCTTAACAATTCAGCTGCCTCCTGTCCATTTGTACATTGTGATATAACATTATATGATAACTCCATGTCTTTTAAACACTGAAAATTAAAAGATCTTATAGAATATAAAAACACAATAAAGTTTATTACTAAAAACTTATAAATATTACTTTTTATTAAGTAATTAAATTCATTTTAAGAGTTTCAAACAAAACAATTTAATTCTAGAATTTTTGTTAATAAACAAGTACCTCAGTTACTAAGAACTGTTTTTAAATGTCATTAAAAGCTAATGATTTCCCATAAGTAAACGAATGTCCCAACACAAAGAAACCCGCGATTATTAAAATGCAACAAAATAGATAAGAATTTTTTTTGTAATAGCTTTTCATATTACAATAAGAGAGAGAGAGACAGCAGACATTAACTTTGTGCATTAGAAGATTATTAACGACGCTTTTACAATACTCATATATCGACCACGGTAGCTTGACACTAATTAGATCATTAAAACGCGAAATCGGTGTAAATTCTTATATCAGCGATGACTAATTAAGTGGATCCGGAAGGATTTGGAAAATGACATAAAAGATAATTTTTGTAAATAAACTAGATCTGAAAAATTATGGCATTCAATCGGTCATTCTTTCTTGAACCAAACAATATGCAACTTTGAGTAAAGATTTGAACGTATACGTAAGAACAATTTATAATTCATTTTAGGGCAAGCAATAAGTTATGTAGAACTTTGCATGAATATGAAACATATCTATTTTATAAAACACTACGAGAATTGAACAATTTTCAACATAGATAATCTTCATGCAAGAGAATACGCCGAGTATAATTAATTAAAAATAAAATGCACTTTGCGAACTGATGGAGATTTAAGATGGAACCGGGAAGCTTTTAATACTGTTAATTACGCTGGAGACGAGTTTTTGGTAAGCGCTATTCGACAATAATACCAGCAAGTATAACTTGTTAATTTTTGTAACCTGTAAGGATAATTTAAGTTTAGCACTTAAGGTAGAATAAGTTCATAAACTATTTGTATTAGAAATAATTACCAGAAAAATTTAAAGTCAAAGTTCAAAGTATTTTGACCTGCGAAGCATCATTGGCCAATTATACTCACAAGCATGGTAATACAGGATCGATAAATTATCCACATAAGAGGTTTTTGTATCTGTTAACAAAGATTACCATTCTGAACGGACCTGTACCTTGAAGAAGTTCTAAAATACTAGAACTGGTAGAATGACTTGCACGTTTCAGTGAGCTAAAGAGCCTAACTATAGGTTTAACCAAATTAGTGGGGTCTTTAGTGAGGAACCAGACTAAAACAGGTCCCCGAAAGAGGGCAGCAGCTTTTTCGGTACTTAGAGTGGCAGAGACCATAGGGGTCAGTATGGAATTATAAGACACACTACTGCAATATGGAAGGCAACGGGAAACCACCACATTACCTCCCAAGTACACAGCATACATAAATTGTTATTAAAGATGATGGCATCCTCTAGGGTAAAAATTTTTGGAAATAAAATAGTGCGCAATTCGGATTCTGGGAGGGGACTACTTCGGGGGATGTGATACGGAAGTATAAAAGAGTCATGAACATTCTGCGAGTAAGGGCATATAATGTCAGAAGTATGAAGTTATTAGGTAAGCTAGAAAACCTGAAAATTGAAATGGATAGGTTAGCACTAGACATAGTAGGGATCAGCGAAGTTCACTGGTCAGAGGTGGAGGATTTTTGGAGTGGAGACTTTAGGGTAATTCATACAGGATCAGAGAAAGGAAATTGGGATGTGGGGATAGTTATGCAAAAAAAAGATAAAACAACATGTAGAAAACTACTTACAAAAGAATGAAAGAGTACTCATGATTAGATTAGAATCTAAACCGGTAAATACAGTAATTATACAAGTATACATGCCCAACTCTAACTACAGCGAGGAAAAGGTAGAGGCAATCTACAAAGGTATCGAAAAAATACTAAGATATGTAAAAGGATATGAAAATTTAATAATTATGGGGGATTTTAATGCAGTGGTAGGGGAGGGTAAAGAAGGAGCAGTAGTAGGTTTATTCGGCTTAGGCAAGAGAAATGACAAGGAAAATAGGCTGGTAAAATTTTGTGACAAGAACAATTTAACCATCACAATCACGTTATTTCAACATCATGCTAGAAGACGATACACGTGGAAGATGCCGGGAGATATAGAAAAATATCAAATAGATTACATTCTAGTTAGACAACATTTTAGGAATCAAGTAAAAGACTGTAGAAGCTACCCAGAAGTAGATACAGACACTGACCACAACATCGTAATTATGAAGGCTGTTCTTAAATTTAAAAATCTGAAAAAGAGGAATGGAAAAAGTCACTTTGACTTTGAGAAACTATAAGATAAAGATATCCACGAAAGATTTGAAAAAAAGTCAAATTAATTACTGAAAGATATCGGGAAAATTTCTTATACTAAGGAAGTAGAAACTGAATGGAATAACATTAAATCTTGCTTAGACATGGTGGTCAGAGATATTCAGAGATATATACAAAAAGAAAATAAGAAACCATGGATAACAAAGAATATCCTGATGTTAATATAAGAAAGACAAAAATACAAAAATAGATCAGATGAAACAGAAAAAACAGAGATACAAAGCCATAAAATGAGAAACTATTCGCAAATGCAAGAAAGCTAAAGAACAATGGATTGATGAAAAGTGCAAAGAGGTACAAACTAAGATGGAAATAGGAAAGACAGATGAAGCATACAAACTAATTAGAATGAATTTTAGGGATATACAACCATATAGCAAAAATATGAGACATGGGAGGAAATGTCATTATAGAAAATGTAGAGAAAGTAGATAGATATCAAAAATATATAGGGAATTTATATGCATGAGAAGAATTAACAGCATTAGAAGATTGAAAAGGATGACTTGTATGTGGATATACAAAAATAAATGATGTAACTCTAGTACTACTTTCGTTTATGTATTTATTTATTTGAAAGTGCGTTTTCTTATCAAAGCGCATATTGTTCCTTGTTTATCACAAGCGTAATTGCATGAAGATTTGTTAGGTTTTCATCTTATCTTCTGCGTATTGTATTTTATAAACTTGTATAACATTCCCAACGTAGTTTTAAATACATGTACGGTTATTTCTTTGCTGAATACGCGTTCAATTGTTGAAAGATATGCTCACTTGCATCGCTTAAAGTTAATTACGGTTTATATACAGGGTGTTAAATGCTTGCTATTTACATAATGTACGAATTACCTATTTTTCTGCTAAATAAATGCAGTTTTCTAATTACTATCGCTATTTACAGTTACTACACGACCCTTACTGTTCAATACACCCCTAAACAACCCCTTATCAGAGCATTATATATATAAATCAATAATTATCTTACTGTTTAACGACCTTGCTATATATATATATATATATATATATATATATATATATAAGTAAAAAGGAATTATTGGCAAGTGACTCAAATTCAGCCACGAGGGCATCCTGTCGACGCGTTTCGCCCTAATTGGGGCTCATCAGGACAGGAGTAGCAAAGTTGTAAAATTTAACACAGACACCTTATGGGAAGTACAGCATCACCTAGCTCACAATTTGTGTCTTCATGTCGTTTCACCCGACATCGCAAGTTTTAACAACAGTCGACACGGAGGAGATCCGGCTCAACTGCCTTTTTCCATAGCCAAAAGTTATATTTAAGAGAAAAGTAGGTTTAATGAGTCTTAAATTAAACAAAGTAAAAAGGAATTATTGGCAAGTGACTCAAATTCAGCCACGAGGGCATCCTGTCGACGCGTTTCGCCCTAATTGGGGCTCATCAGGACAGGAGTAGCAAAGTTGTAAAATTTGAGTCACTTGCCAATAATTCCTTTTTACTTTGTTTAATTTAAGACTCATTAAACCTACTTTTCTCTTATATATATATATATATATATATATATATATACTTTTGTGGTATAACGAAAACTTAGAGTTTATAATAAAGAGTAAATTTCATTAACCAGCAGACCAAAAAACCTGTTACTGTAATATTATATATATATATATATATATTATAGTGGTTTTAAAAGATCAAAAATAAATATAAAAGAAACAATTTCAAAACACCCTGTATAAAGGAACAACCAGAAATTACGTGCGAAAGTTATATTAGTTAATTCATTTTTAAGTAACGGGTATTAATCAAATTGTACAAATAATGATAAATATTTAGTAGGTTTGCAAAGAAATGAAATGGTAAAAGCCAATGCCATTAATTTATTAATTTAATTAAATTTAATTGAACGATTATTGATGTATAATATACATAAAAGCGTGTAAAAACCCAATAATACCAAGGTGAGACGCGTTGCTAACAAACAAATATATCAGTAGGGTTGAAATACGGGGAAAATCCAACTCGTAGAAGTGTTATTTAAAACGCGTTAAGATTAAACACCTGCAGAATTTTAAATGTCGAGTTCTAATAATTTTGTATAGACAAACATGAAGATTCGACGTATATTGTAAACCGTCGCATGCTTTCTCTGGAAATACTAATGAGGGGTTAGTTAAATCACGTAGTAAGTCCACGTGGGTTTAGATAGCAGAGGGTCCGGAATATTGATTTTCTACCACTCAAACCAGGTTAGAAGGAGGCGTAGAAAACGCATAAGCAAAAGACGACGGTTGTATAGGCGGGATTTGTAGAGCGTCAGTAGGTCTACGATTGGTCGATATGATTAGTTTGACTTGAAACAAACACAAGGATAGTGTAGCGTAGTTTTCTGAAAATATTATAACGACGTGCTAAATTTCGCGGGATTAAATATTGATGGAGTGCAAAATTGTAAGAATTATTATTTTAAATAAAGGATTTCGCGTTAGGTAGGTATGGAGAGGTTACATTCGAAGTGAATAAATGTTTTTGGACAACGTGGTAAAAGCACTTAAGATTTCGATCGCTCCAAACGACGTATGAAAATTAACACGAGTTGTGAGTATTATAAAATCATTTAAATTGTATTGCAGGGTGTTGGCCTCTTAATTAGTACTCGGTTAGTGTGCCGAGATTACATTTTTTAATTGAGGTATCACCTATAACTTTTAACCAACTCGTGTCGGGACATTAAGTAACGTGGTTTGCAGCAACTAATTGAGAAAGACGTATGTTTAAATGGAATTTGGAATTTGGTTACACCGTGGAGGCGGCGTTGGCGGATCAGCTTAGATGGAGTTCGTCTAGTAACAGCGAAAAACGGCCTGCAGACCAGATACAAGAAATACATGGCACCGTCCACAGAGCGGAGATTTTCTAGAAATTTCCAGGTAACGATTTGAAAATGTGATTCTTATAAACTGTGAATATTGGGTGACGTATGAGAGTGTTTTTCAAGGTAGTGTGGATTATTTACGTATTGAACATAATACGTGTACTTATGGTATTTAACTAGAAATTTGAAGGTGTCTATAAAGCTTTTTAACGTTCCATCAGAATGTGAAATTTTTGTGAAAAGTACATGGCTTTGTTTTTTTAAATTTTAAGAGTATGCAAAGTAGAAGGGCATACATTATGCATAATTAGCTGGGTTATAATGAGCTCACCCTACCCCAGAGTTTACTTAGATTAAAAAACAAAATAAATTATAAAGAAGGAATTTTAGAGAAGGTATTATTCAAGGCCCATTTACTCCGGGTACATTTTATGTGTTTGATGATTTTAAAATGAAATACAGGACATTACAAAATAAGATTTACTGAAGTGCAACGTGATCAATGAAATATGAACAATATTGAATTTCATTTGTAAATAGTAATAAATAAAAGATTGTATGTTGGTTGTATTTTGTGGTTTTATTGAGAGTGTGTGTGTACGATTGAGAATATGCGAGTGAATCTAGATACTCAAGAGGAGGTCCAAATGAGCTAGCGGGAAGCAGGTGCAGAAAATTGGCAATTCAACCGAGAAAGAGAGGAAAACGGGTAAGAAATTTTTTTTTGACTTATTTAAATTTTTATATATATATATATATATATATATATATATATTGCCGTGGAACTCGGGTAAACGTCTCCGATACAAATTTATATTAGAAAATTTTATTAAATTTTCAAATTCGAAAATAGAAAAATTTCCAAAAATTTAAATAAGTAAAAAAATTTCTTACCCGTTTTCCTCTCTTTCTCGGTTGAATTGCCAATTTTCTGCACCTGCTTCCCGCTAGCTCATTTGGACCTCCTCTTGAGTATCTAGATTCACTCGCATATTCTCAATCGTACACACACACTCTCAATAAAACCACAAAATACAACCAACATACAATCTTTTATTTATTACTATTTACAAATGAAATTCAATATTGTCCATATTTCATTGATCACGTTGCACTTCAGTAAATCTTATTTTGTAATGTCCTGTATTTCATTTTAAAATCATCAAACACATAAAATGTACCCGGAGTAAATGGGCCTTGAATAATACCTTCTCTAAAATTCCTTCTTTATAATTTATTTTGTTATATATATTTTGTTATATATATATATATATATATATATATATATATATTACTGAAGTTTATTCTTGGAAGTTGGTCAGGTCAGTTAAATAAGTCGAGAAATAATGAATCGTAGTAGTAAAAAATCAATATATTTTACTATGACGCGTTTCGGTCAACAAGACCATTATCAAATAGATTTTCTATAAAAAGTTATAATTAAAATAAAGTTTTTAAAAACTATAAAATATACAGACCAGAAATTTTAACTTGTTAATTTACAATATCACTATAATAACAGGTGGTATTTTGTATGTATCGTAAGGAATAGTCACTAACAAGGGTTGAAATATAAACAACGTAGTTATAAAAATAAAAATCGAGAACAATATAACAATGTTAGCGATATTAGAAACGAAAGTGGACTAACATTAGAACGTATAAACTCGTTGTTTCTTATCTATAAGAGTAGTAATATTTATGTTGAAAATGGCAATTTATATCAAGTATTTGGACTAAATGGAGGTAATATTTATTGAGAAAATAGTTATGTTTTGTTTAATAGATTAAAGTAAACATTTACAAACCCATCCTGGTCCGTTTTAGAATTGATGGCGTTGGTGTTTTTTTGTATTTGGATGGTTTCTAAAAGCCTCTAACATTATCATTAGCCTCAATACCTAAAATGTTAATATTAGCAAAATCAAACTGGTGGCATTTTTCAATCGCATGAAACGCTAGTGCCGTACTTTTTTTGTTACTTGTTTTAATAGTATATTTATGCTCGTATATCCTCTTGTTTAAATATTGTTTAGTGTTACCAATATACACCCCTGGACATTCTAAGCAGTTAATTTGGTAAATTGTGTGGGTTTTGTACTTTTATCAATTATTAGCGTGAGCTTCGTGAAAATATTTTTGTTGAGTTGTTTGGTTTGTGAATAACCTGAATATTGTATGCGTTAAGGCATTTTTTATTTTATCAGAAAGTATCGGGTGTATAAGATACTAATACGAGTTTTTCCAATGTTTGTTTATTTTAATAGAACTGTTGTATATTTTATGGATTTTGCTTTAATAATTGGTTCAAAAATGATTTAGGGTATAGATTATTTCTAAGAATAGTTTTAACTATTTTGATATTTCTTGGCCTATGTTTATTATGGGCAAGGATGATAGCACGTTCTATGAGGTTGTTAACAACATTAACTTTATACTGTTTGGAAACGCATGATTTAAAATTTAAATATCTTCCACTCCATGTGGCTTTTTATACCAGTTGGTGGAAATTTTCCTGCATTATTGTAAGAGATGAGGACATCTAAGAATGGAATAGTTCTATTAGTTTCTATTGTATGAGTGAATTGCAGGCGCGGATGGAATGCATTGAAGGTTTTTAACGTATCGTTAATTTTGTCAGCAGGTAAACACATAATACAATCATCTACATATCGTTTATAGAATGCCGGCGTGAAATGTAGTTTGCTAATAGCCCAATTTTCTAGTTCTTCCATTACAAGATCGGCAATGGTTGACGATATAGGTGATCCCATTGCCGTGCCAAAAATCTGCGAATAGATTTTGCTGTCGAATTGAAAGTAAGTGGTCTCTAAACACAATTTAACCCCTATTTTAAATTCATCTAACGGCAATTTGGTAAAAGATGTGAGTTCAGGCCATCTTTTTATAATAGTGTTTATAGCCAAATCAATGGGGATATTTGTAAACAGTGATTTTATAGGTTGGGGAATTTTTAGTACTGACGATAGGGCGAAACGGAATATTTGGCTTATGGACTTTAGGAAGACCGTACATGTAAGGAGCATGTCCGTTGTGGCAGATTAATTGGTTTTTTGTGCATAAGGTTATGTAATTTTTTTTGTACCATTGATTTATAAGGGAATTTATTTTAGTCTGTGGGCAAAACACAATTCTATGTAAAAGATAGTTGGGATTTTCAACACTTTATTAAAAACCAAACTATACCCAACAACCATATTCTAATATCACTAGATGTAAAATCACTGTTTACAAATATCCCCATTGATTTGGCTATAAACACTATTATAAAAAGATGGCCTGAACTCACATCTTTTACCAAATTGCCGTTAGATGAATTTAAAATAGGGGTTAAATTGTGTTTAGAGACCACTTACTTTCAATTTGACAGTAAAATCTATTCGCAGATTTTTGGCATGGCAATGGGATCACCTATATCGTCAACCATTGCCGATCTTGTAATGGAAGAACTAGAAAATTGGGCTATTAGCAAACTACATTTCACGCCGGCATTCTATAAATGATATGTAGATGATTGTATTATGTGTTTACCTGCTGACAAAATTAACGATACGTTAAAACCTTCAATGCATTCCATCCGCGCCTGCACCACTCATACAATAGAAACTAATAGAACTATTCCATTCTTAGATGTCTTCATCTCTTACAATAACGCAGGAAAAATTTCCACCAACTGGTATAAAAAAGCCACATGGAGTGGAAGATATTTAAATTTTAAATCATGCGTTCCCAAACAGTATAAAGTTAATGTTGTTAACAACCTCATAGAACGTGCTATCATCCTTGCCCATAATAAACATAGGCCAAGAAATATCAAAATAGTTAAAACTATTCTTAGAAATAATCTATACCCTAAATCATTTTTTGAACCAATTATTAAAGCAAAAATCCATAAAATATACAACAGTTCTATTAAAATAAACAAACATTGAAAAACTCGTATTAGTATCTTATACACCCGATACTTTCTGATAAAATAAAAATGCCTTAACGCATACAATATTCAGGTTATTCACAAACCAAACAACTCAACAAAAATATTTTCACGAAGCTCACGCCAATAATTGATAAAAGTACAAAACCCACACAATTTACCAAATTAACTGCTTAGAATGTCCAGGGTGTATATTGGTAACACTAAACAATATTTAAACAAGAGGATATACGAGCATAAATATACTATTAAAACAAGTAACAAAAAAAGTACGGCACTAGCGTTTCATGAGATTGAAAAATGCCACCAGTTTGATTTTGCTAATATTAACATTTTAGGTATTGAGGCTAATGATAATGTTAGAGGTTTTTTCGAAACCATCCAAATACAAAAAAACACCAACGCCATCAATTCTAAAACGGACCAGGATGGGTTTGTAAATGTTTACTTTAATCTATTAAACAAAACATAACTATTTTCTCAATAAATATTACCTCCATTTAGTCCAAATACTTGATATAAATTGCCATTTTCAACATAAATATTACTACTCTTATAGATAAGAAACAACGAGTTTATACGTTCTAATGTTAGTCCACTTTCGTTTCTAATATCGCTAACATTGTTATATTGTTCTCGATTTTTATTTTTATAACTACGTTGTTTATATTTCAACCCTTGTTAGTGACTATTCCTTACGATACATACAAAATACCACCTGTTATTATAGTGATATTGTAAATTAACAAGTTAAAAATTCTGGTCTGTATATTTTATAGTTTTAAAACTTTATTTTAATTATAACTTTTATAGAAAATCTAATTGATAATGGTCTTGTTGACCGAAACGCGTCATAGCAAAATATATTGATTTTTACTACTACGATTCATTATTTCTCGACTTATTTAACTGACCTGACCAACTTCCAAGAATAAACTTCAGTAATATTTATTTTTATGGTCAAGAATATTTTCCTGTTATATATATATATATATATATATATATATATATATATATATATATACTCTTTTTTCTTGCCTAAATTTTCGAACTTATTTAATTCTTAATCATAGGCACTACCAAATGATAAATTTTAAACATTGGTACGATTTGGTTTCAAAGCCACATACTAAATTGAGGTTTGTATAAATAATTAGCAATAATGTAAAAAATAACATTATAACTAATTATATACATCGGAATTCTAATACATAATCTATTTTTTGACAAAGGTTTTGCAACGTCGTTTTCTTTGGTTGCAAATTATTTCTATTAAACAAGTAGTTCTAATCATCCTGCAACTTTAATAATGTTAGAACCGAACAAATTAATTTAATCAAACATATTTTAGCTAATAATAAAGTAGCAGTATAATTTAGATAATAAATAATAATATGAATATCTTGTGATGTATTGTCGTCATAGTAAAGTTTATTGATAAGCGTTAACATTGAACTGGAGAACACTTTTGTTATTCTTGATAAATCTTAACAGTTAATTTCATATATACAATTTCCTTTCTTTTTGGTATCAACTACTGGCAAGGTAAAGTCGTTGCGGCTTTTGTTACGCGTTTGCGGATTTAGCACGTCAACTATTATCTTAAATTACTATTGGGGTAGTGTGGTATGTTGGTGAGATTTGTTGATTCCCATTAGTAAAGATTTCGCGCTGTGCGGATTTATAATCTTGCCAATACTACAGTGCTCAATTTTGATTGTCTACTTGTTGCGATTAGTAGATCACTTTCTTCGTATATCAACCCGTAGAAATCGTATTTCGCTACCTACGGATTTTGTTTTCTTATCTTCTTGTTTATGTTTACGATTGGCAATGTTGTTACTGGTGTGCTAAGCTGAATCCCGTTTTACTCTACCTTTTCAAAAAAACGTTTTCTAAGTTTATCTAGTCTGGAATCCGATTCAAAATATATGTAAATATTAAGAGTTTTATCAATGTATTTTTTTTTTATTTATAAATAATTGTAATTAATTAAGTGATCATTGGTTATATTTTAGAGTACATTAATACTGCTTAAAATTGTTATCGCCGTATTTAACTTAAATAATATTATTATTAGTATTATTAACCTCCCATTTATAACAGGTTTGTTAACGTCTGCCGATCCCGTCATTGAGTTTCGATTTATTGTCACTCGATAAAAATTGCTTATGTATGCGCCGAGGTGGATCCACGTCGCGTGTTAGGTACCAAATTATTCCTTTCATCGAATTGTTTTGCGTATCTCGCCTTGGTGAGTTTCAAAATTAATTATTTGACGCCTTCGCGCGTGCGTATACTTATTAAATTTTAATCCATAATTATTTGTACGAGGTCTTGGTGTGTTTGCCTTTAATCTTGTTTTTTTGGTGTTATTTATTGTGTGGTTTCACACCAAGCTCTCGCTACAAACAAAAACGTTTATATTCATTCTTATTGTATTGCTCGTATTTTTTTGTTCAGGTTAATCCACAATAAATACCATGTTATAATTCTTGTTCTATCAGAAGTGACAGCTCTTGCATTTTGCGCTGGGAAAACTATAGGAGTCCGTTAGGTCCCCGGACTTATCGTGTCTTTATTTTATTGTTTTCCTGGACCTTGGCGCCCTTTTTGTGCTCTGAGTTTTCTTTCTCCTTTGCAGAGCCTTTGTTCTTCACAACGTTGTACGAATCCCGACCCTATATTATCCAAGCCGTGGCTTATTTATTTGCCATCAGTTTTCTCCAAAGGAGACTATTAGTTTGGTTTCGATTAGATTTCTAATTTGAACTGTGACAGTTTGTAGAATGCGAAAAATATTTACACGATCACGATGACATAATTATTTTAAAATCTGCAAAGATAATATGACCGTACCTATGTCCAAAGCAGACTACATATTCAAAATAAATGAACTATTAAATGGATGATACAATATATACAAAAATAAATTCCGACCCAACCCCAAAGTTTCAAAGAATAGCTTTAGAAATAATTCAAAATTTAAAAAAAGAAAAATTATATCACTAATGATATAGCTAGACAATTAAACAATTATAGCAGCGTTGCTCCTAAACTGTATGAATTACCCAAAATTCCTAACGATAATTATCCCCTAAGGCCTATAGTAGCGTCAAACAGTTCACCAACTGAAAAACTTTCAAAATTTATAAGTGATATTTTAAAAAACTCAATTTGTCAAAATGAATACAGTGTAAAAGATTAATTTCAATTTTCTGAATTCATTAATAATTTCCAAATTCCAGTAGGTTATGAACCTATAAGTTTAGATGTCGTTTCTCCTTTCACAAATATTCCAAAAGAATTAGTACCCAGTGACATTAAATTAATTTGGAACAAAATAGAAAAAAGTTGTATAATATCACAAAAGTTATTTTTGGATATTATATCATTCATTTTTGACAGCAGCTGTTTTTCTTTCAATAAAAAATTTTAAAACCAGCAAAAATCACACTGTACTCTACTGGAAAATCTTGGAACGTTGAAGACCTTTCCCCTTTTTACGTAAATTTTCACGTATAAAAAAAAAATTTTTGTCGACTCTACATAAAATATTCAGGCATAATAAATATAGTCAATGTTCAAAATAAAGAAAAATAATGCCTTATGCTAGATAGTTCTGACCTGTAGTTTTCCTTGTGCGTCTTTTCTTGTTCTCCTTGGATCTGCTACTGCGTGCTGTGGATCAGTACCCCAGGATTATTTTCAATTGAGTTGCTCCATTCAATACTTAAAACAATCCTCTGTTTTGTGCTCCTTTGCGTAGATTTAAACCAATATTTTTATTCGGTATCAATTTATTTAGTTTCCAAATTATACCCCGTTCAATCAATAATCAAGTATTTTCTTAATTTACTTAGATTTATCCCATCTTTCTTAGATTTACTTAGATTTTCGTAGTCTCACTTAGATTTTCTTAATCTCACTTAGAGTTCTAGTCTTTTTTAGTACTACTTGGATTTTCGTAGGCTCACTTAGATTTACTCCGTCTTTTTTAGACTTACTTACATTTTCGTAGTCTCACTTAGATTTACCCCGTCTTTCTTAAACTTACTTAGAGCCGTTTTCCAGCAAACGGCGAAACTTGTCTCATATATTTCTCACTATTATTTACTTTAAAATTCTCTAACACCACTTTCACAAATACTTAATTATTTTAATTTTAATATTCACTCGTTGCGTAAATTCTTGACTATAAGTGATGTGGATTGTGCTCAGTTTGAATGAAGACCGTCTGCTTATCAAATTCGCGTGTTATATAAGGAACGCCCCCATCTAAAATTCATTGGTTATCGGCGTTGTTTGTTCAAAGTTTACAACCAGCCATAGGATGTTTTAAATACTTTGGGCTTTTACAGGTATGTCTGATAATAATTCGCCGGAATGATGTTCTTGGTCACGTAGGATACCAGTGGATTTCTATTCTGTATTTATTCTTGACCGTCTGTTTTGATGTTATTACAGGAATTTCTAATTTGCCTTGGCACGTAATTTAACTTATGGCTTTTGTTTGTCTAGATAATACTCTAGGTTTTGTATTAACTCCATGCAGAAAATCAGGTAGATTGAAACTGTTTTTCTTGGTCGCCAGTGAAACTATTTTTTCTTATACAGTGAAACAACTTGTTTATAAGGCTGGCCTCACGTTGTGAGCCAGCGAAACTTATTGTTCCAAAAATCTTCCGACACAACCAGGGGTCTATTTCTTGGGCAGAGCTATGAGAAGTGGGGGGGAGGGGGTAAGTCGAAATCTGTTTGCAGATCAAACTTAATCTAAACCACATAGGCGCCACCAAGTCCTGATGTAATTATGGTTATTGCATAACGTATTTCTAAGGGCGGACGTGGAGACCCAAAAAAAAGGATCGCCTTCGCTGACAAAAACCTGTCTTAATAAAATAAGACGCAGCTCCTGTAAGAAATTGTAATAGTTAAATAAATAAAAAAGTGGAACACCATTTGTGTCCAGCAAAAATACATAAAGAAGTAGTAAAAAGGTATTTCCAATATAAAATTGGCATCAATTTCTTACTCATAAGGGTTTTAGCTTTATGTTATTAGATTTGATCATACTTGATCAAAATAAAAAACTTTAATCTTGAACCAATTGTTTACTAAAAAGAATCTCTTTTAAAATAATATGACTTGTAACAAAAACTTAATCATTAACTGTATCAATCTAAAACTTTCAACTTTCATGTGTGTCTTAATTATTTTCAATCAAATATTTTACTTCAAGACATGAACTTGTTGTACAAAAAGGGTTCTAACCTGTGCAGATCTATTCAGGCAGATAACAAATTAATAGTTTCTAACAATGTTAGCATTTGAGTTTTCTAAATTACATATACAAATTTTAATTTAAATAAAGCTGATCACAAAAATAGACATGTTTACATGTATTGTACTAAAGCTGTTCAAAGCAGTTGCTTTCAAAATAACATCTGTCAGCTACAAAGCAGAAAAATATATGACGTCAGTAACACTTGTTGACGTTACCGACGATATATATTGAGCAAAGCGTGTTGTTTTTAAAACATTAAATCAGTGAACTTTAGTTTTACTACTGGTAAATCCAGCTCAGCAATTAGTTGAAACTTTTATAACGTACTTGTACTACGCATCAAAGCAAGTTAACGTGTTCCTAGTTTTGTGACACATAAAAAGAACTTATAGCTATCTACGAACCAAAACTGCATGTGTCGCCTTGTAACAAAGAAAGACGGGATCCACGTTATTTCAAGCAACAATAACAGCGTTTGTAATTTGAAACAAATTCATCCAAAACAACTTCTATAATGACTTCGTTCCACGTGTCAAATCAAATCCTGTTGCAATACATTCTGCAGCATTTGTAATCTCGAAGTTGAATTACGCCGCCTTCCAAAGGTAGCATCTTACATGTGTATACTTTACTGTGTCCTTGTGTGTCTTAAAAGTTACTTCCTACTTGTCGTTGTGTGTCTTAAAAAGTGCATCCTTCTTGTCGTTGTGTGTCTTAAAAAGGTTGCATCCTTCTTGCCGCGCTAAATAAATTATCTCAAATTATACAAGTTCTCACAATATATGCCTTACCGACCGTTATTCGAAGATATGTTCACTAATTGAAGTGGATTCGCAGATTACCGGCCTGTAATCTAGGGCACATGTTGATATTTCTATCACTTGTGGCCGACTATCTTCTAACTAGCTCGGGCGGTCGCGCCGTCAGGAGGAACAATCAAACATAGCTGTGCTTGTAAATAGCTGTATACTACACAGATATTTAAATATAAGTAGATTATTAAAGGACGATGCAGGCTTAACGTATTACTTTTGAAGTTGAATGCAAATTATTGTTGTTATTAATAAAATTGTTACTTTATTCTTAAAATTATATGGAGGGATTTATTATCGAAAATAAAATTGTTACAAGATGAAATAACGTAAATTAACATTTTACATCTTGCTTTTCCGAAACGTATTTATTTCAAAAGATGCGTTTATTAGCAGAACGCTTTGCTATCTCCTTTCACTATCGCATGTTTAATTTTAATGGGAATTGTATCATGATTACCTAGCTTTCACTGCATTTAACGCGCATCTATTTACAATTTATGAATGCTTTTTGGTTTAAGACAAGTTTAATTGCGTGTAGAGTTATTTCTTTTGCTGAATGTGTGTTTATTGTTGAAGAATATGCTTCCCGGCGTTAATTAAAGTCAATTGCGAGCCTTATACAGGGTGTTAAATGTTTGCTCTTTGCATAATTTGCAAATTACGTATTTTTCATGCTAAATAAATGTAGTTTTATAACTTCTAGTACTATTTACATGTATTGTGTGACCATTATGACTCAATATACCCCTCGTATCATAGCAATATATATATATATATATATATATATATATATATATATATATATATAGATTGATGTGGTAAGGGGTCATATAAAAGTTATTGAGTACATTGAGTACAATTCCGCGTAGACACAACATGCCAAACCTGAGACAACAGAGAAATTTTGTAAATAGGTAATTGTAGAAACTTTTCTAAATAGAAGCACTCTGTATATTATGCAAATTTATGCAAAAACCTCATGAATTAAGAATTACATAACTTAATATTATCTTTTAAACTGTAATAAAGTTGAGTACGTAAATAAAAACCCGTGTTTCTGTAAATGCTCCTCACAAATAAATAGTACTCAATGAAGGAACCTTATAATACATTATTTCAGCTTGTACTAAAAAGAATTTCAGTTCATTACAAGATTAGAAGGCATAAAATTTCATTTTCGTTAAAAAGCGTATAAACTAACACAGAACATGCAATCGTGTATTTTATATTGGACAGTATTTCGGTTTCTTAAATGTTCAAGAAACTTCAAATATTTATTAATCCATTTGCAAAATCCGTAAATCAAAGATAACGATCGAGTTTCGAAATAATAAATTAAGATAACAGATAAGAATTTCAAACATACAGTCATTGCAAATCCCAATTAAAAACTATAAATGAGGTACGACATTTAACGATGTAATAAATCAAAGATAAGGACAGAACGACAGCGATTTAGATAAGATAAACGGGCAAAATGCCCAATTAAGTATCATTGTGAGAAGTAATTGTACTAATTAACGCCACTTACGCGAAAAATTACATTATCCACATAAATGAAACCAACCAGAAATTTATAGTTTTCCAGATTTTTGACATAGTATAATTTATATTATATAAACTGATCAAAGAAAAGAATGAGGGTCAATTACAGTCAGTTCATTTCAGAGAGTTTTACTGCTCATGAAGATATTAGTCAACAAATAATAATGGGTGCTTAAAACTGATAAATAACGTTAAAAGTCGAGCTAATGAGTCGGGTGAATGACCAGTATTAAATACCTGCTTTAAGCATAATAAACAACGCTGAAAGTTGATTTGATGTTGAGATTATAAAAAGTAAGATCTAAAACTAAATAATTGAATACTCTTTGAATGAATAACGATAAATTCTTGCAACATGAGTTTTAATTTAAACGGAAGAGTACAATATGGATTTTCAAATACAACTAAAGGAAAAGTAATGTGCTACGGAATTCCATGTAGACAAGAAAGAAAAGTAAAGTAAGAAAAGAAAATCGCCCGCAAAAAACAAAAAAGAAAAGAAGGAACTTGTAAGAACTTAACGTGCTAGCTAGAAAGTCGTAGAGTGGGGTGGGTTAAAGAAAAAGCGAAAGAAATTTGGATACAATTTTTATTGGCAAATCATTAAAGTAAGATGTACAACAGATGAAAGGAAATCCAACGACAAGGAAAGAAAAAGATTATTTGCATTTGTCCTGATGGGTTTTATATAATATGAAAAAGGAAATTTTTATATATAACTACATAAAAACTATTTAAGTATTAGCACCTAATTTTAAATAATTCAAAGTAATTTTTTACATATCAAAAGGAAAATCTTACCATCTACTCTAGCATTCCTGGAAAAAAAATGAAAAATCTAATCTTACTGATTTTTTAAAAATCATCTGCAAAATATTCCCCCACAAGATGAAATATATTTATTCTACATAACTTTTACCGCACTTCTTGCAATTTAATCACTGATAAGTAAACAAAAAAAGATTTAATAATAGTGAATAAATAATTAAAAAAAAAACCCTTACTCGATGAAGTGCACTTCGAGATATCGATAAACAATTTTATAAACGTTAGCCTATTGTGGCTAAAGTGTAAACATCATATTCCTAATTGATTATTTAACAAAAAAATCCTAGGATAGGTGAATGGTATTTACGAGCTTTTCTAAATTAAATTTTTATATCACCAAGTATCACTGTCTTATAAATTATCAAATAAAGGAAAAAAATATCGTAGCCCTAAGGCTTGTAAGTATGACACGATGTAACCAACTACATAAGCTGATTTAAAAAAAAGAAGAATCAAAGTATGAAAAGTATAATAAACAAGTTCAAATATAATATATAATAATATATAATATTAATAATACATACAGTTTGTGGAAGGATTCGGACGATGCACTCTGCAAAGGCTTTGTTCTGCAATAAGTAGGAACCTTGGAATCATCTGCTTCATTGTCGACTTACCATCGAAGAAGGAAAAAAACCATCAGCAACAAACCTCGCTGGCTATTTCCATATAATCGTCGACCCATTCGAGCACAGGTTCGAAGTAATGTCGTTTGTAGTAAACTCCTAGCATCAAGACTGGGTTAGCAAAAATCTTCTGCACGGGTTCGTTCAGTTCGTAAACAATCATTTCACGTTATAAAAATACGGAACAGCAGTAATGTTCCAATGTGCCAAGTTTTTGCAAACTACATCCCAATCTAATAATTTTAACCATCACGACACCGACAATAAACACAAGTCACTACACATAAAAAAATTTATCCGCGACTACACACAGAATTACATCTTTCATGCGATAAAGTGGAGAGCGATTCTGTTTGTAACTCGAGTAACTAACGAATAAAAAAAAAACATCTTCGCATTGTCCTGTGTTGTAAATAACGTTATTTGTTTACTTCATCGCAAAGCTAGTAGAGAACCAACTGTCCTAACAACGCATGAAAACAACCAAAACCCCTTCAGGGCGTTAAGGTGTGTAGTGATAAAACCACGTTAAATAGCAACGCCCTCCCTTCGTAGGAAACCCATTTGATAAAAACACGTTGCTAAATGAATGACATATTTCCGAGACAAATGTTTTAACAATCAAGAACCACATATTAAACGTATTATAATATTTCTGAAGCAAGTGGTTTGATAAATAGATACCAGATTTTAATATTGTATTAGAAGAGTAATTTGCTACATTTAAATTATCATTGCAGGTAATAATAAAACCTATTGAAGAAATGCATATATTTAACCTTTGATAACCAAAATAAAATAAATCTTCGTACTTTGTTTTAATAAAATCCTAGGTTTTCACGTTATCAGAATAGGATGATTTCAAAATATTTAAAATTCTTAATAATAATAATTGCAAAATGTATAACTAATTCAAAATAAGTTCGAAGTACCTTAAATTTTATAACTGAATATTTAACGCAAATTCTACAGGATGATGAATAAGTGACCGTTTCGATTGACAAACGTTGCCAGATTCGTTATTACACGCAAATAACCTTAAATATCATACGGAGTATGAAATTTTAAATTAACTACTCGTCAAATGATTTAATTTGAGGTACGTATAACAAATTCAACGATACTGATTTGGGAAAGAATGTACGAAGTTTAAATACACGATTTGGACATAGAGGTAAGCCTACGATATAACAATAGAAAAGGACAATCAACATAATTTAATGGTAAATTTGTTGTTTATTTAAGTGGGTTAGATTACATAAAAATTGGGCATGCAGAATTTTTTTTTGTAAGTGGATAATTAAAAAATTTTATGGTTGAGCTTCCGTAAAATTCTACCTTCATGAAGGGATTTATTCAATGTATCAGGTCAGCTATGTTTAATTTCGATTTAAGGATTAGTAAAAATTATGTTTGTTATGTATTTGTAAAATACTAATTAAAAAGAGAGATTTTGAGGACTCTATTTTAGTATCTAGTAGTTATAAAAACTTTTGACTTAATATATTAACAATATTGGACTCTGTTTGTAGATGTTAATGTTTGTATGTATGTAATTTCTTTTTGAAAACATTGTATGTTAAAGAAACATGTATGTGGATGTAGCAATTACTATTTGAAGAATTGTTTGTTAACAAATATTTTGTCATTATAAGTTTAAACTGAACTAGCAAGGTAATACAGGCAACACTTTCTATTCAGGCATCTTCAGACTATAACTCACAGCAACTTTTTATTGGTGCCCAGTTGAGGAGCTCATTTCACTGTCACGCAATAAGCCACAGCACTTTTACTGGCGTCCCAACCTGGTGCTCAATTAAACTGTTTGAAAATTAAAGTCTTTTTGTGTCTTGTAGGATTCTATATGAGTTTTCTCGGTGAAGTATATTTGATTAGTTTCCAGAATGACTGATTTTATGAAAGAAATCCGTAAGGGTTTGAGAACTGAAGGTGTGGAAAATGGTTCTGAAAAAAGCATCTATTTGGAAGACCCGAAAAAAGAGGAGCCGGAGATAAAGACAGAACAGAGTGTAGAGGAGACTCAGGAATCTAAACTGATGGCACTTTTATTAAGTTTAAATAAAAACATGCAAGAAATGAAAGAAAAGAATGAAATGAGTATCAAGGAAATTAGTGAAAAGAGCATGAAGGAAATGAGACAAAATATGCGAGAAATCAGTGGAAAAATGAGAAAAGTATTGGGGAAACGAGTGTAGTATCAAGAAAATGAGTGAGAGATCTGATAGGAATACCCAGAAGCTACAAGCGGAATTTGAAGAAAATCTAGCAAAATTGGGGGAAAATTTAAAATTAGAAAGCAACAAGAATGAAAAGAAATTTAAAGAGGATGAGCGAAAAATTAACTGACGTCTTAAAAGAAAAAAGTAACAGCAAAGAGGAACCGATATTTAAAATTAGAGAAAAAGTGGTACAGATTTTAGAGGATATGGATAAATTTTTAAATCATTTCTGGGGGATAATCAACAATTTAAAGTAAGGGATAACTTAATCATGAGAAAATACAGCACCGATTCAGACACGACAAGAGGACTATATGCCATAAAAAATTCAGTAAGGCTTAACAACTCGATCTTCCCCTAGAGGACAAACAGATAATTAAATATCTAGCTGGACATTTTGAGATGGAGGTAATACAATGCATAGCCTTACAAAACATACTCAACTGAGACGTATTCTTAGAATACCTACAATGATATGATAAAATTTGGTCAACCCAGAAGGATAGAGACTAGACCTAGGAACCAGCCCATAAATTTTTTCATGTACCAGAGGAGCACAGCACCTGAACATTATAATAGTAAAACTTTCAACAGGGAAAATGTTAATAGGGCCAATTTGGGCCAGAACCACACAATCAGAAGAGACATTATGATATAACAATAGAAAAGGACAATCAGTATAATTTATTGAGTTTCTGTAAAATTTGACCTTTATGAAGGAATTTATTGAATGTATCTGATCAGCCACATTTAACTTCGATTTTAAAAGAACTAGTAAAAATGATCTATTCTCCTTTTCTAAAAATTTTTTACACTTAAAATATACTAACAATATTTATTTATTTATTTGTTAATCTACAAGGCTATCCAACTATAGGATACAACTTAGTAACAGACGAAGTAAAAATAAAATATAAGACAAATCTTAAAGAGTAGAGAACAGCAAATTACATTAATATCTAATTTTCACATTGATAAATCATATAAGGAAAGCTTAGAGTTGGGTACATCATACCAAACAAAGAGAATATGAAACTTAAATTAATATAAAGCTAGATTGTGAAGACAAATACTCATTGTTTTTCAATACTTGCAATCATAGCCTGGTTGTGAGCTACAGACAAAGATAAGCAAAATAAATCAATATGATTGATTGCAAAGTTAAAGTTTCTTTGCATTGCTGACAGAGGTGAATTGTCAGCGTAGTTAATGGAGTATGACGACAAGTAGAACATATGTTTTGTGCGGGCAGTATATAAATTTATATTATTTTGAAGCTGACTAGTTATTTGGGTTGAATCAATGATACCAGGAATAAGTTTATATAAAGATAGGCAACATTCTTTCTAGAGAAGAGTTTGATCATTGTTAAAATGACAGAGTTGGTTAAATTTGTAGTGGTTAATTAGTTTTACTTGAATCCTTTCTATATGATTAATATATTTGTGATATATCAGATTCCAAATGACACAAGCGTATTCCAAATGATTATGAACAAGAGAGTTATATAACAGTATTATACTCTTGGGTACTTTAAAATTTTTTGTTATTCTAATTATGAATTATTCAATGTTTTCTTAACGGCAATATGATTAGAGAATGATAGTTTACAGTCAAGTAATACACCGAAGTCTTTAATAATTGAAACACTTTTACTATCAGTGTTGCTAATGACATATGGAAAATCAATGGTATCATTTAGTCTGAAGAATGTAATTCTATAGCATTTGTCGATATTTAGGTGCAATTTAATCGTGAGACAATATGAATAGAGGTTATTTAGTTCCTTCTGTAGTTTATGACAGTAATGGAGGCATGTCATTCGGCGGTAAACCTTAGGATCATATGTATAAAGATCATAGTTGCAAGTTTAAAAGCATGTGGAGATATCATTTATAAAGAGAAGAAATAGCAGGGGATCCAAGTGTGACCCATGTGCGACTCCAAATATAATATTGACGGTGGCTAAGAGACAGTTGTTGAACCTTACACTTTGCAATCTACTGGAAATATAAGACTGAATCCACCATAAAAGATTGCTATGAATTCCAATATTTTCCAATTTGATCAGAAGAGATTCATAATGCGCTTTTTTGAAAGCTTTTGAAAAATCGGTGAATATCGTATCCACTTGTTCGTAACATGACATGCTTTGATAAACCTCAGAGACAAAAGGGAGCAGTTTTGTAACTGCAGAGTGATCTTTAAAGAATCCATGTTAATTCAGACAAATGTTATTTTTAATACCAAAGAAAAGGTATGTAGCAATTTTACCCTCGAATATTTTGTCCACAACAGATAGTATAGAAATTAGCCGATAATTAGTGACTAGATGTTTGTCAGAGGTTTTAAATATTGGGATTATTGTAGATGTTTCTACATTTTAGGAAATATGTCCTCAAATAGAGATTTATTAAATATTAAAGAAAGCAGGATGGTTAGGGAATTGATACAAGATTTTAGATAAGCAAGTGGAATTCCATCAGGACTAAAACATTTACTAATATCAAGACTATTTATTTGTTCCATGTTAGTATTACATCAATATGCAGTATATGCAAAAAATTAACCTACTTAACTATAATAAACAGTAACATCGGGGAACTTAGACCATTAATTATTGATTTAGTAGTGTGTATCATGTGTTGCTTGTTATGTATTAGGATGTGGTAGATCAGATATCCAACAGACCAATAGTACAAATAAAACACTGACCATGAACACTTCATAACTTCTACCATAACCATATACATATATAATGACTAATACATTATACACACTAATAAATCTCTGAAATAATTAAAGGTCTAAGTTCCCTAACGTGTAATCTTCCAGTTGACACTTCTGTGTCAGCATTCTATTTATATAATATTTCTAAATTCAAATGTCTGTTTATAGCGTTGTCCTGCCATCTATATCGTTGTTACCTTTGCGCTTCGTTCGTGTTAACTTTCATAATTACAGGTTATTGTCGTGTACTCAAATTTACGTTATTTATCTGCATTTAAAATTACAAATATGATAATAAGCCATACTTTGCTTTTGTCCTTGTAGATAAGAGGCATTCTTATTTCGATCGTTGTTGGTTAAGGTTGGATTTCTGCTGATATCATCGTATTAATTAGTGATTTAGGCAGAACCAACAAATTAATATTGGCATTTGCCAATTTTGGTTTTATGGTACTAGAATGCCTTTTGCAAGCTTCGATTTTCACTTGTAGTGGATTTAAATTCATCATCATTGTTCATAATTGGTATGAAGTCAAATAGATTAAATTTTATTATTTTAATTTTTGTAGGTGCAGATGTTCGTTATTGAAATCTCAATATTGTAACGTCCTGTTATCCCTAAATCAGTTAGTGCATTTAATTGACCCACATACGTGGTAATTAATATCCCAATTTTCTTTGCAACTTGATTTCTAATATTAAATTTTAGGGTTTTTTTAGTTTTTCTTCGTACACCTTATCATTGTGCTTGTCCTGCGGTATGGTCCTCATAATGTTAATGCTCCTGCCTTCTTTATCTCAAGAACGTCGTTGCACTACCAACTTTATTATTTCTCATTTATTGGCGTTGCCGATCAGCTGTCGTTACTCTGGGTTACCATTCCAGCAGCATAGGACTTCGACGATTTTTGATATGAGATAACTACGTACAGAAGCTAATCATTGAGTAAGACTATTCCATGTATTTATTATTCATTAGTATTTGTGATTATTTTGTGTCATTGTGGTATTATTACCTTCTCTTACTAGTACTTAATATTAAGAATTTGAGCTATTGCTGTTCATAAGAAGTACATCTACTTCATTCAAAATTTAGTAAAACTGATGTACAAAATTTGATATTTAAAACAAATTTTTAGCACCCTCTTTATTGCCTAGGGTGATTTATTAAGATTATTAGTGAATATTTCAACAATACGTTAAAGGTATCTAATATTTACACTATTGTTAGAGATTGCTCCCACGAGGTGCTTATTTGAAATTGAGGTTAGAACACCGAGCACTTAATTTATGGTGCATTTTACGTACTACTACATGCTCACTTGACCAAGAAAAAATGAGTACGTGAGTAATTAGTAACATTAAGGTGAGTGGGAAATTAAGAGTTATTCTTCCCTGATATGCACTCGTGCGGGGTTACTTACAGTAATATTTACAAATTTTGTATTTTCTATACCTGTGTTAATAATTGATGTAATATTGAAATTCCACTGGTACTTAGAATTTTTGTCATTCATTGTTTTTGTGTTGCGATGCGATATTAAAGAAAGTTATTTTGTGAAGTTGCGTGTTTTATATTTATGATCTGGAAGGGGGTTCCTTCGAAGTCTGTTGGAACTAGGACTTTAGGTTTCAAACACTCCTCTATTTTTATCAGTTCCTGGCGCCTTGACATTCCTTGTCCAGGCTCTGATACTGACCTTTATTAATATATTCTGTGCAATACATTTTCTGATCTACCCTGAATTAGAGTCTCACCCTGACTAAGCCGGAGCAAAAGTTGTCACCACCCCCAACCTAAAAGCCGCTAACTAAGCACTTTTCTAGTGCCCGTTAACTTGACTGAAATTTTCCATGACAAACGTTACCATTAATTATAATTAAATACATTAAATGTTAACATATAATATGTATTGGTGTAATACTAACATAGCTCTATAAATATACCCTATATATAAGTTTAACATTATAATAATTTTAAACGTTTTCATATACTCCGAAACGGTTTTGTAAAATATGACCTTATCAACACATCTAGATTTATACTACCACTTATAGTATGAAACATAACTGATTTAATACATACTAGTGATTCTCTATAATAGTTGTTAGCATGTAAGCGTATTTTAATTTTATTCTTCAATAACAAAAAATGTTTGAATTTTAAATTTATAAAAAACCATGTGAGCAAGGTAAACATATAACTGAAATGTGTAGTGTTATAAAAATAAAAAGGATTTTTATAATTCAATATAGGTATGACCTACATAACAAGAGTTTTCTCATTAAGTTAAATCAAAGGTTCAGAAATATACCACTTGATATATATACTATATATATATATATATATATATATATATATATATATATATATATTATCGTGTAATTTGTAGGTTAATTGTAGTTACATAAGATCATAGGTCAAGCTAGGATGTGTAGTCACAATCTACGAGAAGGTTAATCAGGTATTTTAGTCAATTAAGATTGCACATATTCAACTTAAGGTAGGAATTTAGGGTAATTTAATGTTGGTTAATGTATTTTTAGTAAGCAGCTTTGCATTCATTTATATAGTAGCATAATATTTATAGAGTAGAAAACTAAGGTTTAAAACAATACAATGCAAATACCGCTTTTATTCTAATTTCAGATAGTGTACAAGAATATAAAAGCGTTATGCGTTAGCATTGGATCAATATTTTTAAGAATAAACTTGAAACGCCTTAATATAGCATGTTAAATAAAAGCTTGTTTGGATAGGGTAAGAAAATCAATAACTTTCAGAATGTAAACGTACGTTACAAGCAGACATGGGTTGATATTACAGACGAAAAAGGATTTTAGTAAAGAATATGTAAGACGAGGATGCAAAGGTAAATATCGGTTAGACTTCATAATAAACACGCGAACAAAGACTGTTCTATAGCCTGTAGATAGAGTAAGACGGACGATGTTTGTATCGATCGGAAAATTAGGAGCGAAATGGAGCAATGTGATTGGACGTTTCAGATATACATACAACAGTTTCAATGTTGGGTAAGGGTGATATACAATTGGGAATTTGTAAGAAGGGAGCACAAGTAAGAAAGAGCAATATATAGGAGAAAGAGAAACGGGATGTTTTGTTTAGTTTGGAAGGCGTGAATGTAGTTAGAATGGAAAGTTCGTTGAGGTTAGTTTCGCTAAAAAGACGGACCGTTGACGATTTTGTAAGGTGTTTCATGTAATTTTAGCTGTTTGTACATCGTATTCCATGGAAATCTGAGAGACGTTAGAACTTTATGTCGAAATTAGCGACGGTTTGGCCGGTAAATTTAAGAAACGAGTTGTCCATTGTAGTTCTACGTGCTAAAACTTGGAAAACAGGGGGTACATAAGCCCTATATAACCACCTCAGTGGAGTGTGACGTTCTCTTATTTTTACGTTCGTCGCTTGCCTACAAAGTTACTTCTAGTGAATGTATTAAGTGATTTTGTATAATTAATAGTAATTGCACACAAGTTAGTGTGGTGTGATGATGAGTCTACTTATTTAATATCTGAAAATGAATAGAGAATTCTAAGCGAAGCGTATTCGGAGTATGTAAGTACAAACGACTACTATTTTGGGTATTGGAATGTATGAAAATTAGTAAAAATTGGAATTAATGGTGAAGGCACTACATTTGATTTTCCAATGCTCCACCCGAAGGTACTACATTGGCCAGGAAGCGAGTTTTTTTTTTACCTGGAAAATTAATTAGTTCGTTAAAAATGGGAATATGGTGTGGAAATTTTGGAAGCTGGATGCATTTGGTTAATTGTAAATGAAGAGAGATTTTGAGATAGCAGCAGGCAGAGAAGAATGCTGATTCGACCGGGTAGCTGTTCCACAAGCTAGAGCCATACTAGACGGCATCATCTTCAAGGGCTGGTTTGCGGATACCTGCTAGAGAATAGATACCAGGTAACAATTTTTATACGAACATTTTGTGATGGGTATTGGTGGTGTTTCTTTTAACTTTTTTTGTGCCTTGGAGTGTTTATATTTGTATGAATTAATGAACTGGAAATTTATTTAGGGAGAAAAGGATAATCAATTTACACATAACCAGGCCATGTTGTACAAAGTAAAAGGACTTATTTTATTTTCATGGTGCTGTAATTTTGCACTCACTTTTAAAGAGTTTTATCGTGAGCTCATATTAAGACAAATGAGGTTAACATCAAGTATGAGGATAGCCTTCTTACTTTAATAGGGTATTTGTTTAATAAGGTTATCGAATCCAATTACATTTTGAAAAAAGAATTGTTGATAATGCAAGTAATACGATTGTACATAAGAAAACAAGTTTTGACTAATGTAATCTTTATTTCGTGTAAATAGAATGTGATTTATTTTATGAATTGCGTTATTTTGAGTATGAGTGTAGGGAGTGAATGTCTTTTAGGTTACAGCTTAAAGGCAGTTAGTGGGAGTTATTAGATTGATCAGTCCAGGTAAGCTTCAGTGGTTAGTTTCTTAAGCGTATTGTATAAGTAGAGACTGAGAGCAGACGAGGTAAATTTCAAGAGTTTCCAGCTGAGTTTTACAATAAATATGACGTCTAAACAGACGGGCTTCAAAATGGGAACTTCACAATAATAATGTCGACCCAAGCGTGGGGCATGATGGGACCTGGTTAAGCTACACGATAATTTATATATATATATATATATATATATATATATATATATATATAAAGTAGGTTTAATGAGTATTAAATTAATACAAAGTAAAAAGAAATTATTGACAAGTGACTCAAATTCAGCCACGAGGGCATCCTGTTGACGCGTTTCGCCCTAATTGGGGCTCATCAGCACAGGAGTAGCAAAGTTGTAATATTTAGTACACACACCTTATGGGAAGTACAGCATCATCTGGCTCACAATTTGTGTCTTCGTTTCTTGGTGTCTTTTTTTACTTTACATTAATTTAAGACTCATTAAACCTACTTTTCTTTTAAATTATAACTTTTGGGTATGGAAAAAAGCACTTAAGCCTGATCTCCTCTGTGACGACTGTTGCTAAAAACCTGCGATGTCAGGCGAAACGACACAAGGACACAAATTGTGAGCTAAGTGATGCTGTACTTTCCATAAGATGTCTGCATTAAATATTATAACTTTGCTACTCCTGTCTGGATGAGCTCCAATTAGGGCGAAACGCGTCGACAGGATGCCTCGTAGCTGAATTTGAGTAACTTGCCAATAATTTCTTTTTACTTTGTATTAATTTAAGACTCATTAAACCTACTGTTCTTTTAAATTATAACTTTTGGCTATGGAAAAACAGTTGAGCCGGATTTCCTCCGTGCCAACTGCTGCTAAAAACCTGCGATGTCAGGTGAAACAACAAGAAGATACAAATTGTGAGCTAGGTGATGCTGTACTTCCCATAAGGTGTCTATATTAAATGTTACAACTTTGCTACTCCTGTCCCGATGAGCTCCAATTAAAGCGAAACGCATCGACAGGATGCCCTCGTGGTTGAATTTGAGTCACTTGCCAATAATTTCTTTTTACTATATATATATATATATATATATATATATATTACTGTAGTATGATAAGCTTAGATATGTGTAAATAAGCCAAACATGTATTTATTTGTAGGTACCCTGTATATAAAAATCAAAAATTTATTTAAAACGCTTCAATATAATTAGATTGGGACAAAGTTAGATAAGTTAAGGTAGGTTTAATTTCTATATGTTAATTTAGCACAAGGACAACAATTAATTATGAATAATATCAATAGCAAGGTCAAAAACCATGCACAAATATTTTTATTATAAAAGATTTTCAGTAAAAATCAATAATTTAAGCAAGGTACATTTATTTATTAAACGTAGCATAAGCTAAAGCAATCGAGGAACTTTACAAGGTTTTGTATTTGAAAACAAGCTACAACCGTCAAGAATTTCATGGAATAGACGCGTGATAAATAAACGATTCCTATATAAGCTAGGATACATTGAGAAAACAGTTCTGGGTACAATGTGTTAATGGAAAATACAAGGCTAACAGCAACGGTCGACTAGTTGAAAACAGATCGATAAAATTAGGCGACAGACGATATTTAATATGTAACAGAGACAGATAGAAGATATCAGGTGATTAGGTGACAATGACTTTCAAACGTGGATAAGACGAGTACATTTTAAAAGCCAATAAGTGGGACGAAGATGCAACATGTTTGTAGAAGGTATCGATTTTTCAATGCGCACATAAAAAAAGGGATAAACAACTGTGAACAATATAGTAATAGAGGGACGAAAATAAGGACAGAAAACATGGGGCAGACAAAAATACCAGAAATGTAGAAATAATGTAGGCAATTTAGGTAGGATATTAACACAAAGCTAGTAGACGTTATTATGAAAGCAGAAGTGCAATAGTTGTATGTACGTGCATACGAGAGCCGTGATTGAAGTTGTTTGGGGGAATATAGAAGAGTGGAGATTTCAAAGAAAATTAGAACAGTTGGCAAGTTTATAGTTTTTCGCGGTAATGCAATGTTTGTATTGAAAGTTTCCCAGTTTTAAAAGACGGTTGTATTTTCGTGCACGTTTGTTTGTGGAATTGAGTGGTCGTTGACAAGTTTTCAAAGAATATTTAACAAAAATACGTGCAACTTAAGAGGGGATGTGCTTATAAAAGCGTTGTTGGAGGCAGGGCTCGCTCTCTTAGTTTTCAATCCTTCGGAAGATCATCCTAGCTTCAAACCACGTGACTAATGCAGTCCGAATTTAAATTTACTAGTGTTGTAAATGCACAAGTAGGTGCAAGTTAGTATAAACGGGACGAATCGTATTAAATTATTTTATTAATTGAAGCAGGATGACTTGTAAGTAGAAAATTATTTGCAAATTGAGTGAGGGTGCTAGTTGCACATTGCTTGTAAGAAGAGGTTATGTATGGATCTGTAGCGGCAATCCTGAGAGATTGTTGATGGATTGGAGGCCCAGCGGGCTCGAGATTTAATTGCTGTTCCCAATGGAAGGCAGCAATGTGGAGTGATCCTTGTACGTGCAGTCGATAGGGGAAAGCATCTACGGAGGTGGTGATCTGGATGAAGAATACTCTCCAGGTAATGATTTTTTTTAAACTGTTGTGCTGGTGCTTATTTGTTTAAACTATTAGTGATTTTGAGTTTTATTTGATGACAAATTTATAACCCAATATTAATGCTTGTATATAATAATTATGAATATTTTCACAGATGTAAGAGGTAAACGGGTCTTTTGTATAATTTTTCAGTGCTAAAATTTTGCCCACAAATATAAAAAGGTTTATACTGAGCTCACCATATACCAGGGGAAAGTAAAGTAAGGTTCTGGGATAGGCCCATTTACTTTACCATAACACAATGAAATGTTTAACGAGCAGAAAATCGTGGGAGTATTAAGTTGATGATTTTTTACTATCGAGTAGGAATACAAAATGTTTAACTTGAATAACATTTGTAAATATTGAGATGGTGCGAGTTAAATATTCTTTTGTCAGAGTAAAAGAGCTGTATGTTTTTTCTTTGTCAAATTATTTAAAAAAAATTTTTTTAATAAAGAAAGGTGTAGAATAAATGAGTAGCTGTGGTGAGTATCCCTGAAGAAGTAGTGAGCAGAGCTAGGCGTGGGGGTGTCATTTTGGAAAGCATCTTCAGAGGGTACTCAACTGAAACAACTCGTAATCAAAGCTTGAACTCAAAATTTATTTAGGCGATAATTAATGGAGTTTTTATAGACAAGTAATTTTATAGGTAAGTATATCAACCCAAGCTAAGGGCACGATACGAAAAATTCACAATAATTTTATGTCTGCCCAACATTGGGGCTCTAAAGGGGGCAGTGCAGAGCAATATATATATATATATATATATATATATATATATATATTTGTGGACTTATAGGTTATAATGGATGTTAGATAAGTCAGATAATTATTTATGGCAGGGTAACCCATGAATATACAAGTCAATTAAAATTTAAGACGTTTTTCTAAACGATAGTATAGAATTTACAATTACAATAAACTTTAGGGTTAAGTTTGCATTGTTGTAACATAACTGTATATATTAATTACAAACATTAGGTAGGAAATGTAGTTCCGTAAAGAATAGTGTAAAGACTTGTATCTTAAAGAAGTAGCTTGTAGGTTTATTAATCCGAAAGTTTTCAGATTCAGTATGTAGTGAAAATCAATAATTTAAGAAGGTGAATTGTTTAATTGCATAAAGTAACGGATATTCAAAATGTACATATTCTTCGTATAATATAAAACGTTAACATTGGTTAACCTTGCAAAGTTATAGCATAAGATAGGAAAAGTGTTGTCGATAAACAAGTTATAACAGCTAAGGGTTCGAAGAAAAGACCATGCAAGCAAACAAAACATTTCTAGTAAAAATTGAACATTGAAAATACGTTCTCAGTATTAATTTAAAAGATGGAAGATAATTGTCAAGGTTTACTATGTAAAGGATGATTATAAATGAACAAGTATATTTGAGGTAGGGCGACTTAAGATTCGAGCCTTTGGAGCGATGTTTTTAAAAAACGTTTCCAAACTCTTAACAAATTTATTTATTCTTAAAACAAAAATTAACATGGAATTTTGAATAACTGTAAAAAAAATAACTTTAAATCAAAAATAATTAATTAATTGTAATAAGGCGAGTAGCTTGAACAACAAAGTATGGCGTTCGAAGACTGACTGCCGGGCCTTGAGCTCCCGGGCTTTTTATAATAACCTGCCCCCTCACATAGCTGTGGGAACTTGCAGATCTCATGTCTGCTTTTCTTAATTCTACACTTTATTACATTGTAACAATCTTATTTCTAGGTAATTGCGGTATGTTAACCGTCTGTGACCTACCACCTGCAGTATCACTGTCGTCTCGGATACAAAGTTGCATATCCGTTCTCATGAACTGTTAATAACCTGTCTGGGTTATCTTTGTATTACATTGTTGCAATTGACTTATGATTTATTTAACAATTTCTAATAATTCCTATTAGATTCAATTATTCAATATATATATATATATATATATATAGGTAAATTGGGGAATACATAACTGGCGTTGAAGGTTGAATACGAATATGGATCGATATAAGATAGAGAGGCCGTATTTTAGCATGTATTAAAATGAGACAAAATTTAGGCATTCGTTGACTTTGAAGCGATTAGGGGAGACAAGGAAAAATAGAAGCGAGATGCAGCGTGTTAGGTTTAAAGTGTAGAGTGATTGACTTCTATAAGGACTAATAATAATGGGCATATGAGAAACGGAGATAGTTGGTTGGACTCCACATATAGAAAGGGAATAGACGATAATCAAGAGAGAGTAGATGTTGTTAAGATATTATTGTACTTGTAAACAGGGAGTATAAAAGAAAAGAGATATAAAATACGAGTTAGACAAGGATACAATAAACTGGTAACAGACATAGTATAACATGTTTTACTTTACTGGTGGGGTTAAATAGTTAGGGGTTATTTTTATATCCCCAAATATGACCAGTAACCTTTAAGGAAGGATTCCCTTAAAATGATGGAACGCAATTATCTTCTGACTATGCTAGGGGTCTATTCCTTGGGCAGAGCTTATGAGGATTGGTCGTGGTTCTTTTTACAAAGCATTATTTTATTACTAGGGCTAGATTCTCGACAAAACTGGGGTTTAAACAGGGCGCCACCAAGTCTGTAATTTTAAACACAGGGTTTCCTTAAGGGGGACTTGGGCGTCTTTAAGGAGGAATACCGTATTAACTGCTGACGCAGGAGCTGTAAAGAAAATTTAATTAAATATACTAAAATGAGGACACAGGAAGTTTTCTCTTGCTACCTCATCAAAAAAAACAACAAACATTAATCAGGCAACAATAATATGAATACTAGTTTTGTTCTTTAAATACTGTAAAGGCTATTAAAGCTCCTTATTAAATTGGGTTTACCACTTTACTCTATTTGGTCTTATTCTTTGTCACCTTACTTCTGAACATACTTGTTCAGAATAAAACAATTAATTAAGAAAATTAAATGTTGTTTCTTTAATTAAAAATGGCACTTTCTAAAAAATTGTAGATATAAAATTTATGTTTAAGAAAAGATAATACAAGCTTCATCTACTCATAAGGTAGAATTATATATACAAAGAAAAGTATCAAAACTTCAAATGTTACTTTAGTTACAAAAATCTAACTTGAATTTATACCAGAAATGTCAGATCTGCTTTTTCTGTTTACACTTTATAAAACTTTAACTACTTCTCTATTAATTCATTATTTAAAAATTGTAAGTGAAATCATGTGTAAATGAAACATCAATAAGAACTCTTTAAGTTCACATTATTTTATAAAATTTAATAACTGTAATTGTATTGAACTAATATTGTCAACAAGAATTTACTAAGGTCCTTTTTAATATGCGAAATGGATTTGTCAAAATAGATAGTTATAAAAATATTTTCTGAAGCAGCCTGGTATTAAAGATTGTCAAATGTAGACATGATGCAAGAATAATTTAATCTCTTACCTTGGCCCTGCAGGTGTTCTTTACATGTTGTCTTCACAACATGTTAGGGCAGGTGTTTATACATACATTTTCAGAAAACAAGTGACGTCAACTCCACATGTTCCACCGAACACGAACAGTTGCGTGACCCTTGGACTGGACCATGCTAACTTCCATGCGTTTTTGTTATATGCACGAACTGGACCAACAAAATTCCAATACTTTCAAAAGCGTCTTCGGACTTCATTTATAAACCATAAAAATTTCTACCTACTTTGTAGAACGTTTCTTTTACATTCCAACTTATTGCTTTTCCATAACATAACACAAAATCCAACTATCCATCGTACGGTTGAAGGACGTTCATATTTTACATTCACAGATGTAAAAGTAGGATTTTATCTTCTGTTAAACACAGCCTACTCGCTGCTTTAGTTTTGTAAAACCAGATAATACAAAACGACTTCTTAAAGTTGTTAATTATAATATAAAAATCTAGCTGACGAATTCTACGAAGCGTTGAAAAACATATCTTATCGTACTTTTACGAAATCATTAAAGAATTGTTTTCTGTGTTATTTCCACAAATGTCCAAAGAATTATTAAATGAGTTTATCTCAGTAATTATCGAAACGAAGTTATTTATTAGAAGTCATTTGAAATCGACTTTTAAACGGAACGTTATAACAAAATTATTGAAGATTATTAAAAATAAAATTATGAAGAGTGTAATTATGAGAAGGGAAATTTATCAGACGAACATCTTCTATAAGTTAAATTATCAAAAGAGCAATTACCAAAAGAACGCATTGTTAACATCACAAAGCCTAGTGTTTTAGCGCACTAGGACTCTACTCCGCACAAAAAGCTAGGCGCAAGTTACACGCCAGAACCTTTAGTGGTTCCATTATTTCTCTACGAGTGCTCTGGCAAAAGTGAGCGCAAATGTGCTATGCACTAAACAGGAAAGGTGTCTGGCCTTAATAATAGTTGTATTAACTTTCTGCGTCTGATGTTAGCAACCAGACTAATATTTCTGTATGGCGGTTAGCACATACAATATCGATACTTGTTTGTTTTAAAAATGGTTCACATGATTTAATGACTTTACTTGAGTTATTAGAACTAAAATTCGTTGATATAGTGTAGCGGTCAAAAAAACTGTTACACTGCCTCTCTCCAAAAAAGAAAAAAAATCTTTTCTTAGAACCAAAGATTTTTTTTAACCTTAAGCGAAATATTATCTTGAGGATTGAATCCTCTATAATTGACCTGCGTGAGAATATAGAAAATAAAAATTAAAAAAATAAAAAATGGGGAATTAGTATAATTAAAGGTGAGTGTTTTTAGTAACTACGCGTACTATACGTCCTTAAGGAAACAAAATCGGTATGACATTATCGGGAATTGTCGTAATCGGGAAGTCTAACACTCTCACGGAAAAAAATTAACAAGATTTACAGGTCTTTATCAAACTCTACTAACTAAAACAAAACAAGAGAGAAACTCTCCAAACTAATATTAAGCGAAAACTATTAACAACGATACTGGAGATAATACCCAGACTACAAAAAAAATTCGAACAAATAAACTATATACAAAACTTATGCTTGCGATGACAACTCAACTCTAAGAACCATAACTAGGGCCTTTTTCAAAAAAAATAGGCAACAACAAAATATCTCAAAAGCAAAAGTATTAAATGTCATCACAACTTTTTCACTACACCAAACGTAAACATCAATTGCTTACTGCGCAACTATTTTAGCGACTTGCTAAAATACTCTAAATCTCAACACAAATGTGAATTCATCACATTATCAACTTTACTAATAACTGTGCTATCAGCACATTCTCACTATAACCAAATAAATTGTGAGCAACTGGTCCACTCAACACTTCAAAACTCAAATTGTGCTATTAGCACTTGCTCAACTTCGCTAACAAAAATGTGAGCGTTCGGCTCACTTACTACTTCTCAACTCAACGGGTGCAATCTGCACTGACTCAAATTCTTAAAAAAAAATTGTGAGCGTCTAGCTCACTCTCACACTCCATCTCAACGTGTGCAATCCGCACTAACTCAAATTCTCAAAAAAATTGTGAGCGTCTAGCTCACTCTCACACTCTATCTCGTGTGCAATCCGCACTAACTCAAATTCTCAAAAAAATTGTGAGCGTCTAGCTCACTCTCACGCTCTATCACAGTAGTGAGTAGTTAACTCCACTACTAATTGTGCTTCCTGCACAAACGCAACTAAACCAAACAACTAGTGAGCAACCAGCTCACTTACAATACTCTAAATATTAGTGAACGACTACTATCGAACGTCACTAAACTAAATACTCAAAAAAAAATCATTACATTCCACTCAACCAAGTACACACTGCTGAGCGACCAACTCATCACGAGTCTCGTCTAGACTTACGCATTTCTTGATGGAATGCCTATATGCGAAATAAACACACCATGGTCCTTCGCATACTCAATAGAAGACCAGTCCTCTGCGGACAAAAATGTCTTCCTTTACTAACTCTACAAAAACTTCACACCAGTTAACACGTTTTAGACCTAAAGAGTTTCGTCTGTCGACATTTTACGAGGCAAACAAAATTCGTTTGTCAACTACAAAAAGAAACAAAAAATATTGTGTTAACGGTAAGAATACACACACATATATAAACATGGGCAGGTGTTCTTGAGAACACGGTACGTACGCATGGGCAAGGTGCTTCTTGGGTTAGATTGTGTACACAGGGAATGTGTTTTTGACAACACAATACATACGCATGGGGAAAATTTGATTTTAACAACACGCTCTTTTATCTACAGGTTTTATTATACTTTAACTTCTTATTCTTATATTTAATATTAATTTGAAATCATATACAAAAAAATTTAGACGAGGTTCTTCCTCTCACCCTTCTATACCAAAACAAAACTAAAGGAAACGATCATAGATATACTTGACTTCAACTTGACTTGAGGAGCAACTACTAACTATATTGGAATGGCATCCTCTTGGTATACAATCGAGAAAGGTTTCAAATCTTTTATATGCCCCCACCGGCTTTCGTACTAAAATACTTAGACCTTCAAAAGAAATTAATCTCAACGATAGCTAACAAAATTTAACATACGGGTACACTCTTTTTAATCTCTAACCAAATTGATGGAATGGGTTATAATCAGGTTGTCCATATAACAAAACTTGCTTCACAACGCATAACTTGGTAGAACGACAGACTCTTTCCTGAGCCTCACCTAGACTACTCTACAAAAAATTTCTTTTATCACCAAACTCTAAATTAGTGATGCCAAAAAAATATTAGGAACGATAAGCGTCGCCTACTCTACACATAACTAACTAAATTGCGTTGCAACGCCGATGTAAATCATAAAAATTGTCATTAAACCAAAAACGTGCCTACTCACTAGGACAATTCATAAACGACACGACGACAGCACAAACCATGTACCTAATTTACCGAAACATTATTTTTAGTACTCTCTATATTGAACTGCATAAAACGAAAGGATATGTAAATAATTATTCATGTGAGTCTCTTATTTTCGAACATGATGGACACGAGATCGACGTCACACCTTTACTACCACATTTAAAACAAAATTTATTCAGAGGGCTCTACAATAATTAAACGTATGACCTGGACGTGTACAATTCCAACACGCGAATTTCTTGACTCTCTCAACACCTGATGATCGCACATCAAAAGGTTTTTCTTGATTTACTACTTGAACTTGAGGAGATGAAGATTTGTTTTTATAAACTCTACTACAAACTGAAGTATTTCTAACTTCTTCTTGACATTTATTTTCTGACTGCGACCTAAAATTTTGACGAAACCAAAAATTATCTTTTGACGGGGTAGCTACCATAGTTTGTTTTGACTGAACTGCCTCTTCAATCTTTTTACCTAATTTTACTAATGTGGAAACATCATTAATCTCAGACAGAGCAAGTTGGGTAACATAAGTTGGTAATAAATTTTTCCTTATAATACGAACCTTCGTAATTTCTGCAGGCATCTTGGGTAACCTACTAAATAAACTCTCTATATGGGCCACAAACAAAACTACAGATTCATCTTTCCTTTGATAACGCGATTTAATCTTTTCCCATAGTTCATCCTCAACATGAGCAGGAAGAAAATCCTCCTTCAATTGACTTACTAAAGAGCTCCAATTCTTCACGGAATTCCTAATTTGTCTAAACCAAACGAGGGCATCATTCACGAATAACTCTGCAGAGGCGTTATACAGGTCGTCTTCAGTTACTTTGCGTGACTGTGCTAACTCTTCGATCCTTTCTAGGAATGAAAAAAGCTGTTTAAGATCTCCAGAAAATTTAACAGACCAAGTTCCTATGGGTAAGGGTGGTGTTACAAACGTGACTGTATTAAGGGGCTCATTACTAACAGGGAGGGATAAGTTTACTGACTCATTCAAACTACTAGGCTTATCTTTCGCCTTATCGAACAATTCTGCTTTGATAATAAAGATCGTAGCCAACGTCTCTCGCGCAAATACAACTGCTTCCTCGTGATTCTGTGATGGCAGCTTCATCCTCTTAACTCGACCAGTTAGGTGTACTAATCTTGACTGTACCCTTTTAAAAATAGAATCAGAAGGATCACCTTCAAATTCTGGCAAAACACTTTTAATCGACACAACGGTATTGTTGATTTCTACACACTCTACCGAAAACTCTACATTATAATCTGTAAGATCTATTAGACAACCTGGTTTATTTGATTCTTTCGCTAATAGACGACCTAATATCTTCCGTTTGTCTACAACTGGTCTAGAACTCTCTATTCCTCTTATTCGGAGTTCATAATCTAACTCTTCTTTGAGTAAGTAAACAACTTGAAAAGTATCAGCCATTTTTATTCTCATATGAAGTCAAAGTAAAAAAAAATTAACTAAAATCTTGAAATCTAAACAAAACTTCAAATCTAAATCATCTCAAATATTCACAATCGACAAAATATTTTCAATAGGGGAACTAAAACTAGATCTAGAATTCACAACTTCTCCCTACTGATCATTAAATTGCTACAACAACCACTATCTTGCTTCCAATTAATTAATTAATTAAGTCTTTAATCAAAAACAATATATGCGACATTGCATGGCAATATTTTCCGCTACGACAAAAATCTAATTACTACCTCTTAGTAGATTCAAAAAAATTTTTTACATTCACAACGCTGTATCAACATAGCTGTTAACAACCGAAACCTCTAACACAATGTTTTTTATACACGTGTACAATCGGTATCAAAAAACTAAGCCCCTTTTTGGTGAGTGCCAGCAAAACAAACAAAAGCTATGTCTTAGGCGTAAGCAAAATAATCGAGCCTCAAATTAGAAAAATAATCGACCCTAATTTAGAAAAATAATCGAGACTCAATTTAGGTGTAATAAAATAATCTAACCTCAATTTAGGTGTAATAAAATAATCTAGTCCCACGTTCTGGGCGTTAGTATAACATGTTTTACTTTACTGGTGGGGTTAAATAGTTAGGGGTTATTTTTATATCCTCAAATATGACCAGTAACCTTTAAGGAAGGATTCCCTTAAAATGATGAAACACAATTATCTTCCGACTATGCTAGGGGTCTATTCCTTGGGCAGAGCTTATGAGGATTGGTCGTGGTTCTTTTTACAAAGCATTATTTTATTACTAGGGCTAGATTCTCGACAAAACAGGGGTTTAAACAGGGCGCCACCAAGTCTGTAATTTTAAACACAGGGTTTCCTTAAGGGGGACTTGGGCGTCCTTAAGGAGGAATACCGTATTAACTGCTGGCGCAGAAGCTATAAAGAAAATTCAATTAAATATACTAAAATGAGGACACAAGAAGTTTTCTCTTGCTACCTCATCAACAAAACAACAAAGATTAATCAGGCAACAACAACATGAACACTAGTTTTGTTCTTTAAATACTGGAAAGGCTATTAAAGCTCCTTATTAAATTGGGTTTACCACTTTACTCTATTTGGTCTTATTCTTTGTCACCTTACTTCTGAACATACTTGTTCAGAATAAAACAATTAATTAAGAAAATTAAATGTTGTTTCTTTAATTAAAAATGGTACTTTCATAAAAATTGTAGATATAAAATTTATGTTTAAGAAAAGATAATACAAGCTTCATCTACTCATAAGGTAGAATTATATATACAAAGAAAAATATCAAGACTTCAAATGTTACTTTAGTTACAAAAATCTAACTTAAATTTATACCAGAAATGTCAGATCTGCTTTTTCTGTTTACACTTTATAAAGCTTTAACTACTTCTCTATTAATTCATTATTTAAAAATTGTAAGTGAAATCATGTGTAAATGAAACATCAATAAGAACTCTTTAAGTTCACATTATTTTATAAAATTTAATAACTGTAATTGTATTGAACTAATATTGTCAACAAAAATTTACTAAGGTCCTTTTTAATATGCGAAATGGATTTGTCAAAATGGATAGTTATAAAAATATTTTCTGAAGCAGCCTAGTATTAAAGATCGCCAAATGTAGACATGATGCAAGAATAATTTAATCTCTTACCTTGGCTCTGCAGGTGTTCTTTACATGTTGTCTTCACAACATGTTAGGGTAGGTGTTTATACATACATTTTCAGAAAACAAGTGATGTCAACTCCACATGTTCCACCGAACACGAACAGCTGCGTGACCCTTGGACTGTAAAAGTAGAATTTAATCTTCTGTTAAACACAGCCTACTCGCTGCTTTAGTTTTGTAAAACCAGATAATGCAAAACGACTTCTTAAAGTTGTTAATTATAATATAAAAATCTAGCTGACGAACTCTACGAAGCGTTGAAAAACATATCTTATCGCACTTTTACGAAATCATTAAAGAATTGTTTTCTGTGTTATTTACACAAATGTCCAAAGAATTATTAAATGAGTTTATCTCAGTAATTATCGAAACGAAGTTATTTATTAGAAGTCATTTGAAATCGACTTTTAAACTGAACGTTATAACAAAATTATTGAAGATTATTAAAAATAAAATTATGAAGAGTGTAATTATGAGAAGGGAAATTTATCAGACAAACATCTTCTATAATTTAAATTATCAAAAGAGCAATTACCAAAAGAACGCATTGTTAAAATCACAAAGCCTAGTGTTTTAGAGTACTAGGGCTGTACTCCGCACAAAAAGCTAGGCGCAAGTTACACACCAGAACCTTTAGTGGTTCCATTATTTCTCTACGAGAGCTCTAGCAAAAGTGAGCGCAAATGTGCTATGCACTAAACAGGAAAGGTGTTTGGCCTTGATAATAGTTGTATTAACTTTCTGCGCCTGATGTTAGCAACCAGACTAACATTTCTGTATGGCGGTTAGCACATACAATATCGATACTTGTTTGTTTTAAAAATGGTTCACATGATTTAATAATTTTACTTGAGTTATTAGAACTAAAATTCGTTGATATAGTGTAGCGGTCAAAAAAACTGTTACAATAGAAAATATAGGAAGGGTACAAAATAGAAGACAGAACAATTTCGTATGTAAGTTAGAGTGAGGTGACCGTATATACGCGTATTCGAGAGGAATGTTTTAGATGCTTGTGTTTGTGTCAGTTGACAGGAAACTTCAACGAATTCGACAGCCGTTGTAAATTTTAATTAGATTTTCGAAGTAAAGCATTTATTTTGTGTTCAAAATTCTTAGATTTTCTAGACGGTTAGTATACGACTGCCAATTTTCCAATGAATTGCTGAAGGTTAACGGTGGGATTTCTAGAATCGACGACAGTTCAGTGTTTTTTGTGCATATTGTTTTTGGAATTGTGTTGACCGTTGTACAAATTTACAAAGAAAGCTATTTTGTGGTGGTGTGTTTTAGGAAGTGAAACTAGTCAGGGGACATTTTTGGTCTATATAAACCACCAGGAAACGGTGAGAAGATCTCTTATAATTGTGATCCAAGCTTCGAACAACATTAGTAAATGAGTTAAGCGACAATTAAGTTTGATATTTTAATTGAAATCGATTAAACATGAACAAGTTGGTGTAATGTTGAAATAGCAGTTTTAAATCTTATAAAATATATTTTGAAAAAGCGAAACATGCTGAACTGTAAGTAGGGACTATCTTATTTTGGTTGTTGGTGCTTGTTGAGCACTTAAATGGAGTGGTGGAGGTTGTTGAACTTAGCAGATGTGTTACGTTATTCGTGGCAGCCACGTTGGGCGCCAAATTTATGTTACGTTATCGAGGCTGTCCCTGTTCGGGCGCCAAATTTATGCTACGTTGACTCGTAGCCGTGCGTAACACAAAGAAAATCAAAGAAATGACCGGGCTCAATCGGGGATTAGGGGGTTGTAAAAAGCAGACTGACATATAATGTATGCGGCGGTAAGGAGTTAGTGACAATACCTGCAAGAAAATTAGTTAAGCAAACCTGAAAAAAAAAGAATAAGTATAGCAGCAATGAAAAGTCTAGGTTATTCAGTACTTTGTAGAATGTAAATAAAACTGTTTAGATAAACTATATAATATAATCACGATAAAAGCATTACAAAAATTTTTATCACAAAGTGAGGTAATATTGGGGAGTAGCAGAAACGTTTCCTCACACACCAATTAAACATAAATCAGACAAAATGTTAACAAAAGATAAATAGGTAAGTCACAATTGATATGAGTAATTCAGTAGTATTGATTGTTTTTTTTTCTTTCTTTTTTTTTTTTTAGTAGCAGGCAAGTCTATTGTAAAAGGTATCAGAACGACGAAGACATGGCAAAACAACGGATAGATATTTAAAGTAATAACAAGTAGGAAATAGTTCAACTTACAAAAAGTCCTTCAGTAACGCTTCCTTGCAATTGAAGCGAGGGATTCAAGATGTCTTGCACTAACGAAGCACTTCACCCTTGACTGTGAGGGTCTTGATGGAATTTCTTACACTTTACACTAATCACACCTACGTATTTCACTAGTGTTAGCAGCAGACATTATCATGCTGATGGAACTATGTAGCATTGATAAATTTCTTGTTAATTCCACTTCCTGAGACAATAATTTCGAAATATTTTGTAACACAAATCGTAAAAAAAATGGTAATAAAAATTTAGAATCACGGGCCTTCAAGGCACGATGTAATGCATTAAACTAACAGTAACGTGAGGTGTTTTATTTGCTACCTATGGTAATAAAGAAAAATCTAATGCTTTTGAATAACGAAATTTGCGCAAACAATGATCTATTTTAGATTCTTTGGGGTTAGAAAATTCAGAAACTACAGTATCAACTGTCTTTACATGTGAATGAGATACATGTTTATAAGAAGCAACCTTTTTTTTCTACTAAACCTGCTACAACTGTATCATCATTGTTTTTTTTTTTTAGAAACACTCAAGTTTAAAACTGTATTTGAATATAATCCAAAGTATGCACTACTCTGATAAAAAAGACCACGAAGACTAGATCGCACACACAGTTCAAATATAAAAAGACAAATCAACTAAAAAAACACAATCAATAAAGCAACGCGTATCACTAAGTCAATGTTCCGTAAAACGCACGACAAGTTCTACTACTTTTATTTCCAACAGAAAAGCAACAAAAAAACAATTAGTAGAGCAACGCGCATCACTAAAACCGTCCGTCAATGACCTTACAACCGCACTTGTGGTCAATCAAACACGTTACCTATAAAGTATACTTCCTTCAAATGTAATCAGAACTACACTCTAATCTGTTTATATAAACAAGTTGTTACCATAAACTCTTGTCGACTATTATCTCCTTCGCTAATAACATAAGGAACATCCAAAACGTGAATGCCGCAATCCACTCATTATAGTACGACGCATTCGCCTAAGGAGTTAATAAATATAAAATATAGAAATAGTAGTTACAGAAATGTATTTACTAATTGGGAAAAAGCATAAAATGTTAAGCTATAAAAATGCACGTTACAAATTTATCAAGGATTGGAAATACCATAGATTGAAGGAATAGAAATTTGGGTAGATGATTGCTGTCCCAGATCGTGTGAGTCAATTTGGGGTGATTCCTGTACGTGCAGTTGTTGGCGAGGGCTGCGTCAGCAATGGTTTAATGGCAGATATGTTTGTGCTACATTCCAGGTAATTGATTTTTGTAAAAACATTTGTCTTTTGTCATTATTTGGTGTTATGACATTCTGTGCTTTTTGGGGTGTATTTTGTTGAATTCTCTGGGCAAAAGATTTGATTATCTAATATTTATAATGAATTATTTGAAAATATGTTAATGTAGAAATTTTTAGTGCAAAAATTAGCACACATGTACTAAAAGGTTTACTATGAGCTCTTATTAGACCAGGGATTTAAAGTAAAGTTTATGGTTAAGCCCAGTTACTTTACTGAATTTATGGATGAGTAGAGTTGTAATGCAAATATTAGATTGAAAATAAATTATTATGAAATGAGGATGATTGTAATGTAATTTATGGGTGAAATAATTATTAGATAACATTTTTTTGTTGTATACAATTTTCTGTTGGAATAAATTGTGTTGAATGATTGTTAAGCAAGTTTCCTTTGGTAGAAAATAGGGTAATAATTTTAGGTATAAGTAGCAGAGTAGTCGTGGCAAACTTTAGTGAAGCAGATAAGTTTGGCGACCAGAAAGGTAGGTGATCCAGCACTTATTTGCAGAATAACTCCAAAGCATTTTATGATGCCCAAAGTGTGGGGCACGAATTTACCAACAATGCAGGATAAATTCAGAGCAATTATGGCGACCCGAACGTGAGGGGCTCGCATTCAAATAAATAAAATTTATTTCAGGAAACTGGCGACCTAGGGATAGGAGTTAATTCTATTATAGATTTTGTAAATATTTTTTTAGTGTGTGGAGATTATTTGGTGTGTATGTAAGTTGGATGTGAACGTATGTTGAGAAAGGAGTGGTTAAGGAGTCAAGGAGTGGAAATTGGAAGCAGTGATAGTGCTCTGTTTGAGAAATCCGAACCAGAAATGGAAGCAGCAGAAGGTAGTATGGATCAGTCGAAGACCAAGTCGGGAGAATAAGGAAATGAGTTAATTATGAGAATGCTAGAGAGGATCAGTGAGGAATCGAATAGGAAATTTGAACAAATGAGTCAGGAATCGAATAAGAAGTTTGAAAGGAATGGCGGAAACATTAAGTAAAGTTAGGGAGGACTCGAACAGGAAATTTGAACAAATAAGTGAGAAAATAGATCTACCAAGGACTTTACAGATTTTAAAAATAGTTTAACCGTGAAAATGGGGGAGGTTGAAACGAGAGTAGAGGAATGAACGGAATATAGTAGGTTTTAGGCAAGAAATAGGACAATTAAAAACCGAGGTTAGAATTTTCTGTGAAGACGAAATTAATGGAAAAATGGCAGAGGTCAGTGATTCATATAGGGATCAGTTAGGAAGGTTTGAAAGAGAAGTCAGCAGAACAAAACAATATAGCGGTTTTAACGGGGGATGGTCCGAGATTCTATACAGGTAATATGTCTTTAGATCAACAAATGAAATTTTATGAGGATAATCGGGTGAACCCCCAAATTTTATAAATAGTGTTAGGAGTTTAGTTTTAAATTTATATGATGAGCAGGCTAAGCTGAATATTGTGAAAGCTTTATTGAAGGATAATGCCGAAACCTGGAACAACTTAGTAGGTCATGATATTGAATCGTACAATGATTTTGAAGAAAAATTCTTAAAGCACTATTGGAGTGATCATAAACAAGATCAGGTGCAAGACGACTTGATTGCCGGGAAATATAAAGGTGAATTTGCAGGATCCAAGGAACAGTACGCCATTCGAAAATATAGTATTGCAAAACATTTGAGTCCACCTTTAACGGACTGACAAATAAACAAATATCTTTCTAGGCATTTTGAAGTTGAGGTTAGGCAGCATGTGGCGTTGCAAAATATCGTTGAGAGAGAGGCGTTTTTTACAATATCTTCAGATGTATGATGATGTGAGTACAGGACGACCTAGGGATAATAAGGAGAGAAATGTTAACCTAGTTAAATTCGAAAATATGAGGTGGGGGACAATGTTCATAGACGCGGGACAAATTTTAGTAGGAATTTTAGAAACAACTGGGAACCTAAGGGAACATTTTAGAGGAGTAATAGCGGTACCAAAGGGCCAATCGCAGAGATCAGAAGTACAAAAACAAAATAGCTCTCCGAAGATTACCAGGACACAGACAGCTATGGGTGTTAAGGACTGCGGGAGAAGAGAAAGACCGGAAACTACAAGAAGATCATATGCCGAGGTAGTCGAGGTACAACCAGGGCCCAGCAGCGAAACTAGAAGTAGGCAGGATTTTTAGATAGAGACAAACCACTAGAAATTGAAATGTGTAATTACGAACATCCGCGAGAATTTTTAAATATTGAAAAAGAGGTAGAACCAGAAACAGTGGAAAAATTTTGTTTGCCAGTGGTAGAGCACAGTGGTAGGTTATGAGCATGTTTTAGAGGTAGATAATTCTGAACCATTTAATGCAAAAATTTATCCAATATCGGCAGCATATAGGCAGCAAGTAAATCAAGAATTAAAAAAATGTTAAGTGATGGCATAATCGAATTGTCAAATACACATTTTCTGAATCTGTTGGTTGTTGTTAAAAAGAACAATAATAGTATTCGGTTGTGTTTAGATGCAAGAAAGATTAATCAACAGACTAAACCGCAATTTCATTGTCCACCTTCCATGGATACACTTTTAATGAGGTTAAGTGGCAAATTTGTTTTTTAGTAAACTAGACTTGAGGAATTCTTTCTGGTTGATTCCGTTACATAAAAATTCTAGAAGACACACAGGGTGTTCTGTAGAGGAAAAGATTTATAATTTTAAAGTGGTACCGTATGGTTTGTCTACGTTGAGTGCAACATTGATTAAGACCATGCAGGCAATTTTAGGGACGTATGAACAATTTTGTATTCATTATGTCGACGATATTTTGATTTTCAGCAAGACTGAACAACATCATTATTTTCATTTGGAAAGGATTTTGTTAGAGCTTAAATTAGCAGGCTTGAAATTGAATATTGAAAAGTGTGAGTTCTTTTCCAAAACTGTTAAATTTTTGGGTTATGTGGTAAATAACTCGGGTATGTGCATTGACAAGGAAAGGTTATCTCAAATTTTAAAATATCCTAGGCTGAACAATATTAGAAAACTAAGGGCATTTTTGGTGTGCTTAATTTCCACAAAAAGTTCGTACCAGCATTCTCTGAGAATGCAGTTCCGATGTTCAAACTTTTAAAGAAAGGAGTAAGATGGAGATGGTCTGAAAGCCAGGAGGCGACCTACTTGACTTTATTAGAGCAGTTTCACGAGCAGTTAATTTTAAGGCATCCCAGATTTGATTTAGGCTTTGTATTACGTACGGATGCGTCAGATTGTGCCGTAGCTGCTGAATTATATCAGATACAGAATGGAGAAGAAGTGCCTATATCATTTATTTCTCGGACACTGAAGCCCCATGAGCTTAACTACACAATTAGCGAAAAGGAGATGGCTGCAGTAGTTTTTGGGGTTAGTAAGTTAAAATTCTATTTGGTAGGTAGGCATTTTGTGATAGAAACAGACCACTCAGTGTTGTGTACATTAATGAACACAAGATTCTCGAATAATAGAGTGTATAGATGGGATTTATTATTGCAGGAGTTTGACTTCGAAATTAGATACATCAAGGGGGGAAATATTTTTATAGCTGATGCTTTTAGTCGTAATAGGGATAATGAACATAAGAAGTCATGTGACATATTAATAGCAATTAATAATCTGCTACAAGATGGATCGGTATAAGGGCAGGAGGAGATCTTGAAGAATCAGGAGCAGAGTGAAGAATTGTAGATCATAAAGAGGAGGTTAAAGAGTGAGCCCGAGATAAAAAATTATAGGATGATGAATGGCTTTTTGTGTAAGAGGATTCAAACTTAAGAGGGATATGTAGTTGATCGGGTGCAGGCTAGGTCGATTGTTCAGGATCTTCATGTTAGATATGGGCGCAAAGAATAAGGAAATCGTGGTTGATTTTTAGAGACATTCTTTGCGGTTAAGGACATCAGTATAGTAAAATCGGTATTTAATGCATGTCATTTATGTACTCTGGGTAAATACAAAAATCACACGAATCAGGATGTGGTACAGAACATTCAAGTACATGACCTACTTGATTTAATTGCTACTGATTATATGAGTAATTTAGTTAAAAGTAGGAAAGGATAAAAACATGTATTGATTGTCATAGATATTTTCTCTAAATTTACAAAATTGTACCCTACAAGAGAGTGTAATACTGTCGAAACCAACGATAAATTAGAAAAGTATTGTAGATAGGTTGGTCGATTTAAATGTGTGTTGGCTAATAACGCAACTTAATTCAATAATCAAAGATTTCTAAATTATTGGGAGCAACAAGACATTAAGATTGTGTTTTGCAGCATACAACATCCGCAGCAAATGCAGAGGAGAGGTACATCCAAGAAACGGTGAAGTTCTTACATCTAGCATCACATAGAAATCATAGATTGTGGGAGGACAATTTGTCTAAGGTCGAGTCTTTCATAAATGAAACCCCAAGTGCCGTGACTGAAACTAGCCCTAACATTCTGATTAAGCAAACATACCCTGAAAGACCTTGGCAGATTGTACCTAGGGAGAATGAGTTTCAGCGCTTATTAATAGACGTAAGAGAGAAGTTGAGCCGACGGGCGGAAAAATATATCCGGAAAATGAACACAAAGATTCGGAAAAGAGTCAAATTTAAAGTTGGGGACCTAGTGGTAGTAAAAAGCCTTAGAGTAGGTAAAAGGGAACACATGACTCTTAATTTGTGTAAAAACATTTCTTAATTGTTCATCGGCTCTGCAAAATACCTACGTGCATCCATCTCGGCGTGCAGTATCTGACGCCTTTGCGATCGTTTTTCAATACTTTGCGACGAGCAACAAATTCGTATCTATATATTTTCTGAAACTACATTTTATTACGAACATTTTGAGCCCACGCGTGTCCGAGCAACAAATTTTTGACGGAGTTATTCCTTAAGTTATTGCGTGAAAGGTACTCTCAATATTCTAAAATATTTTTTTCATTACTCCACTTTATTTTTCGCTAATGTTTTTTCATAATATGAGAGCACATAAAAAGCACATAATTCTGACCTATCCGTTTCTTCGATTACGGCACTCGAATTGCATTTTTCAATATGGCTGTGCTAACTTTAATCTTAAGCTAGCACAGCCATTGTTTTTAACGAAACGGCTGGAGCAATAAAATCGGGAATAGAGCAACAAATTAGCAACAAAATTCCTGTACAGATCGCATTCAATTGTGCTGAAGTGGCTGTGTCAGCTTAATACGTGTTCTAGTAAGTCAATTAACAAAAATCAAAAATATTCAAAAATGTGGAGATTACAACACGTTCAAGTTCTAAACATTCTTAATTTTCTGTTAATGTTTCTACAGACGGATAAATATTTGCAGGAGGGTCATAATCAGGATGCCGCTTGTATTTTTGTGATGGGAAGTTACTATGCAGTGGGTGGGAAAATATGTTTTATGCATATAGTATATCAATGGTGGATTCACAAGAAATATATAATAGCTGAAACTGATATTCATATGTGCAATATTTGTAAATAACTTAATTGTTTATATGGTAGTTATAATTGTATTTATAATGTAAACACTATTAAAAATAAAGCTTCTAGAGACACAATAGTGTCTCATTATAAAAACAAACAAACTTGACTATTTCATTTTAATTTTCCAAGTATATTATATAGGAATACTGTAAATACAGCAACAAAATGTGTTTCTTCAAAAAATTAATTACAAACCCTTTTTTTAAAATTAAAATTGTTTCAATAAACTGTAATCTAAAATTTTGGATTTCCGAAATGTTGTTTTATTGTTTCTTTTGCATAACATATTTTTGAAAAGCACATTTCACATTTAATAACTTTACAAACAGATGTTACCTTGATAAACTGATTTAAGTTCGTATCTATGAATCCATTTGTCTTAATAACAAAGAACAATAAGTTTTATACAAATTTTATAAATAGCTGAAAACAAAGTTCTGGGATAAGATAATGTAGAAACCTAAAACCTATTTTCCTTAAAACCACTAAACTGTTTAAAGTATTTTTCTCAATACTAAAAACCATAATTTATATTAAATAAAAGAGCAATGTAAAAATCATCTCTGTTATTAAGAATATCTCAAATAATTTATTAAATTAAACCAAAAATTTGATGAGCAAACTCGGCTTCAATATATGTATAATTACTAAAACCAGTTTCCAAATGTTAAAGCATGATAAAAAAATTTATGTTCATCAAAATTTCTAAAATTACATACAATCTCAAAGCCATTACAAGTTTCAGAGTTTCCTATTTTTCAATATCAACATATTTATGATGCTAAACTATGGTAACTATAATGAAATTAAAAGCAAAAATACATAACAAGTAGATTTAAGTTTTTAAAACATCATAAAAAATAATACAAATGCTACCACAAAGTACTACTATGGCAACGTATCAATTTTTTATTAATTTAACCACTTTATTACTAAATCTCGTTAAAAGATACCATTAAAATATTACTATATTAAAGTAAAGTAAAGTAAAAGAAAAAGATATGTAGCAGTTTCAGAATAACGATTGGACAATATAGTTTGGATGGATGCAATGTTCAAAATTATTTTAAACCATCGATAACAGGACCAAATAAACATTAATTGCGTTTACAAAAACAACTATAATATTAAGGTAGATTGTAGATCATTACTTATAGAAGCATGTTATAATTTAATGGAACGTAAAAAATAAAGAACGACAACATTAGAAATTATGTTGATATATATACTGCTACAAAAATTAAAATAAACAAATGTAATTAACATACCAAGCACAAAAAACACTAATCAGTAAAAACAAATATGTACACCCGATGTGACAGTTAAGTAATAATAATAACTGTATTCATAGTCTGTGAGTTTTAATAAATAATAATCAGTTTTCCATTTACATTATAAACAGTCCTATTGTTACTTTCTATTTAAATTTAACCCATTATTTAAACACACAAATAAAATTTATATTACTTACTGTTTTTGCAATATCTTCAGGAATTAAATTATCAGCTATCATACAAGCAATATATTTTAACTGCTGAGTGGGATCCTTAATCACACTTAAAGCACATGCATGTATTTTATTGGCCTCACATTCAGTAACTCCATGCTGACATTGAAATGTATATTCGCCGTTATTTTCAATAGTCTAAAAAACCTGCATAGTTTATTTCACATTTAAGTAAAACATAAAAAGGAGAAACTGATAAAAAGATTAAGATTTTATTATTTCAGATTACTTTTTAAAAACAATTTAGTGATTGTAAATTTAATACGTAAATATAATCTTTCATTCGCTGATTATTATAAAACGGTAACAAACATTTTCCACATATCACTTAATCAAAATATGCCCCATCTAGTGTATCATAAAATGTGCAATTCTCAATACAAATAATCTGTAAAATTTTAATTATGAAATATTAAAAATTTTAAAATAATTGCAAAGTGTTTTCAGACAGTCACCTTAGTACTCCTTCGTCCACATATTTAAAATATTTTCATAAAATATATAAACACCTAGTAATAAAATTAATACAAATAATTCCACATTATTAAATTATTAAATGGATGAAATGACAAACTTTGTTATATCATAAGTCATTACTTTGAAGGGGAAAAAGTTTTTTCCATTTCATCAAATGATGAGCAAAGATGTAACAAAATGTATCATTTCAATCTCGTAGTGCTAATTTAGTTATCAAATACTATGAAAATATTTGTGTTAATTAATTTTATTTATGTGCAAACAAAAAAGCTGCAAAGATGGCTACTGGCAAAAGTGCAATAGAATTGTTTAAAAAATTTTAATGTTTTATAAATAAAATTTTAGGCATTAATACTCTTGAGATTTTCATTAAATTAAGAAATGCATACATAGTTAGTTTCACTTTGTGCCATAAAATATTTTTAAATAATCTGGCAAATATTCTTCTAATAAAATAAAAGTTAAGTATCAACTGCTACTATTCCTATTCGGATACACTCTAAAATCCACAATACACACCAACAGATGGCCATGTCTTCTTTATTGAGTTATTTACCATTGTTTACTAATACTGAGTTCAGATATACTTCTATTCATTGGTTGCTGACTAGGAATGTGTAAAGCAATACTCTACTAAATTATATGTACGAGGTTATTAAATACTGTTTTTTAAATAAAGAAAAATTGTAATTCCTAAGCACCTTATATATTACACATACTTATTTCTCCCTTATCATAACAACACAGAATCTCGTTAAAGCTATGCAAGTTGTAGCATATAATTAAAAAAAATTTTATTACCTTTGGTAATTAAAATTTGAAATCTTCTTTTTATTACATATTTTTAGTTCTAATTATTTCCTGGAAATTTTGCTTGTACAAGTAAAACATCCCAGAATATACTATGACAGAACTTTCATAATTAATGGCTTAAGGTAATGTTTCTCATAAAAGCTCAAATAACAAGCACAAAGTTGAAAACAAACAAAGGATCTGGAACTCTGTTTTCCTTACTTTGTATAGAAGCCGGTTACACTTTCAATTGTAAAAGGCATTGTGGGTCCAAACTAAATCCAAACAGTACCATGCTACTGTTTTACTTACCCTGCTAATTAAAATTTTCCCTCAATCTTCTAAAGTCATATCTACAGATGGAAAAGATCACTGCTCCTCCTAAATATGTCTCGACCTCATTATATACTTCCTATAACATATTTTTAAAATGTTGCCTCCTTAATGATATTTGCTGAAGTATAAACACAATATTTTCAAGAACTTATAATTACCTACATTTTATGTTTCATGGAAGTTTGTTTGGTCTCACTAGATAAACTTCCTATAACTTATATTTTACAAGTTCTAAAGTTTAATAAAAAGAATACCTTCACTATATTTTTATTACTTGAATTTTTGACTTCTCCTTAATCGATTACAATTTTTCATTCTGTATTAAAATACAATCAATCTTCATTTTATGCAAGTTAAAATGTAGACATTTACTAAACCATATAAAAAATAAATTCTATTGAATTTTGTGGACTTATTTAATTATTTTGGCTCTATCTACTACCATTATATTATTTTCTCCAAATTTAAATTGAACAATTTTACTAAAGAACACTATAAAAAATAATTCAAAATTCCTTTATCTCATCTTTCTAACACCACTTAAATCCATTTCTTCAATAAACAAATAAAGTCAGCTTTAAGCTGCATGACAACCTAACACAAGAACAATTCAAACTAATATATGTCCTGTGACCGAAATACTCTTAAATTTCCTAGATTTTCAGGGTAATCAATCTGAATGAGTAGCTAAGAACTAACATGGAAAATACGCCCCCTCTCCCATCTGGATACATCGTTTTTCACATTCTGTATGATACTGTGTTGATAGGTTTTCTTCTTTGATTCTTGCCTCTAACAATAATAACTTCCACATTAACTTTCTCCCTTAAGTTGTTAGCATCAGATAGGCGTTTGAATGGAAAGGTTCCGAATTTAAAACTTCACTGGCAATTTGTGATTCTGTATTCACTAACTAACAATATTTTTCTAACAAAGTTGCAATCTCTTCTTTAACATTATCTGGGCATTTTATATGGGATTCTCCATCACCGTTCTTTGCCTCCTCTTTTTTCACATAATTGATCTGCATGCAACCCTTCTTCAAGGTCGATTTGCATTTCATCATCGCACTTACTCAAAAACTTTATTATTTATTATTAAAGTCCTGCTGCGTAAAATATACTCATCCCCACTTTAATTAGGTCCATACCTATAATATACTACATCTTTAGTCTTGGTATAATTAAAATCTCTAGTTGCCAATTCAATGTTCCAACCTCATCACAGAAAACCACCATTTTACTCACAGTCACAAACTTAATATTTTTGGGCGCAATCATATCACCCTTTCTTATAGGAATTACCTAATTCATCACCAGAAGTTTATTTTTGATCAGTAACTTTAAGTAATCAAACATTCTTCAGACCATGATTTCAAAGCATTCCACTCGTTTATGCTTTATATTTACATTAATAATTGGTAGTGCATTATCAGTTTTAACCTTTAAATTTCATCTTAAATCTCTTTCAATATTCTTCCTGGTGCTTATATTTATTACTCAATGGTTATCTCATAGCATGGTCTGTCGTATACTTCAAATTTTCTTATTCATTGCAGGTGACTCATGTACTATTTGCTCCTACATTTCTTCAAACTGAGTATTTCAAAACCTTATCTCTTCTAATTATAATATTTGTTGAACTATAAATGCACTATTTTCAAGAAATTATACTTGGCTACAATTTTATGTTACTGGGAACCTTATGGTGCACATTTTACTAAAAAGTTGTTGATAAAACATTTTAATGAGGAAGTACTGCCGCAAAGGTACTGTCAAGGTGTTAGAGGGATATTCTTCCTAATATAAGCCCAGAGTAGAAATAGATCAATTAAATAGGCAAAGCAAATGGAAAAACTCTGGGAAGACAACAGAAGTATGAGCAGCTTCATGCATGTGTGTGTGTGGGTATGCATATGTGCATGTGCAGGTGTATGTGTAGGTGTGCAGGTGTCCATGTGTGTGCAAATGTGTGTGTGTGTATGTGTGTATGTGTGTGTGTGTATGTGTGTATGTGTGTATGTGTGTGTGTGTGTGTGTATGTATATGTGCAGGTGTATGTGTGTGTGGTGTGAGTGTGGAGTATGTGTATATGCATGCATACATGCATGTGTGTGTGTATATATGTGCGTGTAAGGATAATGGGGTCTATTTTAACAAGGGCAAGGAGGTCACCTAATCAGAATTACAAGGAAAGAAAAGAGTTAAAACCCCTTCAAAAGAAGGAAACTAAATGGAAATTATTAAATTCTACTATCTAAAGACCTGTCTGCGCTTCTTGGAACGTCAAGAAACGTAAATAGAAATTGCCTGGAGTGCAGTAGGCAGTAAACAAGGGGTTGTAAGGTAGAGCATGCAATGTATAGAGTAAAAGAGGATGAAACATAAATTTTGATACAAAGTCACATAAATACTTAAAAACACCTACCGAAGCACAACATCTGGAGCACTAAGACGGACCTTTCACTACTGTTTCTGGCCAGAGGTAAATAGGAACAGAGTAAGGAAATGATTAAGGTAGGAAAGACATTATAGGAAGTTAATATTGAATAATTGAATGAAATACGTTCGCGTATGGTTGTTTATCGACTCTCTATTAATTGCCTGGCTTGATAACAATTACAACATCGGGAGAGCGAAATGGCGCGAACATAACCGCCCACAAAAAATAAACATTTAAAAAAAAATATATACAAACTTGAAAAGAAAATTTTATTATAACTGGGCATTTCCTCCCAGTAAAGGACTGCGGCTTACCCGCCGATGCTCGGGATAGAAAAGAAGCAAAATAAAATGCGAAATTTAAAAAACTAAATCTAAGTTTGAGAAAGAAATAAGAAAAAAAATTAGTTTACTAAAGGAAGGGGTATTATTTTATTTACCGACCGAGTGAGGGAACCGTGGGTGGTTTTTACAGACACCACGCGAACAACATGTGATTTTTTTTTCCCAATGCTCCACCCGAAGGTACTACATTGGCCGGGAAGCGAGTTTTTTTTACCTGGAAAATTTTGAATTTTGCCGAATCCTTGCTGTTCCAAGCAAGGTAGGGATCTTTAACGTGCGTGATAACACTCACACACGGGACCTCCATTTTACCTCTCATCCGAACGAGGGTGTATTTTTGCAAAAAATGCTCGCTTAACATTTTTCAAGCGGACCGTGTCGGGATTCGAACCCAGGACCTAGGGCGTAGTAGTCACACACATACCACTACGCCACGGAGCCGCCTCCACGCGAACAACACCATCGCTACCGGGAAATAATTGTTCGATGCGTCCTAACGGCCACGATAGAGAAGTTTTAATTCCGAAAAGAAAAACAACTTGACCCACTTTGGGTACATCGGAGGAACGATTCCATTTGGGCCGTTGAGATAGCGGGAGTAAATATTCATTGGACCATCGCCGCCAGAACGACTGGGTGATTTGGCGCAATCGTAGCCAGCGCGAATGCAAATTTATATCTTCTGGCAGAGATATCTCTGGCATGCTTAATATAGGGCCTCCAATAAGGAAATGACCGGGAGTCAAATAATCAGGGTTGTCTTTAGTATCCAAAGAAAAGAAACACAAAGGTCGGCTATTTAATACGGCCTCTATGCGAGTGAAAACAGTAGACAACTCTTCAAAAGTAAGAGGTCATTTGGCAAGAGTGCGTAGTAATAGAGATTTTGCGGATTTTACAGATGCTTCCCACATACCCCCAAAATTAGGAGCATATGGCGGATTAAACTGCCATTTAACTTGGCAAGAAACCAATGCGGAAAATATTTCATCTTGGTTTTGATGAAAAAACGCACTAGCTTCCTTTAACGTACGGGCTGCACCAATAAAATTCTTTCCACAATCTGAATAGATAGTATCAGGAGCACCTCTCCTAGAAGCAAATCGATCAAAACATGCCATAAAAGCATTAGTAGTAAGTTCGGAAACTAATTCCAAGTGAACAGCTCTCGTGCACATGCACACGAAAACACAAACATATGATTTGAGAGAAGAAGCATTACGCTGAATGGAAGACTTTACAAGCAACGGTCCAGCAAAGTCAACTCCAACATGAGTAAAGGCACGAGTTAATTGTACTCGGGACGGAGGCAAATTAGACATAATAGGTTGAGAAGGCTTGGAATTAAATCGGAAATATGGTATGCATTGATGTATTCGTTGCCGTATTAACAATCGTGATCCTAAAATCCAGTATTTTCTTAGAATAAGAGCTTGTGTGGTAAGAGGACCGGAATGCAAAGATAACGCATGATAGTGGTCGCAAATAAGTTTAGATAAAGCTGCCTTTTTAAGCAATAACAGAGGGTGTTTGCTATCATAGTTCAATTGTGAATGCTGTAAGCGACCGCCCACCCTAAGCAAACCTAGAGGATCAATAAACGGCGATACTTTTCTAAAAGAGGCTGAGAGAGGTTTTTTATTTTTTATTTGCAACAATTCTACTGCAAAAAATTGTTGTTGAACAAGTTTCACGCATGTTTGTGATGCATTATGTAATTCATCACGAGAAATAGGACCTATAATTTTTTCCATGGGGTGACGGCAATTATAAATAAAACGAATAATATATGCCACTGCATATTGCAAGCGACTTAAAGAAGAAAAATTTCCCATGAGTTCAGCAAAATCGCACTGCTCTAATGCAACGAGTAGTGTAGTAATTGATTTTAATTCAGGTACTTCACTTAAAGAAACAAAAGAGTAGTTGAGGTTAAAACAAACATCATTTAAATTAGATGCACCTTTCCACAACAAATCGTGATGTAATAATTGAAAAGGGGCGAGTCCACGAGAAGCGACGTCAGCAGGGTTAAGTTCTCCGGAAACATGGCTCCATTGATCAATGGAGGTATATTCTAGAATTTGGCTTACTCGATTTCCTACAAAAGGTTTTAACAAATATGTAGGCGTACGCAACCATGTAAATACGACTTGAGAGTCTGCATAAAGTTTAGTTTCCGAAATAGGATATGGAAATTTATTTGAACGAATAGAATGAATTAATTTGGCTAATAAAAGAGCTGCAGAAAGTTCTAAGCGTGGGATAGTAAGATGCTTTAGAGGAGCAACCTTGCTTTTGGCTAGTAAAAGATTACAATTTACCGATTTATCACTAACAACATACAATTAGACACAAGCGCCGTATCCCCTTTCGCTTGCATCGCAAAATCCTAGTAATCGATAAGTGCCGTGGAATTGAGACAAAATACGAGGAATTTTTAGCTGGGATAGCATAGTAATTTGGTTACAAAAGCCTTGCCATTCCTGACACCACTTATGATCAGGGGTATCATCCCAATCAATTTGTTGAACCCACAGTCGTTGTAACATATGCTTTACTACAAATATTACTGGAGTTAACCATCCTAAAGGGTCAAATATGCGGGCCATATAAGAAAGTACAGAGCGTTTTGTAAATTCACCTTCAAAGGGTATCACATTATAAGTGAACACGTCTATTCCAGGGTTCCAGACTAAACCTAGTATCTTTATAACACTAACGTGATCAGAAAAAGGAATTAGAATTTCTAATTCAGTTTGTTCGAAATCCTGTAACAATTCCTCAGAGTTACTAGATCATTTGCGCAAATCAAACTGGCCTAGAGAAAGAAGTTTTACTAGCTCGTGCTGTAGTTGCTTCGCTTCAGCAATACTTTCAGCACCGCTAATTACGTCATCCATATAGGTATGATACATAATAGCTTCAGAAGCCATGGGGTAAGAGTTTCCTTTGTCTATTACCAATTGCCGAAGAACTCTTTGAGCTAAAAAAGCTGAGGAAGCTAACCCATATGTAAGAGTTTTAAGTTCGTACTCAGAAATGTTGTCTTGTGGAGTTGGTCTCCAAAATATATGCTGAAATCAACAATCTTGCTTACGAAGTAAGTTCTGCCGGTACATCATGCGAATGTCCGCACAAACAGCAAATTTGTGCGATCTAAATGTATTTATTATATCTGGTAAATTGCGCTGTAATTTGGGACCAGCATATAATCTATTGTTGAGAGAAAAACCTAATGAATCCACGGCAGATCCATTAAAAACAACGCGTAGTTTGGTAGTACTATTTGTTATTTTCGAGATGGCATGATGTGGTAGAATATAATTGGATGGATTTTCGGCTAAAATCATATGACTAAGATCAAAATATTCTTGTAAAAACATATTATAAAAATTTTGTTTTTCAAGAGAACATGAAAGACGTTTTTCTAAATTTAGATAACATTTATAAGCAATATGTCGATTGCTACCGAGAGATTTAGTATTGTTATTGAAAGGGAGAGCGACAGTAAAACGACCAGAGGCGTTTCGAGAATAATTTTCTAGAAAATGAGATTCACAAATAACATCTTCTTGAGAGGGAACTTTGGGCATTTTGACTTCTTCTAATTCCCAGAAATTCCTTATATCATTATCTACTGAATCAGAAATAAAAAGAGAAGTTGCATTAACTGCAGTGTTAACATTAGGAACCTGTCCCAATAGCACATAACCGAATATTGTTTCAATTGCTACTGGTTGGCCAGGAATGATTCTAGTGCGATCAGAAAATAGCACTTCGGGACATATTTCAGCACCCAGTAGTATATCTACGGGCAATGATTTATGAAAATTTTCATCGGCAAGCTGCAAACATTTAAATTTATGGTAAATACGAGAAGGCAGTGAGCAACCGGGAATGTTTCCCATTATTTTAGGGAAGATTGAAGCACAGAATTGAAATTCATGCTCCGAGTGATTAGAAAACAAAGTGCATATTACAGCTCCTTTGGATTTAATTGCATAACCTGAAATGCCACCAACTTGGCGGAAATCATGTTGACGCTCCAACCCTAAGCGTTAGACACAAGAACTTGAAATTGCGTTAATTTGAGATCCGGAATCTAAAATGCATCTGACAGATTGTAACTTATTGTTTATATCTAAAACACGAGCTTGTACAGTACCTAATAAAACAGTGTAATTTTCTAGTGAATTTGTGACGTTGCATGTCGAAACAACTTCAGTTGTGAGTGCGGCTTTCGAATCGTTAGGTTCAGTAATGTGCTCCCTAGCAAGTGGTTTATGCAACAGAGTATGGTGAGAGGGGGAATGACACATCTTGCATTTACCATCAGAATTACAATCACGAGTATGACTGCCAAGGCATTTAAAACATCGATTTAAAGATTTAATAGCAACTTGACGATCGGCAGTGCTAAGTTTTTTAAATGCCAAACATCCATAGATTTTATGGACTTCCCCACAATAGGGACAAATTATACTAGCGGTTTTAGTCGTCACTGAAGTCTGCGAATTTTTAACCAAGAAGGATTGGTTTAAACTAGATTTAAAGCGAAGCGGTGCACCTGGCTTTGGCGCTCTTTCCTTTTTAATATCTTCATAAAGCTCTGAAGTTTTGCTTTGCAAGGTTAAGAAATCGAACAGTTGAGTACAAGTAGGAACTGCCAAACCTACGTTTGAATCAAATGCGTTTTGAGTTTTGAATTCTAGGTTGCGATAGCATAAAGAAAACAATAAAAAATCAGTCAAGTCTTCAACTTTATTCGCTACCTTTAACGTGTTAACAGCATTAACATGAATATTAATAAAGTTTGAGAGCGATCCAGAGTTTTTAAATTGAAGTATTTTATTTAAGTAGTAGCTCGTAATTCTACGAGGTGAATTGTAGCGATCCTGAAGTTTCGTAAACGCTTGTTCATATAAATTGGCATCTAGAGCTAAATCCGAAATTAAAGCCAATGCTTCCCCCCTAAGAAGCATGCGCATGTAATGATACTTCTGGATTACGGGAATGTGATCGTTTTCATGGACTAAACTTTTGTATAACGTAATGAAATTTTGCCAATTGTCTAAACAACCATCAAACGGATTTATACTAAAAGGTTATAAATAACTGGTAACAGGTTGAGATGCACTTGCGATGACTGCTGTATCGCCAGCAGAAGTAGAAGCCTTTTGCTTCATATCGAAAAATCGCGAACGAATAACATCGATTAAATTATCTTTGAGAATTTATCTCATCCTTTTCTTCCACAGTGGAATTATAGCTTAAAATTTTATCATACAGAGTATCAAGTTGTTGCTCAATACTATGCATTCGAACATATCTCGCTTCGACTGCTGAAAAACGAGTAGCCGTTTCGGATTTCCGTTAAACGAGAAAAATAATCCCCTAATTTCTTTTCTAGAATGTTTCTGGTAGTCATGATTAAATGTTTCTTACACACAAATAATACTGGCACGAATTTTAGAATAAGAGTATTTCCAAAGAAGAATTTATTGTTCGTATACAAATACAAATGTTATTGTTTTGAAACGTGTTAAATGACAACGCGATAACGAAGTTATCTAACTGATGTATAAATGCAGTATATTTAAAAGTACACACGTGCAATACAAACTGGAAAATTTTATAGCAATTTAATTATCTTTAGAATTAAAGTGCTATGATTATTCGAAATTACAATTAATGTTGGATATATGTATTTATGTGTTTGAATTGAGGATATGAGATGAAGAAAGAGATATAACGTAGTTCTTAATACGGCTCGTACGGACCAAAAAAATTATGTCTGCGCCCTTGGAACGTCAAGGAACGCAAATAGAAATTGCCTGGAGTGAAGTAGGCAGTAAACCAGGGGTTGTAAGGTAGAGCATGGGCTGTATAGAGTAAAAGAGGAGGAAACATAGATTTTGATACAAAGTCACATAAATACTTAAAAACACTTACCGAAGCACAACATCTGGAGCACTAAGGCGGCACCTTTCACTACTGTTTCTGGCCAGAGGTAAATAGGAATGGAATAAGGAAATGATTATGGTAGGAAAGACATTATAGGAATTTAATATTGAATAATTGAATGAAACACGTTCGCGTTCGCGGATGGTTGTTTATCGACTCTCTATTAATTGTCTGGCTTGATAACGAAAACAACGTCGGGAGAGCGAAATAGCGCGAACAAGACCTTTTGTAATATACTTTAAATTTTTCTTAACGTTATCAGTACACTGATCTTCATTAAGCTCTTCCGCATCTAAAATAAATGAAACAAACTCTTGCTCCCACGTTAAATTAAACAAACACAAAACAAGAACAAACAACAAAATTCTAGATGACCAATTAAGCTGAAAATTTATTATTCGACAAATAAATAATTTATAATTATGTAGCATATTTTTATGGAAAGCTAAATTTTAAGCCTGATTTACCACTTCAAATATAGTTTATAATATTCCTACCCATTCCTAATTGTCATTTGAAGTATCATTATGCATTTATATATCTGTATACGGCAATTTATTATTTATTTGTATCGTAAGCTTTTGGTATTAGTTTAATTGTTATCCACAATCGTACTTTTGAACACATTGGCTAGCATTAAGTATTTATTGCTTAACGTCCTTGTCAATTTCGGCAGGTTTATCTGGTTTGTACATTTCAAATACATTCGCAACTGTTACCATCAAGCCTAACCATATATTCCAAGGTACACAGATCGAATTTGCGTTTGGTATTAGTGCCCTGTGGATATGAACCCCTAATTTAAGTGAATACGAGGACAATTTATCAATGGTTTGAAATTTTCATTTAAATTTCATTTGCATAAACATACTTTTATCTGTAGCGCACTCAAGTTTAGACACATGTTTCAACTTTAATTATTTACAGATCAAGGACAAGATATGATCGCTTACTGTTATGATCTTATTAAAATGCTAAAGTAAAATTTTGGGCTCTGAAGTCCAACTTCATTGCAGTTCGGCAGATTAATTTTCAAGTTGTTAGATTTGTCAACTACGGTAGTATGACATATTTGTTTTGTGCGTCGGAACCCGTAAGTTTTAAACTTGCATTTGTTTAACAATTGATATGATATGCCAGACATCACTTAAAATTTGAATGATAAATTTAATTATAAAATACCTTTTAAGTATAAGAAATTAAGTACTTACAAACAAGTACAAGTACAGTGATTTAAGGGTCACATTATATTTTGAAATACAGTTTGGCAGTTACAGCTTACTGAAAAAATTTTTGTGTGTATTATAAACATCTGTTCGATATTTTTCAACTTATATTTGAAGAACTCAAGTTGTTGGTTCAATAAACACATCTGTGCTCTTGCTGATAAGAACTTAATAAAATCTAAATTCTTACCATACTTCATAATTTGACAATTGTTTATTTGAATACTGAAACATGTTAAATTTGAAATTACCCTAAAGATATCATTTTTTATATTTTTACTAGAGATTATGATATATTTTGATACGTATGTTATCCATGTCAGGCCTGAATTTGGTGATACTAAAAATAAATTGTAAACAATTTTTAGTAATCGAAATAATTAGGTCTTTAACAAATAATTCAATTTACTTAAGTCTATGGAAAATTGTTGAATACTTGTAGTTATTTACTTTTGTGACATTTTGAAAGTTTATTACTTTTATCAATTATATACATAGTTGTCAAAATTATTAGCTTTCATGTAGTATGATTGGTGAATAGTATGGTATGACTTGGTTGAGTTTAGAATTAAAAATATACATGATATTTATATGATCCCTATGGTTTTGATATTCTATATACAGTTATATTTGTGGCACATTTGTCAAAAGTAAGGGTACACTAATGAGATTGGAAGTTAAAGCTATTACAAGATTTTTAATTGTTTGGTATATATCCTGAATTTAATAGAAGAAAGACAAAAATACAAAAACAGACCAGGCGAAGCAGGAAAACAGAGATACAAAGCCATAAAGTGGGAAATTATTCGCAAATGCAGTAAAGCTAAGGAACAATGAATTGATGAAAACAAACAAAGATGAAAATAGGAAAGACACACAAAGCATACAAACTAATTAGAATGAATTTTAGGGATATAAAACCATATGGCAAAAACACAAGGGATGTGGAAGGAGACATCATTATAGAAAATGCAGAGAAAGTGGTTAGATGGCAAGAAAATATAGAGAATTTATATGCAGGAGAGGAACCAACAGCATTAGAACATAAATCAGACATACAAAAGGATGACATGGGATATCCCATACTTAGAGATGAGTTTGAATTAGCATTAAAGAGTCTGAAAAATGGTATGGCACCGAGTATAGATAAGGTGCAAGTCAAAACCCTGAAAGTCGTTGGACAAGCAGTGACAGAACGTCTCTTCCAACTTGTAAGCTATATCTATGAGATAGGAGAGAACGTCAGATAAGAAAGTTTGCTTCGTTTCATTAGCCTGTTCATCCTTAAGCAATGATAACAAGTCTAAACGTTGCTTTAAATGTATTATACGAGATTTGATACGTTTTAATTCTAAATTAGAAGCTACTGGATTTGTTCTGTAAACTATATTATTAATATCGTCTAGAGGCGCATTTTTTCTTCCTTAGCTTTGTATCACTACGATAATGTGTTCATCTTTTCTTGATCCACTAATTTGTCTGATCAATATAGTTGAGTGGACGACTACATTGCATTTTGTAGACAACATTGTTACATAATGGAATTTCAGTTTTATCTTTTAATTTAGTAAAAAGGTTTTTAAGTGGTTTTGTACACCAACTAGCTATTATTAAACTCGGTTGTTTAAATATTCTAGCAAGCAAAGAAGTAAGTTTTTTGACATATAGTGGTTTTCTATATTATAAGTGAGTTGATATAATACTAGGTTTTGTTAATGTATTTGTATACAATAATTTTCTTAATACTGTTTTTGGATATACATTATATAACAGTGTGTATTCTAACTCCATAATGTTTTTGGTGACAAATAGGGATCAGAAAACCTTTTAATATGAGATTTAACAGCAAGTTAATTATTTTATGGGTTAAGTGGAGGAGCGGGGTAAGTCTAAATGTTATGCTTATCCTGAACTTTGCCCTTTTAAACTAATAAAAACGTTTATGCAATGTAAATTATTTTTAGGTAATAATTTACATTTATAGCTATAGTATACACCGATTCATTGTGTTTTGAATTGTTTTTCTTTTCTTTTTATTCGGTTTAAATAAAGAAAATTAATAATAATAAATAATAATAAGTGCCGTGTTAATTTTATCTATATTAGAGTGGTTAGAACGATAGTTAATGTATCTACCAGAATTAGTAAGTTACCTGTAGTAATTAAACATAAGATTGTTTGAGTCAGTTCTGATAACCAAGGTATCCAGAAAAGGAATTTTCCTTTCAATTCCATTTTCTATGGTAAATTTTAGATGTGGGTTGAAGTTATTAAAAAGATTCAAAGTTATGGTTACTATGTCAGATGGTACAGAGTAGACAATATCATCGATATATTTTGATAAGAAAATCATCTCATATGAAAGTGCTGAAATCACTGAAGCCAGCAATAAATCCATCATTATCTGGGCAATAATAGGTGAAAGGGGTGACCCCATAGGAGTACCAAAAAGTTGTAAATAGTAAGTGTTTTTGAAGACAAAATAAGTATTATTGAATATTAAATTGATGGTTGCAATGAACATGGTTTTTCTCATATTGCAATATGGATCAATTCTGTGCCACTTATCGGTGATGATGTTAATCACTAATTCTAAAGAAATGTTTGTAAATAAAGAAGAAACATCTAATAATATCAGTATATGATCTGGTGGTAATCGAAAATCCTTGTATTTTTCTACGAAGCTGAAGCTGTTTCTGACATTGTAGCCTTGTAATGGAAAAGAACGTTGCAAGACGTCTAAACAAAATTTAGCAATGAAGTAGGTAAGAGTGTTGGTGGAAGAAATAACAGGACGAAGTAAGGTTAATATTCCCAAAGACATTAAAGATTTGCTGATAGGACCCATGTTTAACTTGAAAGTCAACAATCTCTTCTATCAACACTCCTACCTACATCACTGCTAAATTTTGTTCAGACATCTTAAAGTTTTATTCCACTAGAAGACTACAATGTCAAAGACAGTTTCAGCTTCAAAAAAAAAATACAAGAATTTTCAAATACCACCAGATCACATAATGATTTCCTTACATGATTCTTCTCTGTTTAGAATTATTTCTTTAGAATTAGTGATTAACATCATCACCGACCGATAAGTAGTACAGCATTGTGAACCAAACTACAATATGACAAGAACCATGTTCATTACAAACATCAATTTTATATTCAATAATACTTACTTTTTGTCTTCAAAAACACTCACTATTTACAACTTTTTGGTACTCTTCTAAAATCACCCCTTCAACCTTTTATGGCACAGATGGTGATGGATTTATTACTGGCTTCAGTGATTCTAACACTTCCATATGAGAAGATTATGCTATAAAAATATGTCCAATGTAGTACCTTTGGGTGGAGCATTGGGGACGTGGCCGCAAGTATAGTGGCCCTTATTCGAATTACAATACAAAAATATGTCAATGATATTGTGTGCTCCGTACCATCTGACATGGAAAACAAAACTTTGAATCTATTTAATAACTTCAACTCATATCTAAAATTTACCATGAAACGTTTTATATTTTACAAAAGGCACCATGTTGTGAGCGCCACTGAAACAACTTTTGCTTTACAAAAGACTGAAACGTCTTTTTGTTCTATTATACTGAAAGCACCACTGAAACGTTATTTCTTTTACATTAAGGCGCTAGTGAACCAAAAGTCTTCCGACATAGCTAGGGGTCTATTCCTGGGTAGAGAAATAAGAAGTGTGGGGGTAAGTCGAATTCTGTTTGCAAACCAAAGTTAAGCTAAATCAAATAGGCGCCACCATGTCCTGAGATAATTATGATAATTGCAAAGCACAGTTCTAAGGGCAGACGTGGAAACCCAAAGATAAAATGATCGCCTTCGTTAGCAAAAACCTGTCTTAACAAAATAAGACGCAGCTCCTGTAAGAAATTGCAAAGATTAAATAAATAAAAAAGTAGAACACTATTTGTGTCCTATAAAAGTATATAAAAATAAAAAAATGTATATCCAATATAATATTGGCACCAAATTATTACTCAGAAAAATTTTCCCTTTGTGTATTTAGATTTGATCGCATTTGACCAAAATAAAAGCCTTAAATTTGAACTAATTGTTTACTAAAAAAAACTCTTAAAATATCGGAACCTTTTAACAAGAAAAAATTGTCATTATCAACTACATCAAAGTTAAAGTTTTGACTTTTTTTAAAACAACCAACTATACTTTAAACATGAACCTGTTATAAATATTTGAGTGATAATAGTTTGTAAGCATAACACACTGAATTACGTTCTAACCTGGGCAGATCTTTTCAGGTAGATTACAATTACTAGAATCTTACATAACGTGGATTTGAACTTTCATATTTACGTTTAATAATTTATGTATAGATAAAAGCTGATCACAAAAATAGGAATGTTTTGTTTAAATTCCATTACAGTTGCACAAAGCATATGCTTTCAAGACAACATCTGTCAACTGTGCAAAACAAAAAAAATATGACGTTGAAAACATATGTTGAAATTATCGAAGGTTCAAATGGAACAAAGCTTGTTATTATAGAAAGCTAATCTGACAAAATTTTGTTCTACGGCTTATAAAACCAGTTCAACAATAATTGAAATTTACACAATTTACATGTTGTAAACATAATAGGAAGTTTACGTGCTCTAACCTTTAAAACACATGCATGAAACATCTTACAACTAAGAACGAACCAAAACTGCTTTTGTTGCCTCACGACAAATCGAGATGGAAATTTCGTTCTTCAAACAAAGTTACCAGCCACTTCTAATTAGATACGACTGCATCCAAATTACATCCATAATCTCTCAGTAGACAAATTTCTTATTAGACAAATTTCAAATCCACTGTTCTTAAATAACGGCAATTCTAAATTCTTGGATCCCACATGACGAATTCCACATGTTTCATTCTACGTGTCGCGCTAAATAAATTAATTCAAATTAAATTAGTTTGTAAAATATATACTTTACCAACCGTTAGTAGAAGATATCTCAATAGTTAATAATTGATGCGAAGGTTGCCAGCCTATAGCCGAAAATACATCTTAATAAAGCTGTTGCCAGCGGCCGACTAACTTGTCGAAACTAGAACCGAGTGGTCCGGACGTTACAGGCGTGGAATACGAAATAAACAACTAGAGATGCGCTTGGAAATAGCTTTATGTGACACAGATATATTAATATAAGTAGATCAATAAGGAACAATGCACGCTTAGCGCATTATTCTTGTAATTCAATGCAAATAATTATTATTGAAAATAAAAATGTTACACTACCCCTTTCCTAAAAGAAAAAAAATCTTTTATAACAAAAAAATTTTAAGCAAAAAAAAACAAAAGATTTTTTTTATAAGAGCTTTTATTAAACTCCTAACTGACATCACAAATATCTACTAAACATCATACTTAACGAATTAGAATTACTTATCTAAGCAACATCCAGAATAACTACGAAAATTATGAAAACGAGAGGGACTAATATATACAAATTTGAGCGTGCCGGTAACTACGTGTACCAAACGTCCATTGGGAGACAAAATCGGGAAGTCACAACCGGTATAAGTCAAAATCGAGAAAAGTCAAATTAAAAAGTCAAACACTCCACGGGACAAAAAAATTAATCCAAGTTTAAATTTAAAGGAACTCTTTTATTAGAGCAAGAATTTTCTTACTCCTACCGAAGCCAGTATCTACTAACTATAACTAAACACAACACAAATTATCCAAAATTTCCAAAAATAACAACTCCAATTCCTGGAGCTCAAACAACTTTATCAACCAAAAAGGACGCTACCATATCAAAACAGCATCATAATACAAAATATTATCAACTCAAAGTGATAATCAAAACCAAAGTAACTAACCAACAGGTTACTTACAAAAATGGAATACAAAATATTATCAGCTCAAAGTGATAATCAAAACCAAAGTAACTAACCAACAGGTTACTTACAAAAATGGAGGTGAGTGCACATCACCACTATAACTCAAAGTGCTAGAAGTTTTGTTTTTACTAAACTTAAACTTCTACACAAATATTTCTCAAACCAAAACTCTTAATACAAAACTGAACCAATCAGGGCTGAAATCTCCTTCACCCTACTGATTATCCTATCACTAATTTTCAAACATCATCACCTATTAGCGATGGATCAAATGGTGAGGTTCACCATGCAAACCTCTGACCTTACCAAACAAAAATTAAAGAAAGGTCAAAATCAAGGGAAAGAATAAGCCAATATTCTCTCTACCTAAATATGTAGAAATCAGGACTAACAATTTATATAGTCAACTTATTTCTACTTTCTAATAATATCTTCTATTAACGCGCGACAAACTTAATTAGTATGTACATCAATGTACACTACAAAACTACTATACAAAAGTTTGACTACAACTTTGTTGCAAAAGGACAGTCGTCATTTAGTATAAGTTAAAACCATACTAAATCAAAAATCAGAACAAAACGAAACAAGCAAACAACTGATTTACTTATAATCAAAGAAATGACTGAACTGGAACTAATCTTCAGGATCATCATTTTCATCTGGATCTGATGCAGCAAAGGGCTTTAAGTCCTTAACATGCCATTTTCCAGCTTTTGATCCATCCTCATTCTCTAATTCATATACTAAATTGGAATGTTTTTTACGAACTTTGCACAAAACAAATTTTGGAGCTAACTTAGCGGAGAATTTATCACCAGCACTCGAAAGTACCTTATTAGTCCTCCATACTCTTTCTCCAACTTGAAATGAAATGTCTCTTCTTCTAAGATTGTAGCGTTTACTCGAACGTTGATAAGCTACGTGTAAATTTTCACGGACATTCCCAAAAATATCGAACAAAGATTGACGATCCAAAACATAGGAAGGTCTACTGCTAGAAACAACATCAACATCTTTACTGGGTTCAAAACTGTTACTATAAGTTTTTCCACTTAAGGGTACCTGACGACCAAAGACTAAAAAATTTGGCGAATAGTTGGTGGATTCGTGTTTCGCTGAATTAACTGCATACTGAATCTTTGATATCTCAATATCCCACGTATCATGTTCTTCTACGTATGAACGAATTGCAGTACCAACTGTCTTATTAATCCTCTCCACAAAATTGCATTGAGGAGCATAAACAGCATTGTACCAAATCTTTTGGATTTCACACTTTGCACACAAAGCTTTAAAAACACGACCAATCAACTGTGGACCATTATCACAAATAACAAATTGTGGTACGCCGTAGACAAGAAACACTTTTTCTTCTAAAAATTTTTCAATCAAATGTGCCTTGGCACTGCGCAAAGGTTGTAGAATCGAATATTTTGAAAACCAGTCACCAACAATTAAGAGCCATTTATGTCCGCGTTTGGAACGAGGAAACGGACCCATCAAATCTAAAGCAATGGTTTGGAACGAAAATCTAACCTCGTTTTCCTTTCCCATCATGTCAAGAGGACCTTTATTTGGTGGTTTTTGAGCACCACAAATCAAACATTTCCGACAAAACTTACGTACATCAAAAATCATTTTTGGCCAATAATACAATTCTTGGACACGAGACAAAGTTTTCAAAGAACCAAAATGTCCTGCAGTAGGGGGGGTCATGACATGATCTAATGACATCTTTACGCTGAGATTTCGGTACTAAGTGCTTCCACTCTACAATATTCGCCGTATGAGGTAATTTGGAAGGAACAAACTAAAAAAAAAAAATAAAAAAAAAAATAAAACCATCTTCCACTTTCCATTGTGGGTAGCTTTTGGGTGACAACAAAATTTCTTTCTTAAAGATTCATCCATTTCGAATGGACCTGCACCTTGCCGAAGTTCTAAATTACTAGAACAGGTGAAATGGCTTGCGTGTTCTAATGAGCTAAAGAGCCAAACTACAGGTCCAACCAAAGTAGTAGGGTCGTTAGTGAGGAACCAGACTAAGACAGGTCCCCGAAAGAGGGCAGCGGCTCTTTCGGTACTTACATTGGCAGAGACCATAGGGGTCGGTATGGCAGTCTAAGACATACTACCGCGATGTGGAAGGCAACGGAAACCACCACATTATCTCCCAAGTACACAGCGTACCTAAATTATAATAAAATGATGGCATTCTCTGGGGTAAAATATTCCGGAGTTAAAATAGTCCCCCAGTCAGATCTCCGGGAGGGGACTACTTCGGAGGATGCGATCGGAAAGCTAAAAATAAGAGTCGGGAACATTCTGCGAGTCGGAGCGTGGAATGTTAGAAGTATGAAGCAAGTAGGTAAGCTAGAGAACCTAAAAATCGAAATGAATAGGTTATCACTAGACATAGTAGGGATCAGTGAAGTTCGGTGGCCAGAGGCGGGGGATTTCTGGAGTGGAGACTTCAGGGTAATTCATACAGGAGCAGAGGAAGGAAATTTGAGCGTGGGGATAGTTATGCGGAAAAGATAGGATACTGTGTAGAAAATTACTTACAAAAGAACGAAAGAGTACTTATGGTTAGATTAAAATCTAAACCGGTAAACACAGTAATAATACAAGTATACATGCCCACCTCTAGCTACAGTGACGAAGAGGTAGAAGTCATCTACAAAGATATCGAAGACATATTAAGATACATAAAAGGACAGGAAAATTTAATAATTACGGGGGATTTTAATGCCGTGGTAGGTGAGGGTAGGGTAGGAGCAGTAGTAGGTTTATTTGGTTTAGGCACGAAAAACGACAGGGGAAATAGGCTGGTAGAATTTTGTGACAAGAACAATTTAATCATCACAAACACATTATTTCAACATCATGCTAGAAGACGATATACGTGGAAGATGCCAGGAGATATAGGAAGATATCAAATAGATTACATTCTTGTTAGACAACGGTTTAGGAATCAAGTAAAAGACTGTAGAAGCTACCCAGAAGCAGATATAGATACTGACCACAACATCGTAATTATGAAGGCCGCACTTAAATTTAAGAATGTAAAAAAAGAAACGGAAAAAGGCACTTAGACTTAGAGAAACTAAAAGATAAAGGTATTCAAGGAAGATTCGAAAAAAAGTCAAATGAATTGCTCAAAGATATCGAGAAAATATCGGATACTAAGGAAGTAGAAACAGAATGGAATAACATTAAATCCAGCCTAGACATGGCGGCCAGAGATATTCTGGGGTATACACAAAAAGAAAATAAGAAACCATGGATAACAAAGGATATCCTGAATTTAATAGAAGAAAGACGAAAATACAAAAATAAATCAGACGAAACAGGAAAACAGAGATACAAAGCAATAAAATGGGAAATTATTCGAAAATGCAGGAAAGCTAAAGAACAATGGATTGATGAAAAGTGCAAAGAGGTACAAACTAAGATGGAAATAGGAAAGACAGACGAAGCATACAAATTAATTAGAATGAATTTTAGGATATAAAACCGTATAGCAAAAATATAAGGGACGCACAAGGAAACGTCATCATAGAAAACGTAGAGAAAGTGGGTAGATGGCAAAAATATATAGGGAATTTATATGCAGGAGAGGAACTAACTGCATTAGAACAGGAATCAGACAGTGAAAATGACGACTTGGGATATCCTATACTTAGAGATGAGTTTGAATTAGCATTAAAGAGTCTGAAAAATGGTAAGGCGCCGGGTGCAGATAAGATGCAAGCAGAAACTCTAAAAGCCGCTGGACAAGCAGTACCAGAACGTCTCTTCCAACTTGTAAGCTATATGTATGAGACAGGCGAGATACCCAAAGATTTCAAACGTAGCATCATTGTAACTATACCAAAAAAGAAAGGCGCGGATAGATGTGAAAATTTTCGAATAAGTTTGACAGCACACGTGTCAAAAATATTAACTAGAATTGTGCAAAGACGAATGGAAAAACGGGCGGAAGAAATACTAGGAGAAGACCAATTTGGGTTTAGGCGAAACAGGGGAACACGGGAGGCTATTTTAGCTCTGAGAGTGATAATGGAGAAAACAATAGAAAAAGGAAAAAGCGTGTATATAGGGTTTGTAGATCTGGAAAAAGCATTCGACAATGTAAAATGGAAAAAAATGTTTGAAATACTAAAAGAGATTGGAATGAGTTATAGGGATAGACGAATAGTACATAGCTTATACAAAGAGCAAACAGCAGTAATAGAATTAGAGCAGGAACGTAGAGAAGTAAACATTAGGAAAGGGGTGAGACAGGGATGTGCCCTATCCCCATTGATTTTTAACTTGTACATAGAAGAGGCAATGAATACTGTCAAATGCAGGAAGACATTTGGAATTACTATGCAGGGACAAAAATTGATATGCTTAGATTTGCAGATGATATAGCGGTATTAGCGTCTAGCAAGGAAAAGTTAGAAGCTGCTCTTAATGAAATGGAAACGGTTCTAACAGAGACATACGGTATGAAAATTAACAAAACTAAAACTAAAGTTCTAGTTTGCAAAGGTAGGAAAATAAATCAAAAACAAGAATACAAGTATTTAACATGAACTTACAAGAGGTTAAGGAATTCTGCTACCTAGGAAGCCAAATAACGCAAGATGGGAAAAGCACAAAAGATATAAAACAAAGATTAGCACAAGGTCTTGCTACATTTAACAAGAAAAAGCAACTACTGTGCTCAAAGTCCACAAACATAGAAACAAGGAAAAGATTGCTTAAAACATATGTGTGGAGCACAGCACTGTACGGCTGTGAAACCTGGACAGTAGGAGAAGCGGACAAGAAAAAGGTAGAAGCCTTTGAAATGTGGTGCTACAGACGTATGATGAAGATATCATGGACAGACAAAGTTAAGAACGGAGAGGTACTAAAAATTATAGGGGAAGAAAGAAACATGTGGAAAACGGTAAAAAATAGAAGAGATAGGATGATGGGCCACATACTACGGCATGAGGGAATAGTGCGAAATATACTAGAAGCAGAGATAGGAAAAAAGAGAAGAAGAGGCAGACCTAGGCTAGACTACTGCACACAGATAGTAAAAGATGTAGGCTGCAGGAATTTCAGGGAGATGTGTAGGCTAGCCCAGAATAGAAATCAATGGAGGTACGCATTCAACCAATCCCAAGATGGATAAACTAATGACGAGAAAATAACTGTGCTTAAACATGATGATTACTATAAGTAACCACAAGAATTGGTTGGACAACATTCTCAAATAATGTTAAGTGTGTGAAAGGATTTACTGGAAAACCATTATTTCGGCAAATGTCTAAGTGTTGGGGGATCTTGGTAGCCACAGGTTGCTTACCCCCCTTCACTGAATCTCGGTGAAATAGGGCATAAAATTAGAAAACAATAGAAGGGGAACGAGCTGTATACACAGTCTTTTGAAATGCTGTGCTTCAGATGTGTGTGTGCGGCTCCGTGGCGTAGTGGTATGTGTGTGACTACTACGCCCTAGGTCCCGGGTTCGAATCCCGACACGGTCCGCTTGAAAAATGTTAGGCGAGCATTTTTCGCAAAAATACACCCTCATTCGGATGAGAGGTAAAATGGAGGTCCCGTGTGTGAGTGTTGTCACGCACGTTAAAGATTCCTACCTTGCTTGGAACAGCAAGGATTCGGCAAAATTCAAAATTTTCCAGGTAAAAAAACTCGCTTCCTGGCCAATGTAGTACCTTTGGGTGGAGCATTGGAAAATCACATGTAATGTGCTTCAGATGTATGAGGACGATAGCATGGACAGACAAAGATAATAACAAATAGGTTATAGAAATAGTAGGGAAACAAGGATATCTGGGGAAAAAGATAAGAGAAATAGAAGGGCAGAATACGTTCTAAGGGATTTTTGGGTAATAGTATGGGATATATTACAAGCAGAGATAGGAAAAAAGAGGTAGATGTTGACCTAGATCAGATAGTGATAGATGCAGACTGTGCAAATTTCAGGGAAATCTGTAGGTTAGTTCAGAATAGGAAACAATGATGGTACGCGTCTAACCAGTTCCAGGACTGAAGACCTAATGATGATGATGAAAGATTCATACCACAAGCCTACATTATCAAGTTTGATCTCTACTAAATTAATTTCAGGATTTTCTATAGGAACAGCACGACTAAGACAATCTGGGACTATATTAAATTTTCCTGTCCTATGTACTAAATTAAATGAATGTTGCCTTAATCGAACAGACCATCTGGCAAGTTTTCCAGATTACTCAACCAAAGTAACGAAAAATGATCAGTAACAACTGTAAATCAAACTCCTTCCACCCACGGACGAAATTTTTCAATTGCAAAAATGACTGCTAAGCACTCTTTTTCTGTGGTGGAATAATTGCGCTCCGTACGGCTTAGGGTTTTACTTCCGTACGAAATTACACGTTCTTCTCCTTTTATATTCTGTATCAGCACAGCACCTAACCCAGTGTTACTGGCGTCGCATTCGACAATAAAGAGGGCCGAATAATCTGGCTACGAAAGAAGAGATGCCGAAACTAAAGCTTTTTTAATTAACACAAATGAATTTTCTGCCTCCAGGCTCCAAGTTACAGTTTGACCTTTTTTCTTTTTCTTAACGAGATCATTAATGGGCGAAACTAATGACGAAAAATTCTTTATAAAGCGACGATACCAACTGCACATTCCTATGAACCTCTTATCTTCCGTCGTGGTTTTCGGTCGAGAAAAGTTAACCATAGCTGATACTTTATCGGGGTCGGTACAAAGTGAATTTGAACCTACTATATAACTCAAAAATTGAACTGACTTTTTGAAGAATTCACATTTTCCTATATTTATAGTAAGGTTAGCCTCTTTTAGACGTTGCTTAACCTCTGACAATAATTTCAAATGTTCTTCAAACGACGACGAACATAGTATTATGTCGTCCAAATAGCAAAATACATGAGGTTCAAAACGTGGACCAAAAATCGCATCTACTAGTCGCTGTTGCGTCTGCGCAGCATTCTTCAACCCAAATGGCATACACGTAAATCTATACTGTCCTCGCGAAATAATACTAAAAGCAGTCTTATCTTTAGATGTCTCACTAAGAGGGACTTGCCAAAACGATTTTCTCAAATCAAGTGACGAAATATAGTTTGCACCTCTCAGCATATTGAGAATTCTATCTACATTTGCAAGCGTATACAAATCGTGAACAGTTAGGTCGTTCAAGGTTCTACCATCAAAACAGAAACGATATTCTCCATCTGCCTTCTTAACCAACAATACTGGAGATGACCACGAACTAATACACAGTTCTATAACCTTGAGCCTAAGCATGTCGTCCAACTCATCATTCAATATCTTACTCATATACGGTGACATTACATACGGTTTCTTATGGAAGAGCTTAGCATTACCTGTATCTATATCCATTTCGATCAGGTTAGTACGTCCCAACCTATCATCACTGCTAATTTCATTGAATGAATCTATAATCTCTTGTGCTTGCACACACTGAACATCCGAAAGGTCATGCAAATCAAACAAGTAATCATTAGTGCTCAAAAGGATAGAAGATGAACCTAAATACACAATACTATTCTCAATATTACTCTGAATAAACCATTTGTTGTTCCTAAAATCGGCAACTACACCAAATAATTTTGCAAAATCACTACCAAATATAAAAGCATGAGGTAGGGACGGGACCACCAATGCATTAAGAATACGACAATCATTACCCACACAAATTGGTAAATCAACAGAACCTAAAACAGACTTTACTGATCCATCAGCAGTAGTAATACCTGTCTTTGCTGAACTAAAAATTTTTAAGTCTAACTTTTCAATTATCGAAAGAGCTAAGGATCCAACCAACCACTGAGGTAGTGCATCCGGAGTCTAGAAGACCGGTAATATCTCTATCAAACAATTTCACCATAATGTAAGGTCGATTATCACACTGCTTTTCTATGAACAACGAATTAGTCTTAGGCTTCGAAGAAATCCGACAAAAATTTTTTACAACTGTAAGCCATTTCGACCAATCATCTTTGCAAAAATATTTTTCTTGTTTACACAACATAACTGTAGCCTTATCACGCGAAACAGAATGCCGACCACCATGCACCTGCCGCTTTACTAGTTTTTTTGAACATTGTGGACACGAAGTTGCCTTAACACCTTTTCGACCACATCCAAAACAAAAAATCTTTTTGGGTGCTCTACAATCCTTAAACCAATGTCCACCACGTGAGCAATTCCAACAAGCAAAATTATTTTTCTTATCAGGACCAAACGAATTAAAAACTGAAGGCTCAGAAGTACCATTATCAACTACTTGTACTTGAGGATTAACTAATTTATTTTGATAAACCCTACTCTTAACTGCATAAACTTTTTCATTCAAAACGGGATGTTTAATCTCAAATGGATGCTTAGAAGAACTACAAGACTTGTTAAGCTTACTCGAAGATGCAGAAACTGAGTTTAGTTTCATCAAAGAAGCTTCTTCTAATTTTTTGCACAACCTTACTAAGGTAGGTACATCTTGAATGTCCGACAACGCAAGTGCTGAAATAAAATCAGGAATCAAATTTTTTCTTATCATCCTAACTTTAGTTACTTCTGCTGGCTCATTAGTAAGTCTACTGACTAAAGTTTGCATATGTGCAACAAATAAAACGATACTTTCATCTTTTCCCTGATGACGATTTTTAATTTTTTGCCAAGTATCATCATCTGAAAAACCGGGTAAAAAATCTTCCTTTAAACGTTCTAATAATGAATTCCAATCCTTCAACGAATTTTTCACAGTTCTAAACCAAATCAAAGCATTTCCCACAAAAAGTTCACATGCTGATCCAAATAAATCAGCTTCGGGTACCTTACGAGATTGCGCTAATTCGCTGACTCTATCTAAAAATGAATATAATTGTTTAGGGTCACCTGAAAATTTTACAGGCCACGAAACTATAGGTAAAGAAGGTGTTACATACGAAATTGAATGGGTAGGCACACTATCAACTGAAGGTGATACTACAATAGACCGATCAAAATTAGTGGACTCTGTACTCTTATTGTCTTTATCATATAACTCAGCTTCTAGGGTAAGTATGGTTGCTACGGTTTCATTTCTGAACTTAATGGCTTCCTCTAAATTTATTACAGGAATTTTCATGCGTTTAACTCAACCAGAAAGGTGAATCAACCTTGAACACGCTCTCCTAAAAATTGAATCCGACAAATCACCTTCAAATTCGGACAAAACATTTCGAACTGACTCAACTGAAACAGAAATCTCTTTACTTTCCGTTGCAAAATCTACTTCATAACTCGAAAGGTCAATTAGACAACCAGGCTTATCGACTTCTTTAGCTAATGGTCTATCTAAAATTTTTCTTTTCTCAAGAACTGGTCTCTCACTCACTACTCCTCTGATTCTCAGTTCATATTCCAGTTCCTCTTTAAGTAAACAAACAATTTGGAATTTTTCAGACATGATTGTGATAGTCTAATATTTTAATGAAATTAAATTGATAAATCTAAATGATTTAAGCCTTACGAAAATTGTCAAAACAAATTCGGGAAACGAAAGGTCAAAGTCAAAAAGTGAATTTGGTAAAAATAGGTTTTTGCCAAAACAATATCAAATAAAATCTTTATTGGGTCAAAATAAAATTTAAAGTTAAAAATAAATTTGACTAAGGTAATTAACTGACTGAAGGAAGGTCAATGTCTCAACTAAATTTGTGCCAAAACAAATTTCAAGAACAATAGCAAATTTAAGCAAACAAATTTTGAAGCTAATAGCAAATTTAAGCAAACAAATTTCGAAGCAAAATAAATTTTAAGCAAACAAATTTCGAAGCCCTACACGTTGCGGCGTCACTGTAACGTTTTATATTTTACAAAAAGCACCACGTTGTGAGCGCCACTGAAACAACTTTTGCTTTACAAAAGACTGAAACGTCTTTTTGTTCTATTGTACTGAAAGCACCACTGAAACGTTATTTCTTTTACATTAAGGCGCTAGTGAACCAAAAGTCTTCCGACATAGCTAGGGGTCTATTCCTGGGTAGAGCAATAAGAAGTGGGGGGGGAAGTCGAATTCTATTTGCAAACCAAAGTTAAGCTAAATCAAATATGCGCCACCATGTCCTGAGATAATTACGATAATTGCAAAGCACAGTTCTAAGGGCAGACGTGGAAACCCAAAGATAAAATGATCGCCTTCGTTAACGAAAACCTGTCTTAACAAAATAAGACGCAGCTCCTGTAAGAAATTTCAAGGATTAAATAAATAAAAAAGAGAACACTATTTGTGTCCTATAAAAGTATATAAAAATAAAAAAATGTTTATCCAATATAATATTAGCACCAAAATATTACTCAGAAAAATTTTTCCTTTGTGTATTTAGATTTGATCGCATTTGACCAAAATAAAAGCCTTAAATTTGAACTAACTGTTTACTAAAAAAAACTCTTTTAAAATATCGGAACCTTTTAACAAGAAAAAATTGTCATTATCAACTACATCAAAGTTAAAGTTTTGACTTTTTTTAAAACAACCAACTATACTTTAAACATGAACCTGTTATAAATATTTGAGTGATAATAATTTGTAAGCATAACACACTGAATTACGTTCTAACCTGGGCAGATCTTTTCAGGTAGATTACAATTACTAGAATCTTACATAACGTGGATTTGAACTTTCATATTTATGTTTAATAATTTATGTATGGATAAAAGCTGATCACAAAAATAGAAATGTTTTGTTTAAATTCCATTACAGCTGCACAAAGCATCTGCTTTCAAGACAACATCTGTCAACTGTGCAAAACAAAAAAATATGACGTCAAAAACATACGTTGAAATTATCGAAGGTTCAAATGGAACAAAGCTAATCTGACAAAATTTTGTTCTACGACTTATAAAACCAGTTCAACAATAATTGAAATTTACACAATTTACATGTTGTAAACATAATAGCAAGTTTACGTGCTCTAACCTTTAAAACACATGCATGAAATATCTTACAACTAATAACGAACCAAAACTGCTTTTGTTGCCTCACGACAAATCGAGATGGAAATTTCGTTCTTCAAACAAAGTTACCAGCCACTTCTAATTAGATACGACTGCATCCAAATTACATCCATAATCTCTCAGTAGACAAATTTCTTATTAGACAAATTTCAAATTCACTGGTCCTAAATAACGGCAATTCTAAATTCCTGGATCCCACATGACGAATTCCACATGTTTCATTCAATGTGTCGCGAAATAAATTAATTCAAATTAAATTAGTTCGTAAAATATATACTTTACCAACCGTTAGTAGAAGATATCTCAATAGTTAATAATTGATGCGAAGGTTGCCAGCCTCTAGCCGAAAATACATCTTAATAAAGCTGTTGCCAGCGGCCGACTAACTTGTCGAAACTAGAACCGAGTGGTCGGGACGTTAGAGGCGTGGAATACAAAATACACAACTAGAGATGCGCTTGGAAATAGCTTTATGTGACACAGATATATTAATATAAGTAGATCAATAAGGAACAATGCACGCTTAGCGCATTATTCTTGTAATTCAATGCAAATAATTATTATTGAAAATAAAAATGTTACACTCATGGAAAATGAAATTGAAAGGAAAATTACTTTTGTGGATACTTTGGTTATCAAAACTGACTCAAACCATGTTATGTTTGATTACTACAGGTAACGTACTAATTCTGGTGGATACATTAACTACCGTAAATATACATAAAATTAACACAGCACTTGCTGTTAAGTCTAATATTGAATGGCTTTCTGATCCATCATTTGTCACCAACACCATCATGGAGTTAGAAAACACACTGTTAAACAATGGATGCCCAAAAACCTTATTAAGAAAATTATTGTATACAAATACATTATCAAACCTAGTATTATATCAACTACGTTACAATACAGAAAGCCACCGTATATCAAAGAACTTACTCCTTTGCTTGCAAAAATATTTAAACAACCGAATTTAATAATAGCTAGTTAGTAAACACCACTTAAAAACCTTTTTACTAAATTAAAAGATAAAACTAAAATTCCATTATGTAACAATGTTGTCTACAAAATTCAATGTAGTCGTCCACTCAACTATATTGATCAGACAAATCAGTGGATCAAGAAAAGATGAACACATTATCGTAGTGATACAAAGCTAGGGAAGAATAAATGCGCCTTAACCAGACATGTATAGGCCGCCAACCTACACCCCAGTATTACTAGTTAAGATCTTACAAAATGAATCCAAACACAACAAATGTTTATTTTTAGAATCCTTTCATATTCAAAGGATATGATGGGATATGACGGGAAAAGACCATTGCATGAACAACAAGCAAGATTTAAAGAATCTTAGCACGTTTTACACTCATGTGTACTATCATTAACAATATTTCTGTAGTAATGTCACAAATTTACATAGTTGCCATTCTGAAAGTTTTTATATTACCACTATAATTTTTAATTATATACACTCTCACAGGTAGAGGCGATCTCCAAAGATATCGAAGAGATACTAAGATACGTAAAAAGACATGAAAATTTAATAATTATGGGGATTTTAATGCAGGGGTAGGTGAGGGTAGGGAAAGAGCAATAGTAGGTTTATTTGGTTTAGGCACGAGAAATGACACGGGAAATAAGCTGGTAGAATTTGGCGACAAGAACAACTTAACCATCACAAATACATTATTTCAACATCATGCTAAAAGACGATATATGTGGAAGATGCCAGGAGACATACGAAGATATCGAATAGATTACATTATTGTTAGACAACGGTTAAAAAATCAAGTAAAAAACTGTAGGAGCTACCCGGAAGCAGATATAAACACTGACCACAACATCGTACTTATGAAGGCCACACTTATATTTAAAAATTTAAAAAAGAGGAACGGAAAAAGGCACTTTGACTTTGAGAAGCTAAAAGATAAAAATATCCACAAAAGATTTGAAAAAAGTCAAATGAATTGCTGAAAGATATCGGGAAAATTTCTGCTACTAAGAAAGTAGAAACAGAATGGAATAACATTAAATACAGCTTAGACATGGTGGCCAGAGATATTCTGGGGTATACACAAAAAGAAAATAAGAAACCATGGATAACAAAAGTTATCCTGAATTTAATAGAAAAAAGATGAAAATACAAAAATAGGTCAGACGAAACAGGAAAACAAAGATGCAAATGCATGAAAGCTAAAAAACAATGGATTGATGAAAAGTGCAAAAAGGTACAAATTAAGATGGAAATAGGAAAGACAGACGAAGCATACAAATTAATTAGAATGAATTTTAGGGATATAAAACCATATAGCAAAAATATAAGAGACATGGGAGGAAACGTTATTATAGAAAATGTAGAGAAAGTACCTAGATGGCTGGAATATATTGGGAATTTATATTCAGGAGAGGAACTAACAGCATTAGAACAGGAATTAGACATTGAAAATGATGACTTGGGATATCCTATACTTAGAGATGAGTTTGAATTAGCATTAAAGAGTCTGAAAAATGGTAAGGCGCCAGGTACAGATAAGGTGCAAGCAGAAACTCTAAAAGCCACTGGACAAGCAGTAACAGAACGTTTTTTCCGACTTGTAAGTTATGTGTATGAAACAGGTGAAATACCCAAAGATTTCAAACGTAATATTTTAGTAACTATATCAACAAAAAAAAAGAGATGCGGATAGATGTGAAAATTTTTGAACAATAAGTTTAACAGCACACATTTCAAAAATGAGCTGAAGAAATACTGGGAGAAGATCAATTTGGGTTTGGGCAAAACAGGGGAACACGGGAGGCTATTTTAGCTCTGAGGGTGATAATGGAGAAAACAATAGAAAAAGGGGAAAGCGTGTAGATACGAAAAAAGTATTCGACAATGTAAAATGGAAAAAAATGTACGAAATACTCAAAAAGATTGGAATGAGTTTTAGGGATAGAAAGATAGTACATTGCTTATACAAAGAGCAAACAGCGGTAATAGAATTAGAGCAAGAAAGTAGAGAAGTAAATATTAGGAAAGGGGTGAGACAGGGATGTGCCTTATCCCTATTAATTTTTAACTTGTACATAGAAGAGGCAATGAATACTGTCAAATGTAGGAAGACATTTGGAATTACTATGCAGGGACAAAAGATTGATATGCATAGATTTGCAGATGATATAGCGGTATTAGCATCTAGCAAAGAAGAGTTTGAAGCTGCTCTTAATGAAATGGAAACAGTTCTAACGGAGAGATATGATATGAAAATTAACAAAAACAAAACTAAAGTTGTGGTATGCAAAAGAGGGGAAAATAAATCAAAAACAAGAATACAAATAGGTAACGAGACAACAAACATAGAAACAAGGAAAAGATTACTTAAAACATATGTGTGGAGCACAGCACTGTATGGCTGTGAAGCCTGGACAGTAGGAGCAGCAGACAAGAAAAAGGTAGAAGCCTTTGAAATGTGGTGCTACAGACGTATGATGAAGATATCATGGACAGACAAAGTTAAGAACAAAGAGGTACTAGAAATAGTAGGGGAAGAAAGAAATATGTGGAAACAGTAAAAATTAAGAGAGATAGGATGACAGGCCACATACTAAGACATGAGGGAATAGTGCAAACTATATTAAAAGCAGAGATAGAAAAAAAGGGAAGTAGAGGTAGACCTAGGTTAGACTACTGCACACACATAGTGAAAGATTTTGGCTGTGAGAATTTCAAGGAAATGTGTAGGCTAGCTCAGAAAAAAAATCAATGGAGGTACGCTTCCAACCAGTCGCAAGATGGAAAAACTAATGACAAAAATAATAACTGTAAATAAACATGGTGATTATTATAAACAACTACAGATATTGGTTTTGCAATACTCTCAACTAATGTTAATTGTGTGAAAGGATTTACCAAAAACTATTAATAGGGCAAATGCCTAAGTGTTGGGGGATCTTTGGCAGCCACAGGCTGCTTAACCCCCTTCACATACCATGCATTTACATTTCCAATGCTCCACCCAAAGGTACTACATTGGCCAGGAGGCGAGTTTTTTGTTGCCTGAAAATTTAGAATTTTGCCGAATCCTTGCCGTTCCAGGCAAGGTAGGGATCTTTAACGTGCGTGACAACACTCACACACGGGACCTCCATTTAACCTCTCATCCGAACGAGGGCGTAATTTCTGTGAAAAATGCTCACCTGCCATTTTTCAAGCAGTCGGCCGTGTCGGGATTCGAACCCAGGACCTTGGGATCCGTAGTCTTACGCTTAGCCCCCTTCACATACCACTGATATCAAGGAAATAGGGTAAAACAATAGAAGGTGACCGAACTGCATCAAACAAGAAAGAACAGCAGCTATGTTCAAAGACAACGAACATAGATACAAGAAGAAAACTGTTCAAAGCATAGTGTGGAGCACAGCACAGTACATCTATGAAATAGGGGCAGTAGGAAAAGCAGACAGAAAAAGATAGAAGCCTTATGGAATGTTGTGCTTCAGATGTATGAGGATGGTAGCATGGATAGACAAAATTAATAACAAATAGGTTGTAGAAATAGTAGAGGAATAAAGATATCTGTGGAAAACGAAAAAAATAGGAGAAATAGAAGGACAGGATACGTTCTAAGGCATTTCTGGGGAATAATACAGAATATATTACAAGCAGAGATAGGAATAGAGAGGTAGAGGTAGACCGAGATCAGACTTTCGCACACAGAAAGTGATAGATGCGAACTGTGCAAATTTCAGGGGAAATGTGTACTTTCGTTCAGACTAGGAAACAATGAGGGTACGAGTCCAACCAGTTCTAATACTGAAGACCTAATAATGATGATGACTCTCACAGTCCTTGTAACGTATTCGTCGTATATCATGTGTCACTAATTCAAACATGTAATCTACTTTTGAAATGTTTCAACATTAATTAATTTTATAAAAGTTATAGTAAGTTTGACCATTTATTGTAATTGATTGACTAATCTTTTATCTTTCTAGACATATGATTATGGCACAATAATATAAGAAATAAGAAAGAATATAAGAAATAATATAAGAAATTTATTACAATATTACTTTATCTTTGACCTAAATTATCCTGGTAACTTAAAATTACATCTTATCCAAATAATTAATATTAGGTCACCGAAGTTTAGAATACAATTATATATATATATATATATATATATATATATATTTATATAGCTGTGTATCCCTGTATTAGATTCGAGCCTCACGAATTGGGCGTCATGTATGCTGTGAATCCTACAAAAAGCTATTTATTAACTCAACTGTTCCGTTGACTTTCTTCTGTTAATCGCCTCGGCTGCTCCTCTAGTTAAACCTTCATCCTCATTCAAAAAAAAAACAAACACATTCCTACCACAAACATCAACGTTAACTCTATTTACATCAATATTCACAATACATTAAAATTTCAAAATTAAAATTCAGCATAAATTTCAGTATCAGAAAATTTCAAGATTAAATTTATTATCATTTTAATGTGCATCCAGAATTAAAGTCTTTGTAGGATGCCTACTAATTAATGTAACAATATATGCAGACCTGAGTCTGAGTACAAAGGAGCATCTACCACCCTTTACGTTAATTAACCAGGTTCGTCTAATTGAGCTCAAAGACATACCCAAATTTTCATCAAGAACATAAATACTAAATACTCCTTTCGACTTAAACAAGAAAATTTCACCTTAAAATTAAAAATTTGTTGTTAGTACAACTTCATTACTGTCCATTTTAAGTAAATAAATTATAAAGTTATTCAACACACGAAAACATCAAAGTTCAAACAAAATAGTATAATTTACCTGAAGGTTACTGCACTCGTAGCTTCAATGTACCTCGTCCCTTTTGTTAATCACACCATTCCAACTGGGTTATATTTACGGCTTCTGATTCTCAACGCTTTTAAAATTTCTCCACCACCATTCATCTAAAGTTGTTTCAGGGCTTTTCCTGAACTCATCTGTGTATATCTGAACCTTGTTTTGTGGATCCAGTCATGTTTATGAACCATTTAATTATTAACACCCCCCGAAAAATAGCAAAGAAATTCATGCTTCTTTCACCAATATACGCCAAAACTGCCTACTTTTGTGTATTCATTTGTCGTTGCAACTTTGACTAATTGGTACTGTGATACTAAACTTTATTACCTTGTATCTTCTTTTCTAAGTGCACTAAAGTACATTCATTGTAGCACGTAAAGAACAAGCTGTTTTAAATCACAAAAATATTCGAGCAAACTGTTTAAATTATTTAATCAAAACCGGAAAACTAAAAAAGCACTGTTTAACGCATTGAATCAAGTCGAAGATCTAAGAGAGCTTGTTCATATTAACCTGGGTATATATAGCGGTTAGCCTGTCTGTCGGTCTGTTCCCCAAAACGGACAATTCTAAAGAATTTCGCATGCTAGGTTCCCATTCCGCAGCCCGGCATGCGATTTTTACGAAATTGGCACTCGCACCAGTTACATCTCAGAAATTTCGACACGGCTCGCAACTTCTGGAAATAACTAATTGAATTTTATACAGAAATGTTATTTTTACCTCTCAATTTTGCCTTTTATTTTCACCCAATCGCAACCCAATGACGTTGCTCCACTCACGCCTTTTACTATATGTGTCTCGGTCTTGCGCATATTATCTGTCTCTATCTACCCTGTTCTTATTGGTGCAAATTGATATTCTTTATTATCGATTATTTCAGTCCATGTGGACTGTGAAATAACCCACCTTTAGCCTTTCTCGTAACTATTATGCGACGGTTTCTCCAACATTCTCTGTAACCATTAATTATCTGCAAAATTTATGCAGAATGAGCTTTTTAAAAATACGCAGGTGTTCAAACATACTATTAATTCTCAGAGCTTTATTTCATGGTATTTTATTGGGTTTTTACAAGTTTTTATAGATATTATCTGTTACTAACGGTTCAATTAACTCCAATTAAAATTAATACCCTTTAATTTTTAGTGACTCTAATCAAATATTCAATTATTATCAGTACATTTTGTTTAATACCGGTTACTTAAAATATAGTTAATTAATATAAATTTTGCACGTAATTTCTCTTTGTTTCTTTACTATGAATAATTAAATTACACGCAGAGCTTTTTAATACTGCTTCCTTTTTTTTATAGCAAGCGTCTTGTAGATGATTTAAATCTCTTATGTTTAATGAAACGAATGAATTTTTATGCTTCACGTTTTTTTAATAACGCGTACCTTTTCCCAAAGCTTCTACACGGTGATTAAAATTATTTGATGTGATTATTTAATTTTCTACCCTGGTCTAAATATGAGTATTTTCCCCCTATTTGAATACAAATAATCCCACTTATTTGAATGCAAATATAAAGCATTTAGACAAAAAAAATTTACAAAAAAAATTGCCTATCTCTCTCTACCCTTATCTATCTAACTTACCTAACTTATATCCAATCCAAAAAAAAATATTTACACCTATCCTATATCCCTATCCTATTCCTAACTCTCACCTAATTTTATAAACTGAAATTATCCATAACTTCATCCTACTTATCCATCTAATCCTATATACATCCTATATACCTATCCTATTTCTAACTTTTAACTAATCTTCCCTATACTTCACTTCCCCTACCTAATCCTATATACCTATCCTACTATTATTCTATTCCTAACTCAACACTAATCTTATATGAAATATCTATACTTAACCTATTTTATTTTCTTCCTACATTTACTCTTTATTCTCCTCCTAAACCTATTTCTAATTATCTCCCATATTTATCCTATACCTAGCTTTATTTTCTATAACTATACTAAAATTCACCTATCTCTATCCTTTGTTCATTAAGTTATTTAAATCTAACTCTCTTCTTGATCCTCCACGTCTTTCTTCTCACCAACCTAATACTCTTCATCCCTATTTCTCCTCCTTTTATATCTATACTTATCATCCCTATTATCTCACATACAATAAACTTATCATCCCTATTATCCTGACTCTTACATATTACTTCTTCTTCAGTCCCTACACTTGTCTGTTTCTTATTTATTCTTATTTTCTTTTCTGCCGACAAACCAAACGATACTACCTTAAAATTATCGATTTTTCCCTCTATGGAAAATCCTATGTACCTTCTAGAATTCTTATGTAATGGAATCCGCCAGAATGAATTCCTTAAATCTACTTTATTAAAAACAAACTTGCCACTTAGCCTCGTCAAAAGTGTGTCCATGGATGTTGGACAATGGAATTGCGGTTTGGTCCGTTGATTAATTTTACGTGCATCTTTATCTAATTCTGCCTTCACCTGCTCCCGATCTGCTGCTGTTGCTTTTACCCCCACTAATTCTGCATGTTTTGTACTAAAGCTTGAACCTCTACTATCCTATCCTCTGGACATCTTATCGTGTTGATCTGTTTACCTTCATCATCCTCTACCTCTACTACATTAATACTAAACCCCGTGTCATCCTCTGTGACTTCATAACTGCCCTTCCATGGCACTACCCTATCCTTAATCCTTACTACCTTACTTTCCATATCTATCAAAACCCCTAACTTCATCATACAGTCAACACCTAAAATGCTCTGAAACTTCAGTCCAGGTACAATTACAAACTCCTGTTCACAGCTTAAACCTCCTATATCTATCCTAAGCACCACAACACTATTTACTACAGCAAACTTCTTTTTATTTGGAGCTACTAAATGGCTACGCTTTATAGGCATAATTCTATCACAAACCTTATCCCTAATTTTGCTGACGAATTCCTCCGATATTAAACTCGCTCTGCACCTGTATCAAGTAATACTTCTACATTATTCTCAAAAATTTCTATATTAACAATTGGCAAACATAATTTTTCCTCAGTTTCTGGCTCTACTTCCTCCTCAATTTTGAAAAATTCACGTGGATGTTCATATACATTTACACTAAAATCTAGTGGTCTGTCGCGTTCTAAAAATCCTGTCCAGGTCTGTTTTCCCTACTTGGTCCTGGTCTAGCCGTCACCTCAGCGTATGTCCTAGGCGTTTCCACTCGTTCCGTGTCTGTATTAGCAGTCCCCCTCATGTCCGGTGAACTATTCCTTCTGGTAGGTTCGGTCTCGGTGCAGGTCCCTTCCTAAACTATTACTTCTAACGTATGGTCGTCTCTGTTCCCAATTCTGTCGCTGGTATCCGTAACTATTCCCCCTTCTAGCATAGTTGTCCCGTCTATTGTCAAACCTAACTGTGTTGATCTGTCTTTCCCTGTTATCCCGAGGTCGTCCACTACTTACGTCGTCGTACCTCTGCAGGTATTCTAAAAATATTTCTCTGTCCACTATGTTCTGTAGTGCTACGTGTTGTCTTACTTCTACCTCAAAGTGTCGTGATAAATACTTGATAATTTGTCGGTCCGTCAGTGGTGGGTTCAGTTGCTTAGCTATGCTATACTTGCGTATAGCATACTGCTCCCTACTTCCTGAAAATTCTCCCTTAAATTTCCCTGTGATTAAGTCGTCTCGTACCTGATCTTGTCTGTGGTCACTCCAGTAGTGCTTTAAAAATCTGTCTTCAAAGTCCGTGTAAGTGTCTATGTCTTGTCCTACTAAATTGTACCATGCTTCCGCGTTGTCCTTTAATAAAGCCTTTATCGTATTCAGTTTAGTCTGTTCGTCAAATAAATTTCCCACTAGATTTCTTACACTATTAATAAAAATTTGTGGATTTACCCTGTTATCGCCATAAAACTTCATGTGTTGGTCCAATGATCCTCCACCTGTATAAAATCTGGGACCATCCCCCGTTAAATTTGACATGTTGTATTTGATACTACTAACTTCGCGTTCTACCCTGCCTAACTGATCCCTACATGAGTCCATTACTTCAGTCATTTTTACATTAATCTCTTCTTCACAAAAAATGCGTACTTCGGACCTTAAATGTCCCATTTCCTGTCGAAGACCTGTAATATCACGCTCATTTTATCAACCCTATTTTCAACTTCCCCCATTTTCACGGTAAGACTATTTTTAAACTCTGTAAATTCTCTCGTCGATTTTTCTATTTTATCCCCTAATTCCTGATTTAATTGGTCAAATTTCTTATTCGATTCTTCATTCATCTGCTCAAATTTTCGATTTGAGTCCTCTCTAACCCCACTTAACGTCTCATTCATTCTTTCAAGCATCCTCATTATCATCTCGTTTCCTTGATCCCCTGATTCCGTCCTCGACTGATCTCTACTGCCTCCAGCTTCTTCCATTTTCGAATTTTTTCACCCAATGCACTATCGTTACTTCCAATTTCCACTCCTTGACTCCTTAACCACTCTTTTCTCTGCATACGTTCTAATCACTCACACACTCTAAAATACTCTTAAATTTATACACACAGAAACTCTCTCTCAGATCGCCAGTTTCCTGGAATAAAATCACAAAAATTTTATTTGGAACTCGAGCCTCACTTTTGGGTCGCCAAAGAATGCTGTGTAACCACCAAAATCCGGGTACTCCGCTTTTCGAATCGAGCCTCACTTTTGGGCGCCAAAGAATGCTGTGTATCCCTGTATTAGATTCGAGCCTCACGAATTGGGCGTCATGTATGCTGTGAATCCTACAAAAAGCTATTCATTAACTCAACTGTTCCGTTGACTTTCTTCTGTTCATCGCCTCGGCTGCTCCCCTAGATAAACCTTCATCCTCATTCATAAAAAAAAACAAACACATTCCTACCACAAACATCAACGTTAACTCTATTTACATCAATATTCACAATACATTAAAATTTCAAAATTAAAATTCAGCATAAATTTCAGTATCAGAAAATTTCAAGATTAAATTTATTATCATTTTAATGTGCATCCAGAATTAAAGTCTTTGTAGGATGCCTACTAATTAATGTAACAATATATGCAGACCTGAGTCTGAGTACAAAGGGAGCATCTACCACCCCTTTACGTTAATTAACCAGGTTCGTCTAATTGAGCTCAAAGACATACCCAAATTTTCATCAAGAACATAAATACTAAATACTCCTTTCGACTTAAACAAGAAAATTTCACCTTAAAATTAAAAATTTGTTGTTAGTACAACTTCATTACTGTCCATTTTAAGTAAATAAATTATAAAGTTATTCAACACACACGAAAACATCAAAGTTCAAACAAAATAGTATAATTTACCTGAAGGTTACTGCACTCGTAGCTTCAATGTACCTCGTCCCTTTTGTTAATCACACCATTCCAACTGGGTTATATTTACGGCTTCTGATTCTCAACGCTTTTAAAATTTCTCCACCACCATTCATCTAAAGTTGTTTCAGGGCTTTTCCGGAGCTCATCTGTGTATATCTGAACCTTGTTTTGTGGATCCAGTCATGTTTATGAACCATTTAATTATTAACACCCCCAAAAAATAGCAAAGAAATTCATGCTTCTTTCACCAATATACGCCAAAACTGCCTACTTTTGTGTATTCATTTGTCGTTGCAACTTTGACTAATTGGTGCTGTGATACTAAACTTTATTACCTTGTATCTTCTTTTCTAAGTGCACTAAAGTACATTCATTGTAGCACATAAAGAACAAGCTGTTTTAAATCACAAAAATATTCGAGCAAACTGTTTAAATTATTTAATCAAAACCGGAAAACTAAAAAGCACTGTTTAACGCATTGAATCAAGTCGAAGATCTAAGAGAGCTTGTTCATATTAACCTGGGTATATATAGCGGTTAGCCTGTCTGTCGGTCTGTTCCCCAAAACGGACAATTCTAAAGAATTTCGCATGCTAGGTTCCCATTCCGCAGCCCGGCATGCGATTTTTACGAAATTGGCACTCGCACCAGTTACATCTCAGAAATTTCGACACGGCTCGCAACTTCTGGAAATAACTAATTGAATTTTATACAGAAATGTTATTTTTACCTCTCAATTTTGCCTTTTATTTTCACCCAATCGCAACCCAATGACGTTGCTCCACTCACGCCTTTTACTATATGTCTCGGTCTTGCGCATATTATCTGTCTCTATCTACCCTGTTCTTATTGGTGCAAATTGATATTCTTTATTATCGATTATTTCAGTCCATGTGGACTGTGAAATAACCCACCTTTAGCCTTTCTCGTAACTATTATGCGACGGTTTCTCCAACATTCTCTGTAACCATTAATTATCTGCAAAATTTACGCAGAATGATCTTTTTAAAAATACGCAGGTGTTCAAACATACTATTAATTCTCAGAGCTTTATTTCATGGTATTTTATTGGGTTTTTACAAGTTTTTATAGATATTATCTGTTACTAACGGTTCAATTAACTCCAATTAAAATTAATACCCTTTAATTTTTAGTGACTCCTAATCAAATATTCAATTATTATCAGTACATTTTGTTTAATACCGTACTTAAAATAGAGTTAATTAATATAAATTTTGCACGTAATTTCTCTTTGTTTCTTTACTATGAATAATTAAATTACACGCAGAGCTTTTTAATACTGCTTCCTTTTTTTTATAGCAAGCGTCTTGTAGATGATTTAAATCTCTTATGTTTAATGAAACAAATGAATTTTTATGCTTCACGTTTTTTTAATAACGCGTACCTTTTCCCAAAGCTTCTACACGGTGATTAAAATTATTTGATGTGATTATTTAATTTTCTACCCTGGTCTAAATATGAGTAATATATATATATATATATATATTGCTGTGATATACTCCTTTGAATGCGGGAACTGGGTCCTTTCAACAAAAAAATTCTAGTCCCACAGATTGGGCATCATAAACGGCTGTGATCCTCTTTTCGCCTCGGCTGCTCACCTAATGTTATAAACCTCCTCATTCATAAAAAAACAACAACACATTCCTACCAAAAACATCAACGTTAACTCTATTTACATCAATATTCAAAATACATTAAAATTTCAAAATTAAAACTCAACATAAATTTCAGTTTTAAAAGAATTTCAAGATTAATTTTATTATCATTTTAATGTGCATCCAAAATTAAAGTCCTTGTTGGATGCCTACTAATTAATATAACAATATAAGCAGACCGAGTCTGAGTATAAAGGAGCATCTACCACCCTTTACGTTAATTAACCAGGTTCGTCTAATTGAGCTCAAAGACATACCCAAATTTTCATCGTATTACCGAACATCAAAACTAAATACCCTTTCTACTTCAACAAGCAAATTTCATCTTAAAATTAAAATTTTATGGTTAGTACAATTTCACTAATGTCCATTTAAAGTAAATCAATTATAAAGTGATTCAACACACACAAAAATGTCAAACAAAATAGTATAATTTACCTGAAGGTTACTGTCCTCGTAGCTTCAAAGTACATCGTCCCTTTAGTTAATCACACCATTCCAACAGGATTATATTTACGGCTTCTAATTCTCAACGCTTTTAAAATTTTCTCCATCACCATTTATTTAAAGTTGTTTCTGGGCTTTTCCGGAACTCATCTATGTATATCTGACCCTTGTTTCGTGGATCCAGACACGTATTTGAACCATTTAATTATTAACACCCCCGAAAAATAGCAAATAACTTCATACTTCTTTCACCAATATACGCCAAAACTGCCTACTTTTGTGTATACATTTGTCGTTGTAAATTTTGCTAATTGGTACAGTGAAACTAAATTTTATTACCTTGTATCTAAGTGCACTGAAGTACATTCATGTTAGCACGTAAATAACCAACTATTTTGAATCACTAAAATATACGAGCAAAATTTTAAATTATTTTATCAAACTAAAATGCACTGTTTAACATCTTCAATCAAGTCGCGGATGTAAGAGCTTTTAACGCATCGAATAGTCAAAAGTCTAAGAGGGCTTGTTTATATTCATCTCGGTATATATAGCAAAAAGCCGGCACGTCGCTTTTGTCCTCAAAACAGGTAATTCTAAAGAATTCCTCATTCTATGTTCCCAGTCTGTCGCTCGCGCGTCGATTTTACGAATTTAGTACTCACCCCAGTTAAATTTCAGAAATTTCAACACGGCACGCAACGTCTGGAAATAACCGATTAAATTTTATACAGAACTGTTATTTTTACCTCTCAAGTTTGCCTTTTACTTTTAACCAATCGCAACCCCATGACGTTGCGCTACTCACGCCTTTTACTATATGTGTCTCGGTCTTGCGCATATTATCTGTCTCTATCTAACCTGTTCTTATTGATGCAAAGTGATATTCTGTATTATCGATTATTTTAGTCCACATGGAGTGTGAAATACCCCACCTTTAGCATTTCTCGTAACTATTATGCGACGTTTTCCCAAGATTCTCTGAAACTATTCGTTATCTGCAAACTTTTCGCCGTATTTGACATTTAAACTACGCAGGTGTTCAACATAATATTAATTCTCAGAGCTTTATTTTCTGGTATTATAATCTTGGGTTTTTACAAGTTTCTATAGATATTATCTGTTACTAACGGTTCAATTAACTTCAATTAAAATTAATACTCTTTAATTTTTAGTGCATCCTAATTAAATATTCAATTATTATCTGTACGTTTCGTTTAATACTCGTTGCCCAAACTTGAATCAATTAATATAAATCTTGCACGTAATTTCCATTTGATTCTTTACTTTGGAATAATTAAATTACACGTTGAGCATTTTAAAACTGCTTATTTTTATATAAAGCGTCTTGTAAATAATTTTAATCTCTTATTTTTAATAAAACGAATGAATTTTTATTCTCCACGGGTTTTTAATAAAGCGTATTATCTAATAAACTTCCTTATACACGGTGATTAAAATTATTTGATGTAATCCATTAATTTTCTACCCTGGTCTAAATATGAGTAATATATATATATATATATATATATATATATATATATATATATATATATAATAGTTCTGATACTGTAGCAATGCCCATGTACGCCCTTTTGTGAATTTTAATTCACAAAAGGGCGTACAGGGCATTGCTACAAGTTAAAATTTTTAATCTGTCAATTTTTGATTTTTAATATATAATTTTAATTGCGTCGGCTAGCTCAGTTTTAATTACGCACGGAGCTGGTGTTCTCAAAAATATTTACAATGCATGAAAAGTTTACGAATTTTCTAAACAGAACTTTCATTGAAAAAAAAATAATAATTATCATTCCCAAAGATGATCAAACAGCCAGCAAAATCACCATTATTATTATTATTAACTGAAGCTCCATGAACGTTCATTCAACTTCTTTAAATATTCACGTAATTTACAACGTGTACTAAAAAAAAAAACGGTCCTTGCCGAGCCTGTTTGGGATATCTTTGTATAACTGTACATCTTAGCTGGTGATTCTGCTGTAAGTGTATTCGTTGTAGTATTAACTCTTAGGACCAACTTAACAATAAAACTGAAAACTTGTTTCTTGCTAAGATAGAAATTGTAAAGAATGCTTGAACGTGGAATACATTTATTGTAACTGAATATGATTGAAAATTAAGTAAATACATTAGAATAATTGGGTATCAGCTGTCACGAGCAAACCCTTCAGACATCTTAAACGCGAATGAATTACTGGAAAACGAAGTACGCAACAAAACATGAGCGTCTTCCGCCACAAAAGTAGTTCTTTGTACAAACGCGAAGTAACTTCACATCTTAAAATCTATAATCCCCAACATGCCCCCGGCGTTGAAAGCTCTTAACTTTCAATAAACTAAGAATTGCTTAAAAACATCAGCTTAAAAATACAATAAAAATAGTTTGAACAAGTATAGTACAATAATAATAAGTATAGAACATTGAAATATATTTACATGTCGTCAATGGGTAGCGGACAGATCTTAGAAAATGATCGACGAACTAGACCAGTATCAGTTTTAATCGACGCAACGCGATTAACACCGTCGGCACCAGTATGAACACTCACAATGCGCCCAAGACGCCACTGTAACACTGGAAGATTGTCTTCCTTTATTAGTACCAATGTGCTTTATTGAAGTTCGGAGTCATTGGAACGCCATTTTTGTCATTGTTGGAGTTCTGACACATACTCTTTGCTCCAACGTGACCATATTTGTTGCTGAAGAAGTTGAACTCGTTGGAAGGTATTAAGTCTGGACTCTTTAAGATGACTTAAGGAAGGATCAGGAGCAGAAATCATGGATCGACCAACAAGGAAGTGTCCTGGAGTTAAAGGTAGAAGATCGTTGGGATCAGAAGAAATAGGAGACAAAGGTTTCGAATTTAGAATAGCCTCCACCTGTGCCAACACGGTGGAAAACTCCTCATAAGTAAGAAGACCATAGCCTAAGACTCTATGTAAATGGTGTTTGCACGATTTTACACCCGCCTCCCATAGTCCTCCGAGATGAGAAGAATGAGGAGGAATGAAATGCCAAGTTACGCCCATGTCAGTTACTTTATCTGGAATAATGGTTCGTTGAGAAAGAAGGAAATTGCCCGATTCAAGAAGTTCTGAATTAGCGCCTATAAAATTTGAACCATTATCAGAGTAAACGGTACTAGGTTTACCCCTACGAGCAATGAATCTGCGGAAAGTCATTAGAAATGAATCACCGGAAAGATCAGTGACTAATTCTAGGTGGATAGCCTTAGTGGCGAAGCAAATGAAAAGAGAGATATATGATTTGGAAGTTTTAGCACCCCAGCCTTTGCGATCCTTAATATGAAATGGACCAGCGTAGTCAATGCCGACTACATGAAATGATGGTGATGGATTGACTCGATCAGCTGGAAGATTTCCCATAATGGGTTTAGTTAATTTAGAAGAAAATCGAAAACAGCGGAGACACTTATGGACAACAACCTTTGCAAGACTGCGACCAGCAATTATCCAATATCGTTCGCGCACGTGCGAAAGAAGCAATTGAACACCGCCGTGCAACAGACGAGTGTGTGACGAGTTGAATGTTTTTTCTCAAAAGAGAACTGAGAATTTTGAAGGCGACCTCCGACGCGTATTACACCATCAGAGTCGAGAAAAGGAGTTAAGCTTGAAACTGAGCTTGGCTTTAGAATGAGAATGCCTTTCTGTAGACATTTTATTTCTTCCGGAAAGGACTCTAGTTGAGATGTTTTAACCAAGCAAGTATGTGAAAAGGAAATCTCTTCACACATGAGGAGACCTAGGTTCCTCTCTGAAAGGAGTTTACGGCTATTACGCAAAAACCGCAAAGAGTATGCAATAACCCTTTCGAGTCTTGTCAAAGTAGAAAATTTGTCCCATGGGAAAGGTTTGACCTGACGCTCATGATGACAGTGTAAAGTACTCTTTAAATCTGGTAGATTGGAAATACGATCTACGAAAATAGGCCATGAATTCTCAGATTCATGCAACCAGGAAGGACCATTCCACCATAGACTACATTCTAATAATTGAGCAGGTGAAACTCCTCTTGAAAGCATATCGGAAGGATTTGTTTTAGTAGGTATATGCCGCCACGTAGCATGAGCAGTTAAAGCTTGTATGTCTGCAACTCTATTGCAAACGAAGGTTTTAAGTTGATTAGGCGGTGTTTTTAGCCACCCTAGAACGACAGTAGAATCGGACCAAAAGACAGACCGCTCAAGGTCTATGCCTAAGGCCTTTGTAGCTTGAGCAGCAAGCTTGGCTAGCAACGCGGCTGCACAAAGCTCTAAACGTGGAATAGTGACAGGCTTCAGGGGCGTAACCTTAGCCTTCGCACACAGAAGCCGAACGAAAACCTGACCTTGCGGGTCAACCGAACGTGGGTAGATAGATGCCCCGTAGGCATTAACTGAAGCATCTGAGAATCCATGCATCTCCACCTGCACGGGATTGCAACAGACAACATGACGTGGAATTACGAGATTGTTTAACACAACCCAATTTTGTCGTAGAAAAATCCAATTATTTTGAATTGAAGCAGGAATCGGATCATCCCATGAAATCTTTTCCATCCAAAAAGACTGCATGAGAATTTTTGCGGATATGACACAAGGACCCAGAAGGCCCAAAGGGTCAAAATCTGTGAAATGTCGGACAGCATAGCCCGTTTAGTAGGAATGCCATCTGACGGACTGGAAATTGAATATCGTAAGTAATCAGTTTGAAATGACCAGGTAAGACCAAGTGTTTTGGTGTTTTCATGAGATCCAAACTCAAGAAAAATTGAAAAGAGATCCTTTTGGATAGTGGGCCCAACCATCTGAATACTGTTTAACGAATGTCCACTAGAAGTTTTAGAAGAACCGTCAAATACAACGCGAAGTTTGGTTGTAAGACTTTCCTCTTTAACTACGCCGCGGTGAGGAAGATAGAAAATTTGACCTGTATAACTGAGGTCGGAAGGTGACATATATCCAAGATTATGATATTTCTGCATAAAGGAAGTATATAATGTTTTGAATTCTGGATTTGACTGAAATTTCATCTCTAGAGACTTGAATCTTTTGAAAGCTGTATGCCAAGAATCCCCCAGAACAGAAGGGTTTTCCTTGAACGGAATGGAAACGATAAAACGACCATTAGTGTCCCTTTTCGTAGTTACAGAAAGTTGTCTTTCACAGGAATTATCATCCTGCGAGAGGACGTTTTCGGACGGATACTGTTCCAATTCCCAGAAACGAGCGAGTTGCTCTTGAACTGGATCAATAACCGAATGAAGACATTTTGCTCGAATCTGCATGTCAGAGGCTAACGGACCAGCAACAACATAACCAAATCGAGTTTTTTTAAGAGTAGGAAGATTAGGACCTAATTGAAATTGTCCAGAACATAAAATTTTCAAGAAGACTGGCGATCCAAGAAGGATGTGGATTTCACCAGGCTCGTGAAATGAAGGATCTGATAACTTAATCTTGTCAGGGATGTGAAGCTTAGTAATATCTATAAGCCAGTTAGGTAGATTACTGGTGATATTATCAATGACAAAGCAGGAAATTGTCAATTTGAACCACGAATGATACGAAGAATAAAGCGTGATGTCACAACGTGAACGTATTTGCGAAGTGGCCTTGCTAAGACCGGAAATCGTAACATCAACTGGTTTTGTAGGAAGTCTCAACCTCTTACAAATATCCGAAGTAATGAAATTCGATTGACAGCCTGAATCTAACAGACCCCTAACTCTGAACAATCTGCAGTTGGAATCGATAGTTTGTGTGCACACGGTAGGAAGTATTACTTGGGAAGTATTACTAGAAAAGGCAGAAATTGTATGCGAAGAAGCGCCACCCACACAAGGCAAAGTGTTTATTTGCCCTGCGGAGACTGTAGAAGTTTGTGAACGTTGAACGTCCTCATGCAAAAGCGTATGATGCTTTGACTTGCACTTACTGCAAGTAAAGCGAGAAGAACATTGTGAGACAAGATGTCGCTTGTATAGGCAATTGAGACATAGTTTCAACTCCTTTACCCTTGAAATTCTGTTTTGTGCTGATAACTTTAGAAATTCAGTGCAATTACTGAGAAAATGAGAACCTTGGCAGTTATAGCAACCGTGTGAATTACTAGATGTCACAAATGTTTTGACACTAGCCTTAGATTTTTCATGTCTCTGAGGCACAACCGTAGATTTTTCTTTTAAAGTGGAAAGCATATCTGCTTGGGACTTTAAGAAGTCTAGAAATTCCGCAAGAGTTGGTAGCTCTTGAGGTAAGGATTTTCGAACAAACTCCCACTCTCTAAGAGTAGTAGGGTCGAGTTTGTTGGCAATAACATAAATGAGAAATGTCTCAATCAGAGATTTGTCGTCTGACAAAAAGCGTAAAGCACCAACATGTTTGGATAAGAAGTCGTTTATTTGACGAAGCTTGTCAGGTGACTCCTTTGAAAGAGATTCGATGTTGAATAAAGATTGGACATGATTATGAACAATCATGTGTGTATTATTGTTCCTTTTGCACAACGTGTCCAATGCTAGAGACTGGATAACCTGAAGTGCCGATCCGGTAAGGGAAGCCCTCAAGTAATGAAAACGCTGGATGTCGCTAATGGACGTATTTTTATTGATTAAAGAATCGAACGTGTCCCTATATTCGAGCCAGTTTTCTAAATTCCCACAATAGCGCGGTAAATTTATCGTCGGAAGTTTAATAAAATGTGAACTGTGCGATTCTGAATGATTTGATCGCGAACTTGAAGAACGAGATGGTCCACGAAAATCGGGTAAGTCGGAATTATTGACTTTTTCTAGAATCATTGATGCAACAGATGTGATTCTAAAGAAAGATTCTTCAAAGAAAGTGTATTGTTCTTCATGAACCGAGTCGTCTGAAATAGCAATTATTTGCTTATGAATATCTTCGAAGGACTGCAATAATGCTTTTGAAATGACCAAGCGATCATTCAATTCCATGATTAATTCTCTTGAAACTAACTCCTGATTAGAGTCGAAAGTATTTTTGAAGCCATTTACATAATTAATAAAGCGTGTAAGTTTGCCTTTAATCATTCCACGTTCTTGTACGAGTAACTCCATATTTTAATATTGTACTGAAATCTGTTAATAATTACATAAAAGGTGTTTGTACAAATGTACGAAGGAGTAAAGAAAATAAGTTGAAAGTTCACAACTGTACTACAGAATAATACCCATTAACGGTATTTTAATTACTATCTTCAAAATAACTAGAATAAATTGGATAATAATATGAAATTGCTATCAGTGTTATACAATAACACTAGAAATTTTTTTATTGTCATAAAATCCGTAGTAATTATGTACCTAACGTTGTTGAATAAAGTAAATTTTAATTACGAATTGTACTAGGTAGCCTGTTTAGATACACCAGTACGCAAAGCTTTAATTTAAAAATTTTTAACGCAAAGTAGTGGCATAAAAATCGATATTGAAGTAAACAGTAAAGGAAGGGATGTTTATAATACCTAAAATTTCGTCGTAAACGAGTTGTATATTTGAAGCGTGCAACCCTCATTAGCTGCGTTCAACCTTGAATGTGTGACTGCAGGCGTTGAATATACGTACAGTTTTGAAATGCGAGTAGTTTTATTTATAATGGAGCTGTCCAAATAAGCCTGGATCCGGCTGGAATAAACCATATGTTTGGGATATCTTCGTATAACTGTACATCTTAGCTGGTGATTCTGCTGTACGTGTATTCGTTGTAAACTCTTAGGACCAACTTAACAATAAAACTGAAAACTTGTTTCTTGCTAAGATAGAAATTGTAAAGAATGCTTAAACGTAGAATACATTTATTGTAACTGAATATGATTGAAAATTAAGTAAATACATTAGAATAATTGGGTATCAGCTGTCACGAGCTAACCCCTCAAACATCTTAAACGCGAATGAATTACTGGAAAACGAAGTACGCAACAAAACATAAGCGTCTTCCGCCACAAAAGTAGTTCTTTGTACAAACGCGAAGTAACTTCACATTTTAAAATCTATAATCCCCAACAGAGCCCTCACATAAATTATCATAAAAGCAATTTTTAAAGTATTTAAATTAGAAATATTCAATAAAATGTTAATTTTTAAATCATTCAGTTTAGAAATGCACAACAAAAAATTCACAAATAAAATAATAAAACATTCAGATTGGCTAACCTGTTGTTTTCAGCTCGAATCAGTCCCTGGTCCAACTGCCTTAGATATTGTCTGCATCCCTCTTAGCATAGCCTCAAATCACTCTAGCGTCCTCCTTTAAACTCCTTGACAATTCATAGCTGAAGTAAATGCTTGTTGCATTTCCCCATTCAATCCAGTAATTATTTATAATCGTCATCCAGTAATTATTTAAAATTGTTTTCCAGTGATTATTTAGAGTCCTTTTTATTAAGATTAATATTAGAATTTAAATTAAAACGAATTGTAGTTACTTACACCTTTTGAAGGGTAAAACAACAAACCTCCTAATTTTCCATAATTACAATCGTATTATTTCACACTTCACAATAAATCACTTCACGTAAATATCTTTGTTTTAAGGGATATGAACTAAGCCTTACTTCATGTCGAAAATGATTTGTTTGCAAATCAGGTCGTATGTAAATGCATCGTCTATCTATTGACAAGCGTAGAGTTCGTTGTTGTGCATGATACTTTCATACCAGGTTTTTGGATATTCCACCGTATTATATTGTATGTTAACATCAACGCGTTGCTACCATTTCGAATTAATAGCATTGACTTCCTTGGATTTTCATACTTCTAGATAAGTAAACCATTGTTTGTTCAAATAAATTTGGTAAACTTTGAGTTTAATTACCATGCCTTGCTCGTTTCCAATAAATCAAGTGTCGATTTTAGCTTTCTAGTCACGTAGACTTAATACAATTTATGCATTAAATTATATGCGTTTACTAACTTACGCATTTTTAAACCTGCTTGTTTTAATTGGGATCCTTGACATAATAATGATGCGTTATTTCCATGCGTGTCGCGTTTCAGCTTGCAATTATGTTGTTTTACGACTTGCGGATTTGTTTATTCAAATAAATCTTCAAAATATTTTCATTAACTAAATTAATTATGATTATGGTTTATATACAGGGCGTTGTCACTTACTTTCCAGTCTAATCATCATATTTCTTGTTTTCTTCAGAAAACTGTCTCGTTTTCTGAGCCCTCATTCATGTATTTTAGATAAAGTGCGCTATACTATTGGTCCTAACTACCTCTAAATAACCTTATTAACCCAACATTTTCCCCCAAATTAAAACAAAAAATTTTCGAAAATGTTATTTTTGGCGCCCAAAGTGAAGATAAAATTCACATTGGTCCAAAATTATTTAGTTTTTATTTTCTACTATATACAAACTCCTAAATTATTTTTTACACCCCCATTCCTATTTTATTCTAACCTATTCTATAACTATACACCTATCCATTCCGAGTATTTTATGCTATTTTCTACATGATTATTATTTACACAAGCCTCTTTCTATCTCTGTAAGTCTAAACAAAGCATTTCATCTCCGTAATTCCTATCTATCTATACTTTTCCCATTTCTCCTAAATTTACACTATATATCATAATCTACTAATATTTCAATCTGTATTTGTCTATACTTTTCCTATTTCTCATAAATTTACACTACATTTGTAATCTACTAATATTTCAATCTCTATTCCTCAATACTGTCCCATTTTTCCTAAATTTATATGACGTATCATCATCTCTTCATATTTCTAATGAATCACTCCTATTTATCTATCTCTATTTATCTATACTTTTTCTTTTCTCATAAATTTACATGAAGTATTATAGTCTCCTAACATTTCAATTTCTATTTATCTATACTTTTTCCATTTATCTATACCTTTTCTTATTTACATCAACTTATGCTACGTATTGTTTTTTTCAAACATTTCTAATAAACTATTTCCTATTTACATATTTTTTCCCATTTCCATCAACCTATACTACTCCTACTTTTCCTAACCTATTCTAATTATTATTAACCTATCGTATGCTTTACTATTTTCTAATATTTACAATAAGTTTTTATTTACTTATACTTCCAATTTTCATTAACCCATCCTATGCCTTTTGTCGTCTAAGATTTCCAATAAGCCCCCTAAAATTCGCCCTTGCTCAAATTTTCACTTATCAATATCAATTCTGACTTTATGTACCTATAATAATTTTTCTTTAATAATGCCCTAACTTTAGTTTTCCTATCACCTGGATACTTAAAACCTTCATTTTCTTCATCATCTAATTTCCCATCACATTCATTTATCTTCACACATTCACCATTTATTTTTAATACTTCATCCCATTTGATGCATTTCCCTTTGTATAATACCTCCTTGCTTTCCGCATTTATTTTTATCCACAACTTATCTATAATATTCATCCCCCATATAGCGTCCATTTTTAATTCAAGTACAATCACGTATTCATTTTCAAATTTCTCTTCTATCTCACACTTCAGAATCACTATATTACTTACGCATGCCCTATTGTTTGGTGCTATTAAATTACACTTCCTCATCGGCATTATTTTCTTCATTAATTTTCCTCTTTTAATAAAATCTTCTGAGACGAGCGATACCTCTGCTCCGGTATCGATGAGTATCCTAATTATTTTATCCTCTACTTTTAAATTAATTATAGTCAATAAATTTTTACTAAAATCATTTTCCATTTCCAGTTTTATGAATTCCCGCTGATGTTCATATTTGTTTATTTCCAAGGGCTTATTTGATTTGTCTTCTATTAAAAATTTGTATTTGTAGTAGATGGACCTGGTCGATTCGTGACCTCAGCATAAGTACCATTAATCCTTCTTCATGTCCTTGGTTAATTTGGCTTCGGTTATCATTCCTAATAGGGTCTCTCCTGTTTGATTCTTGCCATGGTCGATTTCTCACATTCCAATTAGATCTCACATTACCGTTGGAGTTGTTTCTAAAATTTCCTCTATAATTATGATTTGTCTTCTCATATTGTATCCTGTTGATTGGTATACTTCTTGGCATTTTTTCTGGTTTTGTTGGTTGAGTAATCGTTCGACCCTCTTCTCTGCAATTCACTCCCATCTCATCGTATCGCTGCAAGTATTCTAAGAATATGTCACGATCCACGATGTTCTGTAGAGCGATGTACTGCCACCTCTACTTCAAAATGTGCTGCCAGATATTTAATAATTGTTTCTCTTCCAACAGAGGATCCAACTGTTTTGTTATACTAAATTTCTCAATTGCGTATTGTTCCCTGGTCATACCTAAATTTTTGTTGTATCTCCCCATAATCAAATCATCTCTCACCTTATATTGTTGAGTATCCCCCCAGAATCGTTTCAAAAATTTTTTCTCAAAATCTTGAAATGTAGTTAATTCATCCTTGATCAGATCAAACCATGTTTCTGCATTACCTTTTATCATAGCCTTTACTAAATTTAATTTATACTGCTCATCCGTTATGCCCTGCGTTAATGTTTTGATGTCCTTTAAGAATAATTTTGGATTAAGTTTATTATCTCCTGAAAATTTCGTATACTGATCCAATGTTATATTTGGGTGATTCAATCTTAAGGGTTCTTGATTATATATCATCCTATTCCTGCCAAAATTCATTACATTCATTTTTATATCCTCAATTTCTTTATTTACTCCGCTAATTTCTGTTCCATAACTTCTTTCAATGTTTTGTACTTTTTCCGCTAAGTTCATAATTTTTCCACTTGTTTCTCTTTCATTAGCCTCTTGTATAGATCGTACTTTAATAACTTCATCTCTTACGCTGTCAATATCTTCCATAAGATGTATCACTTTATTTTGTGTTTGGAAACGCATCTCTTCCATTCGCTGATTCGTCTCCCCTAAATCATCCCTTAGTTTCTCTTTTCTAGAACCTAAATTTATCCAAATTTTTCCCAAATTCTAGCATAGCCTTATTTATCATATTTTTCATGATCTGTTAATTCTTTTCTGTCATATTAATCATGGCCAGTTCATTATTCTCCATTTGTCATTAACATTTCTATTACGCTTGAATCTTGGGTGGACCTCTGTTCTTCACTATGACTCCCCTCCAACATTCTTCCTGCAGCTTCCATTTTTATTATTACTCTACAATTATTTTTAAATTCAAAATTTCGTTATCTTTAATTTTTACTTAATTTATTTTGATTTAACCTCACATTGATGTGCTATTTTATTTTTAGTTCAGTCCTTAGTTCGTGCGTCAATTTATCTCTTGGGATGTGATATTTTAGTTCAGCCCTATGTTGTCGCGACAATTATCTTTTGTGATAAGATGTTTTAGTTCAGCCCCACGTTGGTGATGCCAATTCACTTTGTTGTGATGCCCTTTTTGTGAATTAAAAATGTTAAAATTTTTAATCTGTCAATTTTTGATTTTTAATATATAATTTTAATTGCGTCGGGTAGCTCAGTTTTTAATTACGCACGAAGTTTGCGACAATACGACAAACAAAGAGTTTAAATTTACCTTCTACCTCTACTTCCTGTTGTAATCTTTAAACCAAAACACCATTAAGCACAAATTATTATAATGTTCTCAAAAATATTTACAACATATGAAAAGTTTAAGAATTTTCTAAATAGAACTTTCATTGAAAAAAAATTAATAATTATCATTCCCAAAGATGATCAAAAAGCCAGCAAAATCATTATTATTATTATTATTAACTGAAGCTCCATGAACGTTCATTCAACTTCTTTAAATATTCACGTAATTTACGTGTACTAAAAAAAACGATCCTTGCCGAGCCCTCACATAAATTATCATAAAAGCAATTTTTAAAGTATTTAAATTAGAAATATTCAATGAAATGTTAATTTTTAAATCATTCAGTTTAGAAATGCACAACGAAATATTCACAAATAAAATAATAAAACATTCAGATTGGCTAACCTGTTGTTTTCAGCTCGAATCAGTCCCTAGTCCAACTGCCTTAGATATTGTCTGCATCCCTCTTAGCATAGCCTCAAATCACTCTAGCGTCCTCCTTTCAACTCCTTGACAATTCATAGCTGAAGTAAATGCTTGTAGCGTTTCCCCATTTAATCCAGTAATTATTTATAATCGTCATCCAGTAATTATTTAAAATTGTTTTTACAGTGATTATTTAAAGTCCTTTTTATTAAAATTAATATTAGAATTTAAATTAACACGACTTTTAGTTACTTACGCCTCTTGAAGGGTAAAACTACAAACCTCCTAATTTTCCATTATTACAATCGTATTATTTCACACTTCACAATAAATCACTTCAGGTAAATATCTTCGTTTTAAGGGATATAAATTAAACCTTACTTCATGTCGAAAATGATTTGTTTGCAAATCAGGTCGTATGTAAATGCATCGTCTATCTATTGACAAGCGCAGAGTTCGTTGTTGTGCATGATACTTTCATTTTATACTAGGTTTTTGGATATTCCACCGCATTATATTGTATGTTAACATCAACGCGTTGCTTTTGTCACGTACCATTTCAATTAATAGCATTGATTTCCTTGGATTTTCATACTTCTAGATAAGTAAACCATTGTTTGTTCAAATAAATTTGGTGAACTTTGATTTTAATTACCCTTGCTCGTTTCCAATAAATCAGGTGTCGATTTTAGCTTTCTAGTCACGTACACTTAATACAATTTATACATTAAATTATATGCGTTTGTTATCTTACGCATTTTTAAACCTGCTTGTTTTAATTGGGATACTTGATGTAATAATGATGCGTTATCCATGCGTGTCGCGTTTCAGCTTGCAATTATGTTGTTTTATGACTTGCAAATTTGTTTATTCAAATAAATCTTCAAAATATTTTTCATTAACTAAACTAATTATGATTATGGTTTATATACAGGGCGTTGTCATTTACTTTCCAGTCTAATCATCGTATTTCTTGTTTTCTTCAGAAAACTGTCTCATTTTCTGAGCCTTCATTCATGTATTTTATATGAAGTGCGTTATACTATTGGTCCTAACTACCCCTAAATGACTTATTAACACAGCAATATATAGATATATATATATATATATATATATATATATATATATATAGATATATTAGGTATTTAAAATAATAACTTAGACTTTTATGCAAAGCCCAAATGATCATTTCAAATCGAACTAGTAATTAAAAGATGGAAAATATTAGGTCCCGGACAGGACTTGAACCTGTATCTTAGGCTTTCCGGGTCCTTGCGTTTTCCTATTACACCAACGGGCGAGTGACGACAATTGGAAAATTGACAAATCTAAATCATGTATACAACCATACATCAACCTAACTTTCAATTATATTTGGCATTTTGTCAATCATATCTGACGGAATCGAGTTTTGACTTATGTCAGTTATAGACATGAAGCGATGCTCAAAATTACGGCTATAAGCTAAGTATTAAATATATAGAAATATTAGGTAATTAATTACACAAGATAAGTTGATAAATACTAACATATTATAGTTAATGATATGAAATAATAACTTAGACCTTTATGCAAAGCCCAAGTGATCATTTCAAATCGAACCAGTAATTGAAATCATCATTTAGACTTTGCATAAAAGTCTACATTATTATTTCATATTATTAACTTTATGTATATATATATATATATATATATATATATATATATATATTACTATGATAAGAGGGTAGTTTAAGGATAGATTAAGTCATATGGGTCGTAGGATAGATATAAATAACTTTAACTTTAAGAAAATCAAATAATTCCATCAATTATAGGAGTAAATCGACTATTCTACAAAAATGTCAAATGCGAGTACACTGTATATAAAGGATATTTGATTAAATGCATGAGAAAGAAGCTCATTTAGTAATAATCCGATACCATTTAATTAGAATAGTAATGTGTGTGTCGTATAATATGTTTAAGTATAATTTATGAGTAAAGATAAGATTTTAGAAGCAACTAATTGCATCAAATAAAATTATTGGGAAACATAGATAAATTGGCATTCCAAATATTTAATAATTATGTCGAAAATATCAACGCATCTATATGCAAACGTATCTTAATACGTCACTAAATACGTGACTAGAAAGAATACAGTTGTTCAGAAAACCAACATTCTGTAACAAACAAATAAACACCAAGAGGGTCAATTATATGATAAGTCTTGGACTTTTAAACATTAAATACGTGACTGAATAAAAGCAATAATCGGAAATCTTCATAAAATGCTCTAATATACAAAACGTTTACGTGATTGATGGAGCATTTCGTCGAAGAATTAAACCAGTGAATTTGAGAAAACACCGAGTTCTGCCAGAGATAAGGCAAAGTACAGGCCTTAATCGATAAACACGCCAATGGAAACGATTGGTGGGAAGGGCTTATAAATACAATAGGAAATGAATAAACATTTAGTTCATATTCAACCAAGCACCAACTATGCTCAAATGCAGTAGAAAGTTACATAATTAATTAGTGAAACAAAACTCAGAATAAGTAAAATTTGAAAGTGAGAAATTGTGCGAAGAAAATAAGCCTATCTACAAATAGACGTAAGTTAAACAATTAATTAAATTTATTTCTAATATTTAACAAAACAGGGCTTCCTTTATTGGGACGGCTTTTGTTAAGGCTTCTTTTATTGGGGCGGCATTTTTGTTGATGCCAATTTGGTTGAGACGGCTTTTGTTGAGTCGATGTTCATGTCGAGATCTAAGCCTTAACGCAAATCTAAAAATATGTCTGATAGTGAGATCAAAAAGGTACCCACAGTTAATTCAAGGAAAAATACCAGAGATCAGAAGTGGATAATTCTGGTCAATAAGTAAAACGGACATAACAAGGGATGCAGACCACAGACACTATGAGGGAACTCCAGTGACCATTCCAGGTTAGCAATTTTTCAACATTTTATTATTGAAAAACTTTTTCAAATTTAATATTTGCTATACATTATGTATTTGTAAGAGTCATCAAAAAGGTCATTTGAAAATATGAAAACAGGGAAAAGCATCTTAGAACATTCGAAGATACTTGAGAGTAATTAAAAGATATTTTTGCTGGCTTTCAGGAAAGCATAAATTTGTTAAATGTAAATATTTTATACAAGGGAAAATTTGGAGTTTACACAACATTGTACATATTGTCAATTATTATATTGTGTGTTTTTGAACTGCTTTATTTGAATCCATTTAAAGGTTAAAATAAGATTTTTATTATTAGGAAGTCGAGCATTCAGTGAGTTAGTCATGGTAAATAAACAAATAAAATATAACATACAACATAAGGGCATAAAAGGAATTACATATCAATTAAAAATGGCATGCATCGTAGGGGCACATATATATATATATATATATATATATATATATATATATATATATATTATATATATATATATATATATATATATATATATATATATATATATATATATATAAAACTATACATATAAGGTAGTTACATAAAGCTGAAATTATAATTTAGAGTTTTTATGTAGAGCCTAAGTTATAATTTCAAATCACATCAATTTCACATCATATCATTACCCATCTACAGAACACACGGTTTCACTCTTTCACATTACAGATAAATTCCCATAATGCCTTCTAAATAGCCTATGTATATATGTTACCAGACAAACTCAAATTCCGAATATTCCCGTAGAGACTAGGCCAAATGCAAACTCCCGATTGATCATAAGAGCTTTGCAAGTTTGCTAGGATAAATGACTACTTAATTCAGGACATATTAGTTTTTAAGGTAACGATTTTAGCTTGTCTGGGGATTTTTGAACTAGATATAAAAAAAAACTTTGGGCAAACTAAACTGCAGACAATTGAAGTGATCCACTAATAATAAATGATATAAATTGTACTCTATCCTTCAACAATTTATCAATATACAGTTTTTATGATAAAGTTAATAAATGGATTACTTCAACTGTTCAGTAGTATAAATGCATTGGCAAAATTTAGAACAAACTGTACCTGTATAACGTTCTGCAAATTCTTTGAAACGCTTCGTCTCCCTAACACTCTGATTTATCAGTGTCTTACAAGCTTTTAGAATGAAAGTGTCCTTGTGTTTATTGTTTCTATTGCTTACAGAGTGCTTAGCGTTGATTTGTGATTCAAAACAAAAATTATTACGTTATATATCCTTCCTATAGACTATGCTAGCATTACAGTGGAAAGACAGATTGATTCAAACAATGAAAGACCGCGGTGCTAAATCTGCTACACCTCTCGTGGTGTTGATAACGGAACGCTACAAAGTCTTAATCTAATTTAAATAATTGTTTATTGTATTTTTGTAGGTCTTAGAAGCAAAAGTTGTTACAACAGAGTCATCTTTACAGAATCATCGTTTAAAGCATTTTGATGTTATAGAAGTTAACAGAATTAAGAAATTTTGCAAAATCTACTGAGAAAGATATACGATATTATTTACCTATTGATGAAGTTTTTGATGCCATTGATAGATACCATTGAAAGAGCAAATCAGAATATAGAAAATATGATAGCTACATGGTTAAAAAATCATAATACTTTAAAATGGGCAGAAGGACAGATTCCTGCAGTTTATAAAAAATATTGCATTATTCGGATATCAACATGTTCACTTGCAAAGCTATGTTTGGCATGGAGCCTAGTGTGAGTTTGCAAACGACTAATCTAAGCAATGTAGTCATAGATGATTTGCATACTGTAGAGGATTTGGGGCAAGTTATTTCGTGTACAAATATGAGTGTGGCTCAATCAGAGGTATAACAAGAAATCGCTGACCACAAACTATCGGTTCTTTTGATGGATGATCAAGTCAATGATCATGCTGAGAATAATATTGTAATGCACAATAAAAATATAACAACAGCTAGAGATTTAGCTTCATGTTCCCTAGAGACAAAAGTCATCAAAGTGAAACAATTAAGTGACAAGTGCCGATACCAGATATTGATAAAACAAGAAGAAGTTTGCGCAATATTATGGTCACAGTTTAAGCATAACTGACGATACTTTGTACCAATTGGGTAATAAAGATGGTATTTTGAAGCAATTGTACACACCAATCCGAATTTTAAATTTGCAAACACAATTTTATTACTGTAAATGAAGTAGACCCAGGAAAAGCAATTTCGCTGAAAGCATCAGTTGTTAGCATGTATTCCGTTTTTTAATATTATTATATACGTATACTAGGCTACATTCATGCTATAGTACTAACTTAGTTTAATTTTAGCTACATTGCCTATTTGAAGTAAGCGTTACTGCAACTTATCTTTTTATTATTTTTTTTTATTAAACACCCATTGTGACTGGTTCTTTAGAAGCTTCTGACACTACAATAAATTTGTTTAAAATCAAGTTCATCCTAAATTCCTTGGACATATTCAGTTTATCCTAGGCGATTTGTTTTAAATCTAGTTTTGCCTGGAAATATCAGATCAACTTAAAATCATTATCTTAAAAACTCGTACTTTATAAATCGGCTAATCATTTTGCGTATAGCCTAAGAAGCCTAAGCGTAACAGTGTGTTTGCGTTTGGTCTAGTCAAAACCGAAATATCTTGATTTCAGATTTGTTTGGTTAACATATATAGCATTCAAATTATTCAACCACTCCTTCTATCCTACAAAACTTCTCTGAATAGATCTAAGTTATACAATTTTCTAAAGAAGCATACTCTTCAATTGACTTTCTCAAATGTTCTTCTTTACTAATCGTCCTACCCCAATGACTTTAGTATGCTTATTCAATGCAATGGAATATCAACACATAACCTAAGACATCTAACTTTTTGCCTATTACCAGCGCTTATTAGTTAAGATTATTATAAAGGATAATCGCAGATATTGAACAATTTTCATTAATTTTACTTTATTTTAATATCATTAAGGACAAAAGTTGTTGTTTATCAATTGTACCATGAAATAGAGTAATAGAATATAAAATTGTCTTCCTAAAGAATTAAGTGAGTATCTTATAAGTACCTAATCTGTAAATAATTTTTAACTTATCAAAAGAAATTATGTGTATTATGTTTTTGTTATCATTGTAGAAATCAACATTACCTTTGTATTGTTAAAATACACGTAAAGTTAAACTAGGTATTTGTTTAACTACTGATTTATTTCAATAATGTATCTCAAATATTTGGAAATCAAATCTGTAGGTGTTCATGTAGTTGAGTTTAATGGTTTAACTTATCTCATTTCTAAGTTTCTCAAAAACATTTAAATATATTAATTTTATTTTTTGTGATAGTGTTATCAAAGGCATATATTAATGCATTATACTTTTTATACTTTAAAATATCTTTCTCCACTAAATTTACTGATTTTGAGTTACCATAAAATACTAATTTTTCAAAAATATTACAAATTTTCAAGAAAATTTGTTATTCAGTAGATTTAGGTTCTATACCGTCTACAACTAAACAGAATCTTCAACAAGTGGTAGATGAAATTCAACATGCTAAACCTTGTGTGATTTATAAAACAATTTTTAGTTTTAAATAATTATACAATCTCAAACAAAAATCTCTTCAGTTTTTCTCCAATATTAAATGTAAAGTAAAAAAAGTTTTTACAAACCGTAGCTTTTCCATAAGGAACCAAGTCCAATTCCAAGTAGTCGTGTAATTTATTGTAAGTAGGAACTAGTTGATTTAGTATAAAGCTGCGAGAATCTGAACACAGCGCTTCATAATAAACTGTAACTCGAATCTTTGTCATAGGTGTGACAATTTTTAGATCTTCTGTTTGCAATCTCTGCGGATTATATTCATCTCTCAATAGTACAATACTTTGAAATAATTTCCAAACAATAAGAATAAATACTATGATTAGGAAAATTCTAGTTCTGCCAGCCATTTCTATATTATAATACTTTTAACACATTTTTATCACAATACGTGGAAGTACACCTCTAAGGACGCATTATCATATATCTATAGATAACACTATCTTAACTAAAATTTTCAACATTTTAAATAATCTTAAAAAATATTGAAACTAACATTCTAGGTTATGAAAGAATCTAATGTGACAATAGAGTTGACAGTATTTGCATAATGTGAAATTAGTTCCTACATTGATTCTCAAATAGCATCCAGTTATAAAGTAATATTTTATTAGCCAATAGGTTTCAAATTATAAAATATAATATTATTAAACTATTATTCAAGGGTGCTGGTAATCGTCACCTTTCATTTTTCCGTTGAATTTACTAAATAAAGTTGTTAAAATGATTTTCCCTCAATTATATCAATAATATATAGGCATCACGAAATTATCAGTAAAGTTTAGTGTATGTTCTTAAACCTAAAATAGGTTATACAGCTTTACTTTTTGCTTCTATAAATTAAAGGCAAAATAAGATAAGCCATATTCGATTGTTTCTGTTCACGGACAGAAATTTTGATAACGCTTCTTAAGGCTGAAGCATTGCAACACGTCTGAAAAAATAAACATTCAGCAAACCTTTAAATTATCTTTTTCAAATAAATTTAAAACAGAAATAGGTCGATTTCACTTACAAATGAAATTAAAACGTAGAGTTTTTATACAATTCTTAAATGTTCATTTATTAACGAGCTAGTAATTGAGACAAGGAAAAGGATAAGGTTATGAACAGGATCTGAACCCGTAATATTCCAATTGCTCTACCAATGGAGCTACCTGAACGTTATGTCTTATAAAGGCAGGAAATGAAACTTCAATCAATTACTATTAAATACAAATATAAAGGTAGTTGCACTGGGTAAAGTGATATTTAGAATAATAAGAGTATTTACTAAGATGAAGTTACATCCATTTTTATGAAAAATCTAGTTCATTTCGGTTATGAAGCTACTAAAGAAAAAGATATAAATGAATTTTAGCGATATTCATTGGTGGATGAATGAGGCCAGTTTATACAAGTATGTTTGTGATGGTTATTTAAACACTTGTAACGCGATGTGCTACACTAGCATGCGTCTCGGGTCACAATTATTTTTGGCTGTTTTAAGGTCAACTTTCACGTTTCAGTTTAAACTCATATTTAAATTATCTGTTAAAACTAAACTATCTATAAGAGTATCTCTTAATTTAAACGGTAACGGAATCTTACTGCTGAAACGCCTCTTCCACTTTTATTTTATAGATCTGTATATAAAATAAAACATACCTTTCGCATAAATATTATAATTATAAAACTTCACCGCACCGAGCCATATAGGTTTTGACTTTCATTTTTATTTGTTTTAACTTTGCACAGAATTATTAGAATTAGGATTAGATAATAAGTTTTGTTAATAAATATTATGGAAGAGGAAATTATTTGTGAAGAGTGCAAAGGTTAACATTTATATGTCAAACATGACCTTCAAACAGACAAAAATAATTGTGTTCCGAGACGCGCGTGCTGCACTAAATATAAATTAGATAAAAAACACAATATTTAATCCTGGATAAATTAATTTGTTATGAGAACGCCCTGTAGAATCTTAATTTCGTTTAAAATATTGTTTAAAACCAAAGCTTGCAATTAAATCTGTATTTTTATTTCAGTTAAACTTAAAACCACAAATATAATCGTGATATTTCTGTAATTACATTGGAAAACTTGAAAAACAGGTTGTACATTATTTTCAAAAACACATAAATGTAAACAAACCTATTACTACCACAGAGTTGCATAGTGTAGAAATGTCATTTTCCAGTAAAAATATATTTATTGAATAACCGTAGATTTGTTAACGTGTGCATCCCCAAATATGAGCTTTTGAAGTTTTATTTGAATAAATACTATGCAATATGACATAATTTTAATAGACCGAATTGTAATTATCATAAAAGGGAAACCACACACTTTGTATTAACTAGACATTGACAAAGCAGAAAACAGAAGATTGGATTACATAGACGAAGTCATCGTCTCATTATAATAAACTGGAAGCGTAAGCCTGATGAAAAACACTCTATACATTACAGTAAGGTAGACGCTGACCGTAATAAAATACGATTGATAGTGGGAATAAAGAGTACTTTTGTTGAATGCAACAAAGGGATTACTAAAGATAGTTTGATAGAAATTGGTTTCCTAAAAACATCTAAAATGTAGTGATTACGCAGAACGGGGGGAGGGGGTGTTGGGCTAATAGTGAATTATTATAGGGGGGTGTGCAGAACCCTAAGAAGAAATTGAATAATTCCCGAATGGAATGGGAGACGATTGACGTGCAATATGAAATACCTCAGCAAAGGACTGGGTATATTCAACGCGAAAGTGCGGGTTTAATGTCGGAAAACCGTATTAAAACAAAGGGGTAGGAATTCCTGCACTAATTTCGAACCTTGTGAGACATGTTTTCGAGTCAGAGAGTTGCTGTGTTTGGACCTTTACTACTAAATGATTAGAGAAAATCCTGATGGTGGCTGGAAATTTTGGAATTGAAGGGTCAGTACTTTTATGTAACGATTTAAAAGTAAGATTATGAATTTTTAAATGTTGTGTTTATTGCTAATAAGACTGTAATTAAGTAAAAATAATTAATTCGCTTGAATAATTAGTAATTTGAAATGTAAGTCATTAGTGAAGTTTGTATTTAAAGTATTAAATGTAAAGTATTTTAGAAAGAACAAGGTGATAGTTCAACTTAGGTACTGAACTGTGTTCTTGTTTGATAAACAACATTACCAAAAATTTGGGATTCATTAATGTAATTATTAAATAGGAATGCAGAAAAATGTAGAGATTCAAATAGTTTTGTTGACGAATTAGGTTAAGTTTTCCTTTAAGATTTTCTTTAGGATTTAGTTCAACACCATCTGGTCAGATTGCAGATAAGTTATTTTAAGAAAAGTATATTTATATGTGCATGTGTAATGAAATTGTGTTTATGTTCATAGATGTTAAGTTAGGTTGATCTTTATTTCAATTATTTATGGAATACGTGTAATGTCTGTTACGTTTATTTCCAACGTAATTAATAATAAATATGCTTTCGACTAATTTATCAAGTTAAATCCAATTTGCTTTGAAACAAAGTTTATTATGCGATAAATTAAATCATTTACATCCCGTGTACAATAAATACGATTTCTACAAATTTTCAGGTTGAGCTTATTTAGTTCGAAACAACAAATTTATGCTACAATTAAATAAGTCAATATCCTGTTTTAAGTATCTCGTTATACCTTGCGATAGCATATTATTACTTTCTTTGTGGTTTCATTCTAAACCTTCGTCGAAATAGTATATTGAACTATTCCGATATAAACCGAATTTTCCAGTCAATCGCGCTTTGATAAGCGCGGATGTTTACTTTTCGAATCGTGTTACTTTGAACTCATTTTAAAATTGGTCTCTGTAGCTTGTGCGGTGATGCATTTGAAAAAACTACTCGCTTTGTTATTTCAAAAGCAATGCACGCTTGTTGTTTGTTGTTCTACAAGTAAGTGATGGTTTACGTGTATTGGTAAGTTTTCCCGCGTTTACTCATTCCAATCCGATTTTCGTTTTAGCTTTTTTTAGCTGCAGGCCATATGGGTCCTTTCGGTGTAGGCCAGACTGTTTGTTGCCATGGAGCAGTTTTATCTTTCTTTGTGGTGACTCACTACTGAAATTACGATAACCGTTACCTTGCTGCGTTGACTCAACCCTCCACGGTAGGCAAGATAGGTATCCGGACACCAACAGGTATGACTTGTTTTCATTTGTATGCACCAATGGAACATTCCTTATCAACTTTGGGAGTAGAGGGTTGACAGGCATTCTGCCGCCACATTTTCCTCCAGCATCCACATTTTCCTCTAGCATCCACATTTACCTCACACATTTACATGTAAATTCCCACAAGGAGGGAGATGTTGAGATGAATCTCCTAGGAGGAAATGTAGAGATAAATCTCCTAGGAGGAAATGTGGTGGTGTAAATTCCCATAAGGAGCAAATGTGGAAATCAATCTCCTAGGAGCAAATGTGGAGATTAATTTTGTAGGAGGAAATTTGGAGATGAATCTTCTAGGAGGAAATGTGAGGATGAATCCCATAAGGAGGGAAATGTGGAGATGAATCTTCTAGAAGGAAATGTAGAGATGAATCTCCTAGAAGGAAATGCGGAGATTAATCTCCGTTTTAATCGACTAGCCATTGCATCTTTCGAGATAAATATATCTTGTATTTTCATCTTTTGAGATAGATGAGCATCCTCATCTGCTCCCACATCTGCACCAAATAGTTTTCTTCGGCTATCCATTTTTTCATCTTTCGAGATAACCCTATCTTGTTTGGTATCAATTAATATTAGATTTTTCTCAGCTACCTGAATCTCTAGGAACTTCTTAGATTGCATCATCCCCCAGAGAGCTACCTTCATTTTAAGATTTTCTGCAGGCAGCGATTTTATGGTCGTCCTTATAAATTTTTTAGTCATGCAATACATTAAACTAATCTAGAATTTTATGCAGAATTTGAATCCGCAAACAGATTTGCAATAGGATCACCTCCTGCAAAGTTACACTTTTAAAGACTCCGAGCCTCCAAATTTTGCTCTTTGCTCCCACATCTGAACCAAATAGTTTTCTTCGACTAGCCTTTGAATCTTTCGAGATAACCCTATCTTGTTTAATATCAATTAATATTAGATTTTTCTCAGCTGCCCGAATCTCTGGGAATTTTTGAGATTGCATCATCCCCCAGAGAGCTACTCCAATTTTAAGATTTTTGCTGCTAGCGATTTCTGACCATCCTTATAAATTTTTTAGCCATACGACGCATCAAATTAGTCTAGAATTTTACGCAGAATTTGAATCTGCAAACAGATTAAAAATCGGTCCACCCCTTACAAAGTTACACTTTTAAAGTCCTGAACCTCTAAATTTTGCTTTTTGCTCCCACATCTGAACCAAATAGTTTTCTTCGGCTAGCCATTGCATCTTTCGAGATAAATCTATTTTGTTTGGTATCAATTAAAATTAGAATTTTCTCAGCTATCCGAATCTCTAAGAATTTTTTAGATTGCATCATCCCCCAGAGAGCTACCTCAATTTTAAGATTTTTTGCTGCTAGCGATTTCTGGCAGTTTTTATAACATTTTTTAGACATGCAATACATCAAATTAGTCTAGAATTTTACGCAGAATTCGAATCTGTAAACAGATTTAAAATCCGACCACCCCTTACAAAGTTACACTTTTAAAAATCTCAAACCTCAAAATTTTTGCATGCTTTAAACAGCCATTTCCTGAGAAATCTAAAACTGCGAAGATTTTGGAAATGGGTTCTTTATAAGCCATAAGTGTTTAATATTTAAAACCAATTTCAAACAGTAATGTACTGTTTTAGAATATTCAAAACCGCGGCTTTTAAAATTTTAAACAGTTATCAATTTCTGGTTGAACATTTTCCTAACTAAGTACGTCACAAATAATTATATGCTCAATGCTAAATATGTACTTTGGAAAATACATTTCGTTTCCGAACTAATTGCTTTACAATTATGTGACGCAGAAGTGAAAGTAGCGTAGACATTTCTCTTTATTATTGACTATATGTTTGAGAAATATAGTGTTTTTAATATGTAAATGGGAAGGTCAAGTTTAACGTCATCATCGCCCCGAATTACATGTGAAAGCGGTGTATAATAATTTTTACTAATACAGTTTAAATTTTGTAAACCACATTTCTAAATACATATTCACAATGTTTTATTCTTAACCTAGGCTTACCTCTTTCTCGGTTTGGACACTCCATCGTCGACACTGGTGTTCTTTATGCGATAGCTACCCATACGGTTGTTAAACGCTGTGCTAACCATTTCTACACTATCTTCGCCAGTAGCGGTTTTTCCAGGTATAGGAAACACTGCAAGAGTTGCATGTAAAAACGTTTGCAGGTACCATTTTAGTACAAAACAAAAACCGCACTATAGTACTTTGGTGAAACTTGTAAGCGAACTAACTCATAAACTAAAAAGTTTACTCTTGCGTAGCTGCTTTATCCTTTTCGAATGGACCTGCATCTTGCCGAAGTTCTAAATTACTAAAACAGGTGAAATGGCTTGCGTGTTCTAATGAGCTAAAGAGCCAAACTATAGGTCCAACCAAATTAGTAGGGTCGTTAGTGAGGAACCAGACTAAGACAGGTCCCCGAAAGAAGGCAGCGGCTCTTTCGGTACTTAGATTGGCAGAGACCTTAGGGGTCGGTATGGCAGTCTAAGACATGTGGAAGGCAACGGGAAACCACTACATTATCTCCCAAGTACACAGCGTACTTAAATTGTAACAAACATGATGGCATTCTCTGGGGTAAAAGATTCCTGAGTTAAAATAGTCCCCCATTCGGATCTTCGGGAGGAGACTACTTCGGAGGATGCGATCGGAAAGTTAAAAATAAGAGTCGGGAACACTCTGCGAGTCGGAGCGTGGAATGTTAGAAGTATGAAGCAAGTAGGTAAGCTAGAGAACCTAAAAATCGAAATGAATATGTTATCACTAGACATAGTAGGGATCAGCAAAGTTCGGTGGCCAGAGGCGGGGGATTTTTGAAGTGGAGACTTCAGGGTAATTCATACAGAAGCAGAGGAAGAAAATTTGGGTGTGGGGATAGTTATGCGGAAAAAGATGAGATACTGTGTAGAAAATTACTTACAAAAAAACGAAAGAGTACTAATGGTAAGATTTGAATCTAAACCGGTAAACACAGTAATAATACAAGTATACATGCCCACCTTTAGCTACAGTGACGAAGAGGTAAAAGCCATCTACAAAAATATCGAAGACATATTAAGATACGTAAAAGGACATGAAAATTTAATAATTACGAGGGATTTTAATGCCGTGGTAGGTGAGGGTAGGGAAGGAGCGGTAGTAGGTTTATTTGGTTTAGGCACGAGAAACGACAGGGGAAAAAGGCTGGTAGAATTTTGCAACAAGAACAATTTAATCCTCACAAACACATTATTTCAACATCATGCTAGAAGACGATATACGTGGAAGATGCCAAAAGATATAGGAAGATATCAAATATTATTGTTAGACAACGGTTTAAGAATCAAGTAAAAGACTGTAGAAGCTACCCAGAAGCAGATATAGATACTGACCACAACATCGTAATTATGAAGGCCGCACTTAAATTTAAGAATGTGAAAAAAAGAAACGGAAAAAGGCACTTGGACTTAGAGAAACTAAAAGATAAAGATATTCAAGAAAGACTTTAAAAAAAAAGTCAAATAAATTGCTCAAAGATATCGAGAAAGTATCTGATACTAAAGAAGTAGAAACAGAATGGAATAACATTAAATCCAGCCTAGACATGGCGTGCAGAAATTGTTAAACATGATGGCATCCTCTGGGGTAAAAGATTCCGGAGGTAAAATAGTCCGCCATTCGGATCTCTGGGAGGGGATTACTTCGGGGGATGTTATCGGAAAGTATAGAAAGGACGACGTGTAGAAAACTTTTACAAAAGAACGAAAGAGTACTTATGATTAGATTTGAATCTAAACCAGTAACAGTAATAATACAGGTATACATGCCCACCTCAAGCTACAGTGAGGAAGAGGTAGCAGCAATCTACAAAGATATCGAAGACATATTAAGACACGTAAAAGGACATGAAAATTTAATAATTACGGCGGATTTTAATGCAATGGTAGGTGAGGGTAGCGAAGGAGCGATAGTAGGTTTATTTGGTTTAGGCACGAGAAATGACGGGGGAAATAGGCTGGTAGAATTTTGCGACAAGAACAACTTAACCATCACAAATACATTATTGTAACATCATGCTAGAAGACGATGCACGTGGAAGATGCCAGGAGATATAGGAAGATATCAAATAGATTACATTATTGTTAGACAACGGTTTAGAAATCAAGTAAAAGACTGTAGAAGCTACCCGGAAGCAGATATAGACACTGACCACAACATCGTAATTATGAAGGCTGCACTTAAATTTAAAAATCTGAAAAAGAGGAACGGAAAAAGGCACTTTGACTTTGAGAAGCTAAAAGATAAAGATATCCACGAAAGATTTGAAAAAAAGTCAAATAAATTGCTCAAAGATATCGGGAAAGTATCTGATACTAAGGAAGTAGAAACAGAATGGAATAACATTAAATCCAGCCTAGACATGGCGGCCAGAGATATTCTGGGGTATACACAAAAAGAAAATAAGAAACCATGGATAACAAAGGATATCCCGAGCTTAATAGAAGAAAGGCGAAAATACAAAAATAAATCAGACGAAACAGGAAAACAGAGATACAAAGCCATAAAATGGGAAATTATTCGAAAATGCAGGAAAGCTAAAAAACAATGGATCGATAAAAAGTGCAAAGAGGTACAAACGAAGATGAAAATAGGAAAGACAGACGAAGCATACAAATTAATTAGAATGAATTTTAGAGATATAAAACCGTATAGCAAAAATATAAGGGATGCACAAGGCAACGTTCTCATAGAAAACGTAGAGAAAGTGGGTAGATAGCAAGAATATATAGGGAATTTATATGCAGGACAGGAACTAACTGCATTAGAACAGGAATCAGACATTGAAAATGATGACTTGAGATATCCTACACTTAGAGATGAGTTTGAATTAGCATTAAAGGGTCTGAAAAATGGTAAGGCGTCGGGTACAGATAATGTGCAAGCAGAAACTCTAAAAGCCGTTGGACAAGCGGTAACAGAACGTCTCTTCCAACTTGTAAGCTATATGTATGAGACAGGCGAGATACTCAAAGATTTCAAACGTAGCATTATGGTAACTATACCAAAAAAGAAAGGCGCGGATAGATATGAAAATTTTCGAACAATAAGTTTGACAGCACACGTGTCAAAAATATTAACTAGAATTGTGCAAAGACGAATGGAAAAACGGGCGGAAGAAATACTAGAAGAAGACCAATTTGGGTTTAGGCGAAACAGGGGAACACGGGAGGCTATTTTAGCTCTGAGAGTGATAATGGAGAAAACAATAGAAAAGGAAAGCGTGTATATAAGGTTTGTAGATCTGGAAAAGCATTCGACAATGTAAAAGGAAAAATGTTTGAAATACTCAAAAGATTGGAATGAGTTATAGGATAGACGAATAGTACATAGCTTATACAAAGATCAAACAGCAGTAATAGAATTAGAGCAGGAACGTAGAGAAGTAAACATTAAGAAAGGGGTGAGACAGGGATGTGCTCTATTCTCATTGATTTTTAACTTGTACATAGAAGAGGCAATGAATACTGTGAAATGCAGAAAGACATTTGGAATTACTGTGCAGGGACAAAAAATTGATATGCTTAGATTTGCAGATGATATAGCGGTATTAGCGTCTAGTAAGGAAGACTTAGAAGCTGCTCTTAATGAAATGGAAACGGTTCTAACAGAGAGATATGGTATGGAAATTAACAAAACTAAAACTAAAGTTCTAGTATGCAAAGGTGGTGAAAATAAATCAAAAATAAGAATACAAGTTAAAGATTTCTGCTACCTAGGAAGCCAAATAACCCAAGATGGGAAAAGCACAAAAGATATAAATCAAAGATTAGCACAAGGTCGTGCTACATTTAACAAAAAAAAGCAACTACTGTGCTCAAAGACCACAAACACAGAAAAAAGGAAAAGAGTGCTTAAAACATATGTGTGGAGCACAGCACTGTATGGCTGTGAATCCTGAACAGTAGGAGAAGCAGACAAGTAAAAGGCAGATGCCTTTGAAATGGGATGCTACAGACGTATGATGAAGATATCATGGACAGACAAAGTTAAGAACGAAGAGGTACTAAGAATGATAGGGGAAGAAAGAAAAATGTAAAGAACGGTAAAAAATAGGAGAAATAGGATGATAGGCCACATACTACGGCATGAGGGAATAGTGCGGAATATATTAGAAGCAGAGATAGGAAAAAAGCGAAGAAGAGGCAGACCTAGGTTAGACTACTGCACACAGATAGTAGTAGATGTAGGCTGCAAGAATTTCAGGGAATGTGTAGGCTAGCCCAGAATAGAAATCAATGGAGGTACGCATTTAACCAATCCCAAGATGGATAAACTAATGACGAAAAGATAACTGTGCTTAAACATGATGATTATTATAAGTAACTTTAAACCTTTACTAAGGGAATATTAAACTTGTTGCCTACAGAATACTTACTAATAAAGCAATTTAATTTTAAATAACTTCTACGTCATATTTTAGGAATTGGTAGGTTTGAATATTTTTATTGGAAACAATCGAAGATTGCCGAAGACACTCGAAGAGTGCACAAAGGCGGTCACTAAACCAATTAGCATTAATACCGAGTATTCTGTGCTTTCGTAGGTTGCTCATTTCCTAGAACCAAATCTTCCACATAACGGTCGGTAGCACGTAATGATTTCTAGAACCGGTAAGTACTCGATATCACCCAAATAGAGAATTAGATGCTGATGTTTGTCAACTTCCGATTCCCCTTAAAAGGTAGAAAAAACTCGGCCAATCATCCATCTAACTTATACTTCGACACGCCCCCGTTCTGATAATTTTCAAACATTTTTCAAACGACAATGGTCTCAGATTTTTTAAACCCCCGAGGAATCTATAAGTCATGATCAATTACACATCCGAGCTACCCGTAAACTGACAGTGCGCTGTATAATACATGCATACCCCTTCTCTGCGCTACAGCTATTTTAGTAGTTACTTGAAAAAGTCAGTACCTTTTTTTACTGCTAAGACCGCTGCAAAGCACCATTCTATACTTTCTTTAAAAGTATAGCACATCGAGCACTTTTTTGTCTGATAATTAAATTTTGCTCATGTAGGCTTATACACTTTCGCATATTTAAACAGCTTATACGATCGATGAACCACTTTTGATTATTCTAACCGGAACCACCATACAAAGAGTACTCATGGTTAGATTAGAATCTAAACCGGTAAACACAGTAATAATACAAGTATACATGCCCACCTCTAGCTACAGTGACGAAGAGATAGAAGCCATCTACAAAGATATCGAAGACATATTAAGATACGTAAAAGGACATGAAAATTTAATAATTACGGGGGATTTTAATGCTGTGGTAGGTGATGGTAGGGAAGGAGCGGTAGTAGGTTTATTTGGTTTAGGCACGAGAAACGACAGGGGAAATAGGCTGGTAGAATTTTGCGACAAGAACAATTTAATCATCACAAACACATTATTTCAACATCATGCTAGAAGACGATATACGTGGAAGATGCCAGGAGATATAGGACGATATCAAATAGATTACATTCTTGTTAGACATCGGTTTAGGAATCAAGTAAAAGACTGTAGAAGCTACCCAGAAGCAGATATAGATACTGACCACAACATCGTAATTATGAAGGCCGCACTTAAATTTAAAAATCTTAAAAAAAGGAACGGAAAAAGACACTTGGACTTAGAGAAACTAAAAGATAAAGATATTCAAGTAAGATTCGAAAAAAAGTCAAATGAATTGCTGAATGATATCGGGAAAATATCTGATACTAAAGAAGTAGAAACAGAATGGAATAACATTAAATCCAGCCTAGACATGGCGGCCAGAGATATTTTGGGATATACACAAAAAGAAAATAAGAAACCATGGATAACAAAGGATATCGTGAATTTAATAGAAGAAAGACGAAAATACAAAAATAAATCAGACGAAACAGGAAAACAGAGATACAAAGCCATAAAATGGGAAATTATTCGAAAATGCAGGAAAGCTAAAGAACAATGGATTGATGAAAAGTACAAACTAAGATGGAAATAGGGAAGACAGACGAAGCATACAAATTAATTAGAATGAATTTTAGGGATATAAAACCGTATAGCAAAAATATAAGGGACGCACAAAGAAACGTCATTATAGAAAACGTAGAGAAAGTGAGTAGATGGCAAGAATATATAGGGAATTTATATGCAGGAGAGCAACTAACTGCATTAGAACAGGAATCAGACATTGAAAATGATGACTTGGGATATCCTATACTTCGAGACGAGTTTGAATTAGCATTAAAGAGTCTGAAAACTGGTAAGGCGCCGGGTACAGATAAGGTGCAAGCAGAAACTCTAAAAGCAGCTGGACAAGCAGTAACACAACGTCTCTTCCAACTTGTAAGCTATATGTATGAGACAGGCCAGATACACAAAGATTTCAAACGTAGCATCATAGTAACTATACCAAAAAAGAAAGGTACGGATAGATGTGAAAATTTTCGAACAATAAGTTTGACAGTACACGTGTCAAAAACATTAACTAGAATTGTGCCAAGACGAATGGAAAAACGAGCTGAAGAAATACTAGGAGAAGACCAATTTGGGTTTAGGCGAAACAGGGGAACACTGGAGGCTATTTTAGCTCTGAGAGTGATAATGGAGAAAACAATAGAAAAATGGGAAAGCATGTATATAGGGTTTGTAGATCTGGAAAAAGCATTCGACAATGTAAATTGGAAAAAAATGTTTGAAATACTCAAAAAGATTGGAATGAGGTATAGGGATAGACGAATAGTACATAGCTTATACAAAGAGCAAACAGCAGTAATAGAATTAGAGCAGGAACGTAGAGAAGTAAACATTAGAAAAGGGGTGAGACAGGGATGTGCCCTATCCCCATTGATTTTTAACTTGTACATAGAAGAGGCAATGAATACTGTCAAATGCAGGAAGACATTTGGAATTACTATGCAGGGACAAAAAATTGATATGCTTAGATTTGCAGATGATATAGCGGTATTAGCGTCTAGCAAGGAAGAGTTAGAAGCTGCTCTTAATGAAATGGAAACGGTTCTAACAGAGAGATACGGTATGACAATTAACAAAACTAAAACTAAAGTTCTAGTTTGCAAAGGTGGGGAAAATAAATCAAAACCAAGAATACAAGTATATAACACGAACTTACAAGAGGTTAAGGATTTCTGCTACCTAGGAAGCCAAATAACGCAAGATGGAAAAAGCACAAAAGATATAAAACAAAGATTAGCACAAGGTCGTGCTACATTTAACAAGAAAGAGCAACTACTGTGCTCAAAGACCACAAACATAGAAACAAGGAAAAGATTGCTTAAAACATATGTTTGGAGCACAGCACTGTACGGCTGTGAAGCCTGGACAGTAGGAGAAGCGGACAGGAAAAAGGTAGAGGCCTTTGAAATGTGGTGTTACAGGCGTATGATGAAGATATCATGGACAGACAAAGTTAAGAACGAAGAGGTACTAAAAATGGTAGGGGAAGAAAGAAATATGTGGAAAACGGTAAAAAATAGGAGAGATAGGATGATAGGCCACATACTGCGGCATGAGGGAATACTGCGGAATATATTAGAAGCAGAGATAGGAAAAAAGAGAAGAAGAGGCAGACCTAGATTAGACTACTGCACACAGATAGTAAAAGATGTAGGCTGTAGAGGTTTCAGGGAGATGTGTAGGCTAGCCCAGAATAGAAATCAATGGAGGTACGCATCCAACCAATCCCAAGATGGATAAACTAATGACGAAAAGATAACTGTGCTTAAACATAATGATTATTATAAGTAACTACAAGAATTGGTTGGGCAATATTCTCGAATAATGTTAAGTGTGTGAAAGGATTTATTGGAAAACCATTATTTCGGCAAATGTCTAAGTGTTGGGGTTTCTTGGTAGCCACAGGTTGCTTAACCTCCTTCACTGAATCTCGGTAAAATAGGGTATAAAATTAGAAAACAATAGAAAGGGAACGAGCTGAATACACATACTCCTGAAAAAGAAAAGAAGAAAACCACCAAAAACGCAAAATCAAAGTAGCTGCTTATATAACCCTACATAAAAATAACTGAGTTGCAAACGAATCCGTGACTTTCAGTAAACAATGGATTCCATTACTAAAAGAAATAACAAATGAAAATCAAATGCCCACAATATCTAGGTAGCATTGCAAGTTTTTCCTGAGTTTTCCTTGCAATATTAACCTGAAATACAGCCTGCATACATGATTTCTATTTATACATAAAATAACTAATTACATAAAAATAAGCATATTAACAATCCTTGTAAAACAGCATTGGTATCTGACAAGTATAAATCCACAATAAGGTTACCTCAAAACCATATACAATCTCCGTGAACAGTATTGGTATCTGACAAGTGTAAACCCGCCATAGGGTCGCCTCAGATCCATATACAATCTTCATAGAACAACATTGGTATCTGACAAGTGTAAACCCGTCTTAGGGTCGCCTCAGAACTATGTTGAAATCTACCGAAGAGGTAGCCTAAATCATAATGAATTTTCCCCCACAAAATAAATATAAAAAAACGACTACTTAAGCCTTTCAATAATGCAATCGCACACTTCTTTAATAACCATCCTCTCAATTGTATAAATAGAAACATGTTAAAAAATGTTTTCCAATTCCAAGTTATTGAATTTATATGAAATTCACGAATAAAAATTAATCAGCTGATTTCACATTAAGCGTATTGGCTACCTAAAGAAAGCCGATCCCAGGTCGCAACACAAATTGAAGGCAATCATTCTGTTAAACTTTAAAAATTTTTGCTTAGTATACTCAAACCAAATATTTCAAACATCAATAAATCAAAGTCACCTTCAATTTATGTCATAAATGTCAAACTTGAAGTTTTTATTATTATTTTGACAACGATCCTAGGTCATGGATCGAAACGTAAATAAAGTTGATTTTAAAAACTATGAGTGGTTTAATTCCCAAAGAAGATTAACCTGAATACACAGCTGTGTGAGAATTTCAGGGAACTATGTAGGCTAGCTCAGAATATAAATAAGTGCAGGTACTTGTCCAACCAGTTTTGAGACGGAAAACCTAATGGCTGCGAAATACCTGCAACTAATGTTGACTGTGCGAAAAGATAAATTGGAAAATATATTAAATCGCCAAATGGTTAAGTGTTGGGGGAACTTGGCAGCCACAGACTGCTTACCTCCCTTCACAACCATTGAAGGTCGGAGAAATAGTGCATATAACTGTAAAACAATAGAAAGTGATCGAACTGCATCTAACAAGAAAGATCATCGCCTATGAGGAAAGACAACAAACATAGAATAAGAAGAAAATTGTTGAAAGCATATGTGTGGAGCACAACACAGTATGCCTATGAAATACGGGAAGTCTGAAACGCAGACAGAAAAACGGTAGCAGCCTTTTGAAATGATGTGCTTCAGATGTATGAGGACGATAGCATGGACAGACAAAGATAATAACAAATAAGTTACAGAAATAGTAGGGGAACAAGGATATGTGGGGAAAAAGGGAAATAGTAGGGCGGAATACGTTCTAAGGCATTTTTGGGGAATAGTATGTGATATATTACAAGCAGAGATAGGAAAAAAGAGGTAGATGTAGACCTAGATCAGACAGTTATAGATGCAAACTGTGCATATTTCAGGGAAATCTGTAGGTTAGTTCAGAATAGGGAACAATGATGGTACGCGTCTAACCAGTTCTAGGACTGAAGACCTAATGATGATGAAATATGGAATTAATAATTATTCTGTATGTATATATATAGAAATTATAATTAATTCGTATTTACAACAACACGACAAAATGCTAATTGATTGATCCCACTAAATTTTAATTATGTGTGGGGGAGAATAAGAATTGCACTTAAAGCTGGTAATGCTGTGGGTAATTCTAAAAATATTAATTGTCCTTGATAAATGACATCCAATCAATATTATCGTTTCACATTCTTTAAGTTTTTGATCATCCTTGTGCTTTATTGTTTTTTCTTAGTCATTTTCAATTTTCATTTATAATTTTGTTTTTTTTTTTTTGTAACCTGGTAAACAATAATTCTTGTCAGAACTCACTTTCTCGGAGTTTTATTATTGTGGAGGTATGTCGATTAATTTACACTGATTATGGGTTAAATGTACGCATATTATTATTTTACCATCCAATGCGAAAGAAGGCTGAGCAAGAGCAGCAATTATTTAAAAATCGAAAGAGAAAGATAATTCACAGTGGTCAGAAATTAATAGCATATAATACGTATTTAACATATATTGCAAAAAACCTCGGTAAGACTGCTACTGTGAAACGTACTGCTAAAGACACAGCTATTGGACAAAACACAGTGTAAAATTCAAATAAACAAATTAAAGGTTCTGGTATCGCACGTTCACCAAAAAAAAATAGAAAATGCTTAACGGTCTTTGAAAAGCTTGATGATTTTGAGAAAATGGGAATTCGAAGACATGCGCATTCATTCTATCTTTGCAACAAATTGCCAACATCAAAGGTGTTAGCTGTCGTTAATAGTGATGATTCATTACCTATCTTCAGTCGTACATCCTTGTACAGAGCGTTGAAGAAATTAAGCTTTAAATACGACAAAAGAACAAGAAAACCTATTTTAATTAAAAAACGTGAAATAGTTATTTGGCGGAGGAAGTACTTAACCGTAATAAAAAAAATACGCGACGAAGGGACAAAAGTCTATTACACTGATGAGACATGGTTGAATGCAGGTCATGTAAAAAATAAAGTTTTGTATGATACAACAATTAAAACTGCAAGGCAAGCTTTAATTGAAAGGGTTTCTTCTGGTGAAAAGGATCGATCAGGCAAAGGAAAGCGTATAATAATTGTACATATTGGTAGCGACACAGGATTTGTTGATAGAGGTCTATAGATCTTCAAATAAAAAAAAACTGGTAGGATTAATAATATAGTTGCGAGCTACTATTAGGCAACCCGTCAAACACACAAGCGCCGTAGGCTCTGTATATTCTCCAGGGACGGAGAATTCTTCTAGCAATTACTGGTGAATGAGTCATCTTTTTTAATTCCGAGTTTATATAAGACCGCTAATAAATGTAAAAAGTTAGTCTATATCAGAATGTCGAATATAAATTATGTCGTGTAAAGTTAAATAGTTGAGCTTTTAGAAGTCCAACAGTAAACATAAATGTTATATGATGTTAAAGTGTCTGACGTACATGCAGCTTGTAGAATACATAAATAGACAAAAGTGTAATAAATAAATTATAATAGTTGTGTTAGTGTTGTTAATGGACCTATGGTTAAAAAGTTAGTTTAAGAAGATATTAGTGCTTGTAAATTCATTAGTGTAATAGTGCTTCATTGTTAATTGGACTACAAACATCTATAAATAAGGCATATACTGTTAATTAGACTTGTGGACAGTGAGTAATAAAGACCTTTGTTATTACTTGTTTTAAATTAGTGAAACGCGGTAGTAGTAACCCGCTACAATATACATACTTTGTGTTTCTATAATAATTTTTATTAGGTGATTATCATGAAGACATGAATGGTGATGTCTTTAAACAGTGGCTCAAAGGCGTATTACTTGCTTTAGAGAAAACTTCAGTAATTGTGATAGATAATGTCCCATATCATAGCATGAAATCAGAGAAAACGCCAACTCAAAGTAGGAAAAACAAGACATTCTCGACGGGCTTCAAAGTAAAAATATTCCAACTGAGGTTGTAACGTATTTTTTTTCTAGTTACACCTAGCCTAATAAATTAATAATAAAACAAATAAATTTTAAAGTATTTAATTCGTAAATATTCAGCCAATAAAAATTAAAGTATAATGTGTTACGTGCAAACTGAATTTGCACTATTGTGACGTACCGGAAGCCCCGCCCAGTTCATTTAAAAATGTTCGCGCGTCTTGCGTATTTAAAATTATGGCGGGAAGCTTCCGCACATTCAAAAACTGAACTAAAACAAGAAAAGACGGAGTGAATTGGGTTGCTTCGTGTTTAGATGTACGCAAAGCTTGAGCAATTTCAAAGATATGTTCATCCCATGTAGTATGGTCTGAATCAATATAAGACGAGATAGCGGTAATTAACACTCGATTTACTCTCTCGGTAGGGTTTACTTGGGGGTGATATTTTGCGTTAAACCAAATTTTTTGTACTTTGTAACTTTTAACGAAATTCTGAAAATCTTTAGAGATAAATTGTGCACCATTGTCACAAAGAATAATCTGGGGACACCAAAGATAAGAAAGACATTCTGTTCTAGGAATTTAATTATTGCAGCGGAGGTAGCTTTACGTAAGGGTTGCACCATAACAAATTTAGAAAACCAATCGGTAACAACTAAAGATATTGATTACCTCTTCTCGATCGAGGAGAGGTCCTAATAAGTCAAGCGATATTAATTGAAAGGGATAAGATACACGCTTAAGTTACCCATTAAACCAGGGCGAGCGTCTTGTGAACTCTTATGAGAACCACAAATTTTGCAGCTTTTAATGTAGCGACAAACAGATTGTAAGTTGGGCCAGTAATCAATTCAGATATTTTCGGAGTTTTGTAACACCAAGGTGTGCAGCTAAGGATCGTCGTGACATAATTTGAGCACCTCACTGCGATTTGCAGTGGGCACAACGAGTTTCCATTCAGGTATATTCGATATTTTATGTGGGGACGAGGATACAAATTTATACAGTCTATTATTAGTTTCTCTAAACCTTCCAAATTTAATTCTGGATACCTGGTACCTCAATATGATTAGAAAAGTTTCCGATAATCCCGACAAATTTCCTACCTTTCGAGTAACTAATAATAGACTGTATAAATTTGTATCCTCGTCCCCACATAAAATATCGAATATACCTGAATGGAAACTCGTTGTGCCCACTGCAAATCGCAGTGAGGTGCTCAAATTATGTCACGACGATCCCTTAGCTGCACACCTTGGTGTTACAAAAACTCTCGCGAAAATATCTGAATTGTATTACTGGCCCACACTTAAGCAATCTGTTTGTCGCTACATTAAAAGCTGCAAAATTTGTGGTTCTCATAAGAGTTCACAAGACGCTCGCCCTGGTTTAATGGGTAACTTTAAGCGTGTATGGAAACTCGTTGTGCCCACTGCAAATCGCAGTGAGGTGCTCAAATTATGTCACGACGATCCCTTAGCTGCACACCTTGGTGTTACAAAACTCTCGCGAAAATATCTGAATTGTATTACTGGCCCACACTTAAGCAATCTGTTTGTCGCTACATTAAAAGCTGCAAAATTTGTGGTTCTCATAAGAGTTCACAAGACGCTCGCCCTGGTTTAATGGGTAACTTTAAGCGTGTATCTTATCCCTTTCAATTAATATCGCTTGACTTATTAGGACCTCACCTCGATCGAGAAGAGGTAATCAATATCTTTTAGTTGTTACCGATTGGTTTTCTAAATTTGTTATGGTGCAACCCTTACGTAAAGCTACCTCCGCTGCAATAATTAAATTCCTAGAACAGAATGTCTTTCTTATTTTTGGTGTCCCCCAGATTATTCTTTGTGACAATGGTGCACAATTTATCTCTAAAGATTTTCAGAATTTCGTTAAAAGTTACAAAGTACAAAAAATTTGGTTTAACGCAAAATATCACCCCCAAGTAAACCCTACCGAGAGAGTAAATCGAGTGTTAATTACCGCTATCTCGTCTTATATTGATTCAGACCATACTACATGGGATGAACATATCTTTGAAATTGCTCAAGCTTTGCGTACATCTAAACACGAAGCAACCCAATTCACTCCGTCTTTTCTTGTTTTAGTTCAGTTTTTGAATGTGCGGAAGCTTCCCGCCATAATTTTAAATACGCAAGACGCGCGAACATTTTTAAATGAACTGGGCGGGGCTTCCGGTACGTCACAATAGTGTAAATTCAGTTTGCACGTAACAACAAAGACTTAAAAAATAGTAAAATCTTACCTTATATAAAAAAAGACATAAAACTCTAACATTTTGTAGGTTTTAAGTTAGGGTTTATGTAGGGTAGTAAGGACTTAGATTTTAAGCCGTTACTGTGCTAACAGACTTTTTCTTTTTAAGTTTTTCTTTTGTGGCTTTGTCGCGATTGTTACGTGCAAACGAATTTGCATATTGACCGTAAGCCCAGTTCATTTAAAATGCGCGCGTCTTGCGTATTTAAATTATGGCGAAGCTTCGCACATTCAAAACTGAACTAAAACAAGAAGACAGTGAATTGGTTCTGGTTTAGATGTCGCAGCTAGTCAGATATGTTCATCCAGTGTATGGTCTGAATCAATATAAGACACGATACGAGTATTATCTTAAACTTTTAGCAGATCTAATTTTAAATTGCACCTCTCAAATCTGGGGACAGAAGCATTCGTTCTAGAATTCAGGAGGTAGCTCGGTGACTATAATTTGAAACCGATCAACACAGCAATTATTCGTACGCGTATCGAGAACTTAATTAACCGAGACAGCTTGTGCATACAACGTTTGAAGCAGAACCCAATTCGTTGCACATGTGCACAAACGATCTGATAATTCGTTTTGGGCAGCAAATCGATTGATAGATTAGCACAATTCTGTCAGGACGATTTATTGTGGACGAGGATACCAAATTTTACAGTATATAGTTTCTCAAACCTTCCAAATTTAATTCTGGATACCTGGTACCTCAATATGATTAGAAAAGTTTCCGATAATCCGACAAATTTCCTACCTTTCGAGTAAGCTAATAATAGACTGTATAAATTTGATATCCTCGTCCCCACATAAATATATCGAATATACCTGAATGGAAACTCGTTGTGCCCACTCAAATCGCAGTGAGGTGCTCAAATTATGTCACGACGATCCCTTAGCTGCACCTTGGTGTTACAAAATCTCGCGAAAATATCTGAATTGTTATTACTGGCCCACGAACTTAAGCAATTCTGTTTGTCGCCACATTGTAAAAGCTGCAAAATTTGTGGTTCATCATAAGAGTTCACAAGACGCTCGCCCTGAGTTTAATGGGTAACTTTAAGCGTTATCTTATCCCTTTCAGATTAATATCGCTTGACTATTAGGACCTCCCTCGATCGAGAAGAGGTAATCAATATCTTTAGTTGTTACCGATTGGTTTTCTAAATTTGTTATGGTGCAACCCTTACGTAAAGCTACCTCCGCTGCAATAATTAAATTCCTAGAACAGAATGTCTTTCTTATCTTTGGTGTCCCCAGATTATTCTTTGTGACAATGGTGCACAATTTATCTCTAAAGATTTTCAGAATTTCGTTAAAAGTTACAAAGTACAAAAATTTGGTTTAACGCAAAATATCACCCCAAGTAAACCCTACCGAGAGAGTAAATCGAGTGTTAATTACCGCTATCTCGTCTTATATTGATTCAGACCATACTACATGGGATGAACATATCTTGAAATTGCTCAAGCTTTGCGTACATCTAAACACGAAGCAACCCAATTCACTCCGTCTTTTCTTGTTTTAGTTCAGTTTTTGAATGTGGAAGCTTCCGCCATAATTTTAAATACGCAAGACGCGCGAACATTTTTAAATGAACTGGGCGGGGCTTCCGGTACGTCACAAATGTTCACAATAACACATGGATTCTAGAAGATATATATTCTAAAGCTTGTTACCAAGCGCTGTCAAGTTGATAACCGGCACTTTGGTCTCCAACGTCCTAGAGTGAAGCCACTTTTTGTAGACGAGAGATAAAGTCAAGATGATGACCCGTCAGAAACACGAGGCATCTAATCGAGTGAAGAAGAAAACTTGAGCTGAGAAAATGGATTGATAATATACATCATTTAATACAGTTGGTATAGAATAATAAAATATATTAGACTAACACTTACTCACTTTAGTGCAATATCATATGGACAGGTTTACAGCAACGGTTTTCAATGTAAATTATAATAATTTTCCGTCACAGTAATTAATGGTAAACAGCTATGGTTTCGTCCTTTTTATCTAACTACGCAGTATGGAAATGGTTGATGTTACAAAGAACCTTGACACTTCAATCTAACTGATGACTAATACGATGAAATAAATACAACAGCTGAGGTCGTGATTTTCCACCTGCAGTTCTTTTGTCTACACGTGAGTGTTTGAAGCTATAGTAAATTATTATAAAATTTTCTACGTTAATTATTAGAGTAACAGAAAATATAAAGTACTTTCTTAAAGTTTGTAAAACAACGTATAAATATCTAGGTTGTCAGTCACTTGTACAAGCACACAATGTGTTGAGATATTCAGAATCTAAACGCCAGACGCAGTCTTGGTTTAATTTTATATTTTGTTTAATTGAAAACATGCACGTCATGTAAAAGTCTTTTATTGAAACTGAAATTCACGTATATTCTTTTAGTAGATTACCGTTAAAATTGAGTAGTTACATTTTAAGGTCGTTATTGTCCTGACGATCGAATTTTTTTTGTGAATGGTCAAGGAAGCGCTTCTATGATTATAGTAAAAATAAAATCCTGTGTTAGGAACTAATAAATTATGACATATTTGCTTAAACTAAATTTTATAGAAACGATTAATTTATACGTATTTATTCTGAAGGTTAAATTATACAAAATTCTTTTTTTTATAAAAATTAATGACAAGATAGTAAACATATGTATTGCAGTCGCATGTATATAGTCAGATTTCCATATGAATAGAATTCCTTTTGTTTTTCATAAAGTCGTTTTATTATTCAATATTTAAAATATGAAAAAGTAAACTAGAGCAAATCCTCCTTAAGAAAAACAGATAGAGAGAAGAAAATAAATGCCTTTAGTATTTCATAGATGTTTAAATTCTCTTATTATATTTTTGGGCATATGCTTTTAAGGACACAAATGGTGTCCATGTGGTGTTTTTGTTTGTTCACAGGTACAGCTGAGACAACTGTTTAACAACTGGTGGTTGATGTTTTGGTAAGTGTGTGATAAAGAGTGAAATTCAAGTTTTATGGCTAAGATAGTGGTGTTAACATAAGGTTTCCGCATTTCCTTATACAAACACAGTTAAATTTTGTTGGCACTTGTATTAAAAATACGGTGGCGCCTATTAAAACTATTTTTGGTCAGTTATCCACCCATGACCCATGCTCATGATCTACCCAGAGCTAACACTCTACTAGCCGTTTAACCCTTAAGAGTTTTCTTTGTCTATAGCCGTTTTCCATCCGACATTACCCTGGGCTTGGAGTTTAAAGAAGAAATACTCGACCTAGTGATATCAGATTAAAATAGAGAGCTTTAGTATATAGCTGATAGTCGCCAGGATAAATTTGCAAAAATTTTATTTTAATTACACTTGCGCTTGCAACGTGGGGCTGGAAATTCATTTAGGGGCTGGAAATTCATTTAGGGGCTGGAAATTCATTTAGGGGCTGGAAATTCATTTAGGGGCTCGAAATTCATTTAGGGCTGGAATTTCATTTAGAGGCTTGAATAACTTCACTTATAGGCTGGAATATTTAGTAGTTATCTTCATCACACTTATATCTACCGACTGAGGTTTGCATTGATTCTAGTAAATAGTTTTTGTTTCATTTTGTTAAAGTTTGTTACAGTTTACAGTGGGTTTTCTATATAGTTAGGACATTCGTTCGTTTGAGATTTCATCTTCAAAATTTTATAATTGAGTTACATTAGAGATATTCCGATATTTAATTATGGCAGAAACTTATAGCATCGTACATTTACTTAAAATGAGTTAGAATATGAATTGAACATTAGAGGCATTGAAAATTCAAGACCAGTTTCAGATAAAAGGAAAATTTTAGCAAGGTTGTTAGCCAAAGAAGCAGATAAACCAGGTTGTTTGATAGATCCTTCTTATTATAAAGTAGATTTCAAGTAGAGAAAGCAGAGATTGAGTCTAGTATAGAGTCCGTTAAAAATGTTTTGTTAGAATTTATGGATGATCCCGCAGAGTCAATTTTTAAAAGGATAAGGTCAAGATTAGTGCATCTTACAGGTAGAATACAACGGTTAAAGCTCCCTAAAGAAAATTTTGAGGAAATGGTGTTATTTAAAATGAAAGTTTGGCTACTATTCTTGTTGTGGAAGCAGATCTGCATGAGAAATTAAATAAAGATACAAGTTCAAATAGTAAAGATATTAACGTAAATTCTGTTGCTGCATCTAATGTGCCCGTTCCAACAGTTACATATGTCACACAGTCAGTTCCTATAGCATCTTGGTCGATAAAATATTCAGGAAACCCATCTCTCTTATATCAATTTTTAGAAAACATCAGTGACATTGCACAGTCTCGAAAGGTATCTGAGATGGAATTGTTTAATTCTGCAGTTGAATTGTTTACCGGTGATGCCTTGCTATGGTATCGTTGCGTTCGTGGTTCGTTAACAGATTGGAGTTCGTTAGTTAGTAGACTAAAGGAGGATTTCCTGCCAGCACATCCTGAAGACGATATTTGGGAAAAAATCAAGAATAGATTACAGAAGAACGGTGAATCTGTTGTATTGTTCATTGCTAACATGGAAAGTTTATTTAACCGATTACCTATTATTCCTGCAGAACACACTAAAGTTAGAATAGTCAAGAAAAATTTATTGCCATATTTCATTCAGCATCTTGCTCTTACAGAGATCGAGAATATTAGTACGTTAGTTAAATTATGTAAGAGGTTAGAAGAAGCTTCGTTGAGTAAACATAAGTCTGTTTCAGTTACGTCATATAGTCACAAACAGCCTTTTAATTATTTTAATCCACATTTTAGAAACAAAACCCCTAGTTCATTCCAGAATGCTTCAAGTCGTGTTTATACCCCTCCGTCTTCACATTCCCCAGTACAAGTTCTTAATTCTGCCACCCCAATGACAGAAATGAGTGGAGTAGGTAACTCATTTATTAAGCGTAAATTGATTTGTTGGAATTGTTCACGTGATGGTCATACTTTCAATGTTTGTAGATCTTTCAAGAGATTATTTTGTTATGGTTGTGGTCGTAAAGGAGTGACTAGTATCACTTGTCCGTCGTGTCCAATTCAAAGAGTAAAAGAACAGAATTTGAGTAGTGAAATTCCTGTTTCTAGATAAAGTGTTAAAGTTGTTTGATATGGATATTGCAGGTTTATTTGATTTTGTATGTATTTCATCGATAATAGATTCATCTTTCAGTCTTATTAGTTATATTAGTTGTTCGATTAATGGTACACTAGTCTTTACTGTTGAAATATAGTTTGAGATTGCTCTTGTGCATGAGCACGTTTTAGTTTGGTTTGATTTATTTAGAGTAGCAATTTTTATGGTCGCGTTGCAACGTAGTATATTGAGTTGAGTTACATCTAAGCGAGACTTGTTGTGGTTCATCGTGTAGCGTTATGTTAGTCTAGACGAAACTCAGGAAGGGTTGGTCGCTCAGCGTTATGTCAGTCTATGCGAGGGTCGTGGTAAGTTGTCGCTTTAGCAGTTTCGACATCGTCACTTGAAATTATTTGAGGTCAGTTATGATGTGATTTGTTTTGCTTATTTAGTTTGTCAGTCTAGATGAGACTCAGAGGAGAGTCTGCCGTTCTAGCAATATTGTTTATAAGTCTAGGTGAGGCTCATAGAAGAGCTTGTCATTCTAGCAAGTTTATGCGTTGTGAAGCACTTTAGTTTAGGTCGACAGTTTGACTATTGGTAGAGTGAGAGTGTACGAGAACAGTTATTAATAGTTATCATGAAGTAAAGTAGAAAATAATTTTGTATTTAAATTTCTTCCCTCCAATTTATCCGTATCTTCATGTTTAAGTCAAAGAAAATGTTTAGTATCGATAATTCTGCGATTGATGAAGTTGAAGTTATTAACAATGTTTCTGATCCTTAAGTACTTCAGAGTATAGTTGATGTCAGTTGTAATTCTCTTTAGTCCGTGCTTTGAATCCTTAAGTTAGACAAGTTTAAAGTTGGGAAAATTTTTATAAAGTAATTTATGTTTTAGTAGTAATAGAGCTTAATATGTTTGTTGATTTAGATATTGCATGTGTTAAATGAAAATTTTGATGACGATAAAGGAGTGTTAAATGAAAATCTCTGATGACGATAAAGAAGTGTTAAATGATAATTTTGATGACGACAAGGATATGTTTATGGATTTTGAATGATGATATTTTTTGAGGTGTTTGAGAATGCAGCATATGCATAGAGATGTTGCAGGTATATAGAGATGGATATGTATTCAGTGAAGTAATACGTATTCAGTAATGGGATATATGATAGAGAGTATAGAGGGTGTTTAGTAGAGTATTGAGTATGTAGTCATATAGTTAGAGTGTGATAGAATGTTAAGCATTAAAGGAATGCTTGAGTTTTGGTTTAATAGTTTGAGACTAGGCCTAATGTGCTTATTCTTATTGAGAGTGTACATGAGCTAGGATAGTTCATGAAGAGTTTTGTGAGTAGTTGGTGGTGGTCACCCAATAGGCTCAATATATGATTCGTTAGTGGTTTTAGAGTTCTTTAGTGATGAGTCATTGAGGTTATATAATTTTGAGAGAGATAGTTGAGTATGTAGAATAGAGATCTTACAGAAAATATTGTGAGATGCTCACTCAAAGACTAAAAGTGTCTTGTTGATGAATATGTATTGTTAATACTTTGTCTGTTTCTCGAGTGTTAGAGATTCGTTTCGTGAATAGACTTTGTATCTAACAGCTTTTGGTACTTACTAAATTCATCAATTTTATGCACATAAATCTTTAAGATAGATATATTAAATTAGAGAAAATATTCGTTGTACAGATTTTTGTTTAGTAGTAATTATAATGTCCAATCCATTTTGTTTATTACAGTTCTGATTTGTAGTAAAATATTTTTCATTTAAAAAAAAAAAAAATTTTTTGATATGGTTGTTGCGTTTGTAACTATAGATGACATGCATCCACTGAGTGTTAGATACCCTAAATATACTTAACCGATTGACGTATATACTGGCTATGGCTTCCCGGATTTGTCCCTTTATAGGCGTGTAGTACGCGCAGTTACTAATCACTCAATCCCATGCATTAATACCCCCGTATCAATTAGCAAATGATCCTGATATTTTTTTTGTTAAACTCATCATTAGGTATAGTTAAAATTTGTGTCGTCTTGTTGTGAGGTGTAAGAGGTTGGTACAGTTAAGAAGAATAAGTTTGAAGTTTCAGTTGCAAAAATTTTTTAGAAAAATTCTCCCATACCTCGAATTTTTCTCTTGGGAAGAGGCTGTGTAACGTATTTTTTCTAGTTACACCTAGCCTAATAAATTAATAATAAAACAAATAAATTTTAAAGTATTTAATTCGTAAATATTCAGCCAATAAAAATTAAAGTATAATGTTCATAATAACACATGGATTCTAGAAGATATATATTCTAAAGCTTGTTACCAAGCGCTGTCAAGTTGATAACCGGCACTTTGGTCTCCAACGTCCTAGAGTGAAGCCACTTTTGTAGACGAGAGATAAAGTCAAGATGATGACCCGTCAGAAACACGAGGCATCTAATCGAGTGAAGAAGAAAACTTGAGCTGAGAAAATGGATTGATAATATACATCATTTTAATACAGTTGGTATAGAATAATAAAATATATTAGACTAACACTTACTCACTTTAGTGCAATATCATATGGACAGGTTTACAGCAACGGTTTTCAATGTAAATTATAATAATTTTCCGTCACAGTAATTAATGGTAAACAGCTATGGTTTCGTCCTTTTATCTAACTACGCAGTATGGAAATGGTTGATGTTACAAAGAACCTTGACACTTCAATCTAACTGATGACTAATACGATGAAATAAATACAACAGCTGAGGTCGTGATTTTCCACCTGCAGTTCTTTTGTCTACACGTGAGTGTTTGAAGCTATAGTAAATTATTATAAAATTTTCTACGTTAATTATTAGAGTAACAGAAAATATAAAGTACTTTCTTAAAGTTTGTAAAACAACGTATAAATATCTAGGTTGTCAGTCACTTGTACAAGCACACAATGTGTTGAGATATTCAGAATCTAAACGCCAGACGCAGTCTTGGTTTAATTTTATATTTTGTTTAATTGAAAAACATGCACGTCATGTAAAAGTCTTTTTATTGAAACTGAAATTCACGTATATTCTTTTAGTAGATTACCGTTAAAATTGAGTAGTTACATTTTAAGGTCGTTATTGTCCTGACGATCGAATTTTTTGTGAATGGTCAAGGAAGCGCTTCTATGATTATAGTAAAAATAAAATCCTGTGTTAGGAACTAATAAATTATGACATATTTGCTTAAACTAAATTTTATAGAAACGATTAATTTATACGTATTTATTCTGAAGGTTAAATTATACAAAATTCTTTTTATAAAAATTAATGACAAGATAGTAAACATATGTATTGCAGTCGCATGTATATAGTCAGATTTCCATATGAATAGAATTCCTTTTGTTTTTCATAAAGTCGTTTTATTATTCAATATTTAAAATATGAAAAAGTAAACTAGAGCAAATCCTCCTTAAGAAAAACAGAGAGAGAAGAAAATAAATGCCTTTAGTATTTCATAGATGTTTAAATTCTCTTATTATATTTTTGGGCATATGCTTTTAAGGACACAAATGGTGTCCATGTGGTGTTTTTGTTTGTTCACAGGTACAGCTGAGACAACTGTTTAACAACTGGTGGTTGATGTTTTGGTAAGTGTGTGATAAAGAGTGAAATTCAAGTTTTATGGCTAAGATAGTGGTGTTAACATAAGGTTTCCGCATTTCCCTTATACAAACACAGTTAAATTTTTGTTGGCACTTGTATTAAAAAATACGGTGGCGCCTATTAAAACTATTTTTGGTCAGTTATCCACCCATGACCCATGCTCATGATCTACCCAGAGCTAACACTCTACTAGCCGTTTAACCCTTAAGAGTTTTCTTTGTCTATAGCCGTTTTCCATCCGACATTACCCTGGGCTTGGAGTTTAAAGAAGAAATACTCGACCTAGTGATATCAGATTAAAATAGAGAGCTTTAGTATATAGCTGATAGTCGCCAGGATAAATTTGCAAAAATTTTATTTTAATTACAAGGTGCATTTATTAAAATTACAGTTTTTGGAATTAGTCAAACAACACTGCCTTTCACATTCAACACCATATGTTGTCGATGAACTGGTAAGGGTACTAGCAGAACCATATTACGTTTGCCTCCTTACCACTGCACTTAAATCCAATCAAGCTGATATGGGCACAAATAAAAAATTATGTAGCAGCTAATAATACAATATATAAACTTGCTGATGTGAAAGTGCTTTTCAATCGAGCTATATCCACAGTAACTGCAGAGGGATGGAAAGATTGTATTGACCACATAGTTAAGGAGAAAAGCGAATGTAGGATTTAGACCGAATAGTAGAAGAGAAGGTAGAAAAGATTGTCGTCAATTTAAGAGTGGAAAGTTCCAGTGGAGAATTATCCAATGATGAATTGAGTGACTAAATATGGATGTTGATAATGTACCAATATCAAATAGAATTTTGAACCATTTTGAACGCGTTTTAATGTGTCAAGACTTTACATATTGTACACAAAAACCGAACTAAATATATTTTAAGTTGTCGAGTATTAATTATTTATTTTGAAATATTGTAGTGTATGGATGTACACATTATATATCTTTGTGATGTTGTAATAAACTATTAGCATTGCATGTATATTTGATAAAAAGTGTTGACAGTATTGCTGTTGTTTTACAAAAGTTGTCATTAATTTGTTTTGTGTGTTCTTGTTCAAACAAAAATGCAATTTCAGTGATTTCTTCACACATCAGTTTGATATTGAAACTGCATTCCTTTATTGTGACCTTCAGGAGGAGATTTACATGAAACTTCCTGATGGCCACAGTGATGTGTCTGGTTATTTGTGTTTACTTCAAAAAAGCTTGTATGATTAACCTCCTTGTTGCTGGAATTCCAACTTCACTTCAGTCCTACTGAATTATGAACTTATACAAAGTAAGTCTGACCACTCCTTGTTTACTGTAATTGCAATAGTTAAAGACTTATGATAGCTATTTCTGTGTTGATGGTTTGGTTTTATCCATAAACATACAAACAGCAAAGAAATTTCTTGAAGAGCTAAAATACGAATTTAAAATTACATTGAGTTAAAATATCGAGTATCTTTGACTAGGTAATCATATAGTCTGTAATGCACAATTGTAAACCAACTATATGACTCCATTTAACAAATCTGCCCTGCGACTGTTCAAACTACACTCTCATAAAGGTTACTTATTGACAAATTATTAATCGATTGATGTACTAACAAACTGCCTTACTGAAGGCCGATTTCTATTCTGTGCTAATCTAAAAGGTTTTACCTACCCTTCAGAACCGAAATTTCTAATAATTTGACTAATATAGCTTGGTCTAGGTCTTCTATAAGAACAAATCCTATGTCCCGAACCGCACTAGTGGTGCTTATAGAATATCTGGTGCCGCAGCCAACGTGTTAAACTGGTTGCATTTGTTATTATTATTAAAAAGAAAAGGTGTTAAATTATATATTATGGTAAGGCTTAAGCAGCAAATCACTGCCAACATGCCAGACTGCTAACTAATTGTGAGTTAGGTCTTTTTTGTCATATATTGCCATATTGTCTTATATCAAACAATTTGGTTCGTTTTAATGTTTGAAGTTGTATTTAAATACGCAATTATAGGAACAGGAATGCTACGAATTAAGTTAATTTAGGGGAGATCCCATGCATTACAACAAATATCTTTTCGTGTAAATATGCGTAACAAATTCTAACCAATATTTATAGTTTCAATTTCCCAAATTTTAAAATAATTTTAAGCTGTGTAAATCTACCTTGCGTACAAGGTCATCTACTTTATTCTTATTTAGAATGGAATATAGAAAAAATCTTCAACTAATGCAAGACAAGGAAAGCATATCAACTACATGTAGAGAACAAGGACACGAAATAGACGCTATTAGACAAAACAACATACAGGCAGGCATTCTAACAGAACGAGCAATAAAACTAATCGCACGAGGTCAAGGTCAAACAATCGTTATCCTTCAGCTGTAAGAAATGTACCGAACGTAATTAATACAGGTAAAATTATCAACAATTGTACAAAATGTGGTCGTACTCATAGAATTAATAAATGTTACGCATATGGAAAACACTGCAATATTTGTAATAAAAAAGCAGATCATTTTGCAAATGTTTGTAGAAATAAAACTAATAGATATAATGACAATAAAATTAATTTAGAAAGCGATTTGGTAATTGATTGAATCAGTTCATCAAATGTGCACCAACATTGTACAATTAATATTCCCATAACCTCAAATATCAATATAAATACTAGGTTTAAAGTAGGCTCAGGTTCTAGTACAAATTTAATTTCTTTATTTAATTTAAGAGAGCAGGAGTTAGATACAAAAAAGAAAATTGTTAGAACACATCAAACTTTATCAACCTATACAGGTGAAAATATTCCAATTATTGGTAAATGTTATTTAGATTTAAAATTCAATGAAATATTTATTAAAAATGTAGAATTTTATGTCACAGAAAGTAAATCTGAACCGATTTTAGGTTTAAGTACATGTTCAGATTTAGGGATTATTAAATTACATAAAGAAGTAAAGGTTAAAACAATCAATTCTATTACTGACAATGATTATAACCAATTAATTAATAAGTATGGTGAAATTTTTAAAAGAATTGGAGAGATTTGCAAACCATATCACATTCAATTAAAAGAAAATGTCACTCCAGTAGTAAATCCAGTCAGAAATGTACCATTTGCATTACACAAAAAATTCAAACGTTGACTTGATGAATTAGTTACAATAAAAATTATTGAAAGAGTACAAAGACGTACAGAGTGGGTCAATTCATACGTTTTAACTAAAAAAAGTGATGGTTCTCTTAGAATTTGCTTAGATCCTAAATATTTAAATGATGTTATGCAAGATAGTAAATATAAATTACCAAACATTGATTATACATCCAGACTAAACGGATCAACTATTTTTACCAGATTAGATGCCACTAGTGGGTTTTGGAACATTCCATTAGATGAAGAATCTAGCAACATTTGGTACTCCACTTGGTCGATTTAAATTCTTACGTATGCCATTTGGTATAAAAATAGCTAGCGAAGTATTACAGGAATATTTTACTGAAATATTTCAGTCTGAAAGTGTTGAAATGTACGTAGACGATATTTTAATTTATGGCAAAACAAAAAAGGAACACGATGAACGACTATGCAAAGTATTTGAAATTGCATCACAAAACAATATAAAATTTAGACTATCTAAATGTCAATTTGGTTTACAAGAAGTATCATATTTAGGGCACAAATTTTCAAAAGAAGCTATATGTGTAGACGAAAATAAAATTAAAGCTGTAAAATATATGCCAGAGCCCCAAAATATAAAGGATCTCCAACGATTTTTAGGTATGATCACATATCTAGGTAGATTTATAAAGAACTTATCTCAAATAACCAAACTCCTCAGAGATTTATTAAAACAAAAGGTTCTGTTTCAATGAAATGAGCATCAAACTAATGCATTCAAAACATTAAAAGAAATGGTTGCTTCTGAACCAATTTTAACATATTTCGATCCAAAAGAAACCATAACAATTTCAGTAGATGCTTCACATCACGCATTGGGAACTGTTTTGTTACAAAATAATAAACCATGTGCATATGCTTCACGTTCTTTAACATACACTCCAAAGAACTATGCACAAATAGAAAAAGAACTAGCAATTTGCTTTGGTGTTAACAAATTTTACCAATACGTTTATGGTCGAGATGTAGAAACAGACCACAAACCTATAATTCCTATTTTCAAAGTCATTAAATCTTTGTTCGCTCAGGCTACAACGAATGAGGTTATCTCTTCAAAAATATAATAACAAATTAATCTACAAAAGTGGAAAAGATCTGTTAGTCGCAGATAGCCTTTCAAGACAAATATGAGCAAAGAACTAAAAGACAATTTAGATTTAGAATTGCAGTTTTGCCGAATACAAAATAATATAAAAGTGATTGACGAAAAATTAAAGCAATTAATAAAAGTAACACAAAATGATGAAGAGTTATGCTAAATTAAAATATACATACAGAATAATTGGCCACAAAAATTAAACAAGTACCTAGTAGTCTAAAACCATTTTATAAATTAAAGGAAACTATGACTCAATCAGCACAAGGGTTGATATATGTTGGTAACAGACTAATTATTCCAAATATTTGGAGAATCAAAATTTTATCGAATATACACAGAGGTCATTTAGGAGTTCGAAAGTGTATAGCAAGAGCAAAAAATACAGTTTATTGGCCAAAAATTATTAATGATATAAAGGTACTTATAGAAAAATGTCAAATGTGCAATAAATACGCAAACTCAAAAAGAAAATTGCTCATGATACCAACACAACATAATAAAGAAACCTTGGCAGAAATTAGGAATGGATAAATTTGAAACTCATGGTAAGAGTTATTTAATAAAAGTTGTGTATTATTCAAAATATCCTGAAGTTATGGATTTGAATAACAATTTAACATCAAAAAATAAAATTAATAAATTAAAATCGGTTTTATCAAGAAATGGGATTCCCAAAATAATCGTGAGTGATAGTGCAACTCAATGTCAAAGTGTAAAACTTAATGAATTTTCAAACATTAGGAATTTTAATATTATCAATAGTTCCCTGTATCATCAACAATCCAATGGATTCGCAGAACGAACTATACAGACCGGTAAAATAATTGCTTAAAATATGCTTAAACAATGATGAAAACATATATCTTGCACTTCCTGCATACTGTAATACTCCTGTTTTAAGCAGTAGTTTCTCACCTGCGCAAATTCTAATGTCTAGATATCTAAGAGACCACCTAATATTTGAAAATAAAAACCTCGCACCAAAACCAAAAACCAAAAACAGAAACAGTAGTAACCATGACATGCACTTTTCACCTACCTATACAGCAGATTATGTCATTAGCCCGAATGAAGTGAATAACAAGTGTTACAGTGCATTCTGAAGAAACTTGTAAAAGTGAAGTGCGCTACAAACGTTAAATAAAATTACCTCGAAAATTACAGGACTATGTTACTTATTAGCAAGAGATTATATAGTTAACGACAAAAAACCATAATTGTTTATTTTATTTAATTGGGGAGATGTTGGGTAGACAACCCCAGTTGTATCTTCTGTGAGTTGGGTTGCCTAAGATCTTCACTAGCCTTATTGTATGTATAGCATGATATTTTATTTTTAGTAAAGGCAGTCTGTGTCTGGCTTGATTAAAGTACACAACAAGCATAATTAACAGGATTCATTCATGCAATCATTAAATAGGAATACAGAAAATGTAAAGCTTTGAATAATTTTGTTGATGGATTAGGTTTTTTTCTTTGATATTTTCTTTACGATTTAGTTGAACAACACCTGGCCAGATTGCAGATAAGCTATTTTTCATCATTATTACTTTGTTTTCGACCATACTTAAGATCGGTTTGACGCAGCTCACTCTTCTTTTTATTCTGTGCTAATCTAAAAAGTTCTACATACCCTTCACAACCTAAATTTCTAATAATTTGACTAATATAGCTTGGTCTAGGTCTATCTACCTGGCTCAAAATAGATATTAGCAACCTGATGGTTGTTAAAGAACTCCAACATGTTTACATGATTCCCATTTATAAGGAAATGGAATATTACCTGGTTATCCCCTCCAAAGAAGGAATAGTGTTAAATTATATGTTATGGCAAGGCTTAAGTAACGAATCGCTGCCAACATGCCAGACCGTCGACTAATTGTGAGTTATGTTATGGTGACATTTACTTAACCAATTTTTATTAATTTTTTGTTTGTTTTGTATTCGAACTTACTTAAGGTCGGTTTGACGCAGCTCTAAATTCTTTTCTATTCTGAGCTAGTTTAAAAAGGTCTACATACCCTTCACAACCTAAATCTCTAATAATTTGACTAATATAGCTTTGTCTAGGTCTTCCTACTATTTTTATTTGGTAGTCTATAATCTATGACCTTACTAAATAGTCCATCATGTCTTAACTGGTGCCCTATCATTTCATCTCTCCTGATATTTAATTGTTTCCACATACAGGGTTCCTCACCTATCCTTTTATAAGCTTCCTCATTAGTTACTCTATCTGTCCAACTAATCTTTAACATTCTCCTATATCACCAAGTTTTAAAAGCTTCTATCTTTTTCTTATCTACATCTTTAATTGTCCAAGTCTCACTACCGTATAATAGAACGCTCCATACGTACGAATTTAAGAAACTTTTTTTATTATCTAAACTAATACTATTAGCTATTAGTAAGTCTTTCTTTTTTAAAAACATTTTTTAGCTTGAGCTATTCTAGCTACTATTTCCCTTCTGCTACGTCCGTTGTTTGTAATTATACTACCTAAATAGCAAAATTCATCTACCTCCTCTAACTCGGTATTACCTATTTTTAATTTTGGTTTAGAACTAGGCTGTAACTCACTTGTCATTATCATTATTTTTAGAAAAGTATATTTATATGTACATGTGTAACAAAATTGTGTTTATGTTCATAGAGGTTAAGTTAAATTGATTTTTATTTTAATTATTTATGGAATAGGTAAAAAGTCGGCAATTTCTAAAGGATATCCAGTTATCCAAGCGTTCTTTATACCCGGGAAGAGTGTTTTATTTTAAGAGAGAAACTTGACCGAATGTAGAATAACCAAAGCAATGTAGTATTATGCTAAATAGCAATTTTCCACATAAAAAAAGACAATACAAAGCATGTGGTGACAAACTGTTTGGCGCCCCTCGATATTGACAGAAACAAGATCTTTTAGGGCAAGAGCAAATGTAATGTAGAATTTTTATTGGAAACCTTGTTATTTACCATTTTCGTATTTTTTTATAGTTCTTTATATTCTTTTCTCATTTATCCATAGGAACCCACTTATATTGTTACAGAACTCCCGCTTCTTCAGGGCAAATTAAAATTTAAATTGTGTTAAAGCCTTTTTCACCCGCAACAGTAAAATTTTAACTACAACACACCGTCTTTTGATGCAATATTGCATGAGGTGGTATGATGGGGAGATGCTGTTACGTGATAAAAGTGGATTCATATCAGCCACGTTGAATCTACGTTTATATTACCGGTATACATGTTTGATATTTTAGTACATACAGTTTGACAATTTAGAGTAAGTATAGATAATATTTGATGTTGCTAATCGTGCAATAACTGCGGTGTCGTATGCAGTTCGCGCTTGTAACAACAGAGATACAGTTAATAAGTAAAAACTACTGAAATAACTTTCTATAAGTAAGTACATCTTATCATCAGGGGCGAATCTTACGAAATTGTTAGTACTGTTACGAGCTACTATTAGACAACCCGTCAAACACACAATCGCCTTAAGCAATGTAAAACTACAGAAGCCCAAAACTTTCTAGCATATACCGGAGTATGAGTCATCTATTTAATTATAGGGTATATATAAGATCGGTGATTAATGTAGGAGCTAGTCTATATCAGAATATCGTATATAAATCATCTCGTATATAGTTAGTTGTTCATTACGTTCTGAAAGTCCTTTAGTAAATATAAATTTGTGTTATATGAACGTGTATATTGTACCACCAGCTTGTAAAATACATAAATAGACAAAAGTGTAATAAATAAATTATAGTAGTGTTTAGTGTTGCTAAGAAGACTTATAGTTAAGGAATTAGTTTAAGAAGATATTAGTGTTTGTAAATAGCATTAGCGTAATAGTGCTTCATTGTTAATTGGATGAAAACATCTATAAATAAGGCATATACTGTTAATTAGACTTGCGAACAGTGAGTAATAAAGACTTGCTATTACTTGTTTTAAATAGGTGAAACGCGTTAATAGTAGCCCGCTACACTGGTGTCAGGCTCTGTGAGGTATATAGTGATTAATTTAAAAGAAAAAACACACAAGTCTAAAGACATTTAAGTAGTTTGTATATGCCAGTTACAAGAAGCCAAAGCAAAATGGACGCAGAAACTTTAATGAATTTCCAAAGGATTTTAAATCCAGTAAGGAAGAGAGGTCTGCTAAACTAGAAGTGACACTTAGTGAAAACGTAGTGAGGTGAGTTGAACTGGAATCTGCCCTTAAAGAAAAGTTAAGTGAAAATGCTAAGAAAATGGAAAAAAAGTTAAGTAAAAATGCTGAGTAAATGGAAAAACACTTAAGTAAAAATGCTATGCTAATGGAAGAAAGATCTAGTGAAAATGCGGTAAAAATGGAGGAGTTGAATGAAAAAACGGCCACGTTAGAACAAAAATTAATGGAAAGCTTCATCGCATTGAAACAAGATGTCGCAGAACAAGTAAAAATAGTTGAGCAAAAGTTGGACGGTAAATTAGTAAAAATAGAAGATGTGATGAGGCTGCAAGAACAAGTGATTTCACTAACAACGCGGCCACTTATATTAGTAAACCAAGTTGTAAATCAGAACATCCCAGAAATAAGAGGCATGGAAGAAAGCGAGTCAATACCGTCAAAATTTAAGGTGAAACCATCAATATTCGATGGTAAAACACCTTGGCCCACATATTTGAAACAATTTGAAGCTGCTGCAATAGTCAACGGTTTGTGCAACAAAGAGAAGGCTATCTCCTTAATAGTGGCCCTACGGTGGGAAGCTCTTAACATCTTACAAACTATACCCGATCACCAGCAGAATGATTACGGCCTATTAACATCGAAGCTTGAGATGAGATATGGAGACGCCCACCTTCAACAGGTTTACTATGCACGAGTTAAGATCCGCTCACAAAAGACAAATGAAAGCCTGCAAGAATTCGAAGCTGACATTGCCAGATTAGTTAGATTGGCATACCCAACAGCACCAGATAGCTTCCTCGAACAATTGGCTGTTCAAACATTTGTAGATGGCGTTAAAGATAGCGAAATACAGCAAGCGCTAATATTAGCACGGCCAAAAATGTTAGATGACGCACGGGCTTATGCGCTTGAATTTGAAGCAGCTAAGCAGACATCACGAATGAGTCACAAAGTTTGGCCTGCCTTAGAAAAACCTGGTCAATCGCAGAACAGCATAGAAGAAATAAATCAACCGTGTGTTTGAAAAGCAAAAGGCGGAAAGGCTGGAAAGACAACGACCGCGTAGATGGGGTCTACGGAGCAACCTCTAGCACTATCTACGCATTGTTTTAGTCCCTGTCTTAATTAATGTATTTTGAAAAGTTGCGAAATAATTGCGATTTGAAGCATGATGGGTATAGTGGGTTTAGTCTCAGCCCTTTTGTCAGCCTCAGCTAAGCGAACATTTGCTTTAACACAAACAATTTCTGAAACAGCCATGGATAAAACAAAAAAGAAGATATTAAAAGCGCTTTACTCAACTAGATGAGTTGAGAGACACGAAAGCATAATCACATTTAAACAATTTCTTGTGCCGATTGCTAAACCTCTGGCAAATCTAGCAAACGATACAGGTTCCAGTACTTCTAGCAAAGCGACCATGTTTAATGCATTAATAAAACGAAGCGATTTTATAATATCTCTGGAAGTATCATCTTATTTATTATCTCATATACTGTCCTTAAGTAAATTCTTACAGAGTTCGTAACAAGATCTCGCAACTGCCTTTTCACGCTTAAATAATGTGAGAAGTGTGTTTCAAAATATAAGAGAAAACGCAGATTCTGAATATTATCAGCTATGTAAGCAGTCATGTGAAATAGCATCTGAAAACGACTATTTTGATGCCACGTATTTGTCAATAACAAACTCACAGACATAATAAGCAACAGTGGTAGAAGATTATTATAAGAAAGTAATATTTATACCGTTTGTTGACCGTATTAGGAATACCGTGACTGAAGATAGATTCGATGGTTTGCGTCTTGTGAATATAAATAAGAGTCTAGAAGTTAATATAGACCCGGCCATAAGGGATTTTGGCTCAACCAAGCATCGTCGACTGGAATTGTCAAATTGGTTGAGTGACGATTAAAAATATTTTTGAGATATGGGATTTTAAATATTTTTATAATATATAGTATTGTGCAGTATAGTGTAGTGAGTGTAGTAGTGTACATCATAGTAAAGTACAGTTTGTATAGTATAGCATAGTTTAGTAGGTGTAGTGTACCGTAGTATTACGTAGTATAGTAAGCTATAGCACTACCATTAAATCTGGCAAACGTTTTGTACTTTTTATAAATAAAAGAATTAAATAAAATAATCCACATTTTTAGCCCCACTCCCCTCCGAATAAGTTCTAGATCCGCCACTGATTAAGTTACGGTTTGAAATACGAGCGTCTCGTGGCAGTAATGCCGTGGCTGCAATGATAGGTTAGGTCACTGTTAGAAATAGATATTATTATTAAAAAACACAAATCATTTAAGACGCATATCAGAACAGTTGTTCTAAAACTATTGCAGATTGTTCTGATATGCGTGTTAAGTGATTTGTGTTTTTTAATAATAATATGTATTTCTAACAGTAACCTAACCTGTCATTGCAACCACGGCATTACTGCTGTAAGATGCTCGTTTTGAAATGACCTGCAGCGGTATATTAATGGAGGTATCAGTGGGAACACAACCACTCGCACTCGAGTCATTTACATGGAGAGCCATCGCATGTTTGTAAAAATACACTATGCTTTCTTGCAATAGATCTCTGTTTTTATACCTACAAATATACGAAGCAGTAGAAGTAGAAGTGACTAGAGAAAGGAATGTACGTTGAAAGGAGCAGCAACGATTACAATCACGACCGGAAGTAGGTCAGTAAGTGTACAATCTTCTACAAGTAGGTCAGTTTTAGAATCTTACGAAACAGGTCAGTAGGTCAATGAATTTAAGAAGTATGTCAGTAGGCCAGTAGGTTACTAGATCAGCACCAATTAGAAGTAGGTCAGTAACTAGATTAAGAGCACTGTCCGGAGATATGTCACTAATTTCGGTCATCGTCCAGTGGCGTGCCGTGAGATTTTTAGTGGGGAAGCACTTCAAGTTGGCACTTATACTACCTAATTCTATCTCGTTTTGAATCTTAGATTTTTAATACTCCTCTTTTTTTAACCTAAGTAAATTCCATTTTCCGCATTTTGAAGGATATCCAGTGTGTGTGTTGCGCACATGTGTGTGTGACAAGCGTGCGTGTGTGACTATGTGTAACTTAAGAAGCTTGAGGTTTGTGTTTAGAAGCAAAAAAGTAGATATAAGAAAGTATGTGTTGTTTTGGAGGCGTATTACACAGATTGCTTAATTTCTTTGGATTTGAAATAATTAGTTTTGCTGATTTATGTATTGTTAATGTTTGTATTATTTTGAATTTTCAAATTACTTAAAAAGTTATTCAAAACCTTTGATGCCAATAAACTTCTATTCAGAATTGAACCAACCTTTTTAAAAAATATGTTAAAATATAACCAATAAATTATTTCTGCAAATTTTGCATTAAAAGTCAGCTGTTAAAATGTGAGGAAGACCACATTGCTTTTTATTTTTCCAATTTGAAGAATTGCACTCACATTAACAAAGAATAATCTTGAAAACCTATTTATTATTCGAAGTAAAACTAAATCATCTTATTTTAGAAATATTAAAAAGGCATTTTTGGTTAAAAAAATAATAAACCTAAGGACGTAAACATTCAAATTAATGTGACTGTATTTTTCAATTTACTTATCAGCTAGTAGAAATATTACTTATATCATCAGTTATTTGTGATGCACAATACACAATACTTATAAAAAAGTTTAACTACCTGATATTTCTGCACAATTTGTATATATAAACAATTTATGTAGTTAAATTTACTTATGCTTTAAGCACTAAAAAAAGTAAGTATTAATAACTATAAACAATAAGACACACGAATATACACACACTTGAATATTATATACAGTGTTGACGATGCACTTTTTTCTTTGACTCTTATTCAATATTTTATTTATAATGCAATTCTATTCTTCTATTAACCTTTGCAAACCTGTCTATTACATCATCATAAAATCTTGGATTCTGTAGCAAGTTACTAATATGTACATTCTTTTTCTATAGACAACTCAGGTAAATGGAGTAATCTTTCTTCACCAGTTGAATTTCTGATAAAGGTTTTAATGCGCTTTAATGTAGAAAAACTGCGTTCAACCGAAGCACTTGTTGCCGGAATTGTTAAAAAAAGTTGACACAATTTAAAGACTTCAATATAAAACTCTGCCAAATCAATTTATTTAAGAAAACGTAGCATATTTAACGGTGTTTTGTGATTATTGACTTCGGGAGTGTTATATAAAGCACTTAACTGTGCATTTAATGCCAAAATGTCAAAAAAATTTGCACAATTAAGTTTTAAACTATTAAAGGCTTCTTCAGGAAAACGGACTTTATTATAGTTGTTATAATTACATAATTCGACGAATTTTAATTCACTGAAGTTCTGAAATCTGCTTCTGAGTTGTTGAGAAATATTATAAAAAATTTCTAAATATAATCTACGATAGGAAGCTACCATATCACTTATATTGTCAATTCTAATATGTTTACTTTGTGGTTCTAAACTCAAATTTAGTGTTTTGTCCCAAATTTCTTTAAAGGTTTCCTTTTTTTTTGATTTAATTGTTTTTTAAAATTATTGATTTTTTTGAACGCAGAAACTAATATCATTTGATTTAGTTTGCAAAATATCAAACAAAAGGTCCGTGTAAGGTAAAATTTCTGAAAACACATTAAGCACAAAATTAAAATTAAAATCCGCTTCCATCAGCTGTAAGTAGCCTCTAGAAGAATTTACCGTTTCAGGATCCCACATTTCTTTATGCGCTAAAATATTTTTAAATATTTCTATTAGAGCTTTACGATATTGCGTCACCGTCTGAACCAGTCGTGCGCTGTAATTCCAGCGTGTGGGAGCAACTCCAGGAAATGTTTTTTGAATATGTGTCTCTAAAGCGCGAGCTCTTTTAGTGGATTTTGAAAAAAATGCAACCATGCTATTTAGCGTAGAAAAAAACACTTTACAATCTTTTATAAGTACAACACTTTGTGATAATACTAAATTTAATCTATGTGCCAAACAATGAACAAAATAGCATTTTGAAACTTTTGTTTTACTTTTGCTTGAAGACCGCCCAAGTGTCACGCCATTACAGCAGCTCCGTCGTAACTCTGAGCAACAAGTTTTGTACCACACTGTAGTTCTTCAATAATAATAACTTTTATAAACACGGCATTTGCTGTTCTGTCGGCGGTTATATCCAAAAATTTTAACAACCGTTATTCAACATCTTTTACGTAACGTATTACCACAGCTAGCTGGCTCAAATTAGTTATGTCGGTTGAAGACAATTGATACAAAAGATGCATCCTTTACTTCTAGTTTAATGCTACACAGTACAATATCGGATACGCATTTTATTAAATCATTTTGGATTCGGTTAGATGTACCACGAAAAACAGTCGAATTTCTTAAATGGTTTAAGGTTTCGTCATACTTAGCAAGGAACTCCACCTAGTCGATATAGTTTCCACGATTATTGGATTCTTTATCTTCTTGATGACCCCTAAAACTTAGTTCATAATTTTCAAGAAAACACGTAACGTCAATTAACCGCTTCAAGATGTTCCTATTTTTACTCATTAGGTGTTTGTGTTGCTTATGACTAAGTTTTAACTGATTCTCCAAACTATATTCAATACTAGACTTACCAAATATTGTTTCTTTAAGTAACGAAGTTAAATGTCCTTTGCTATTAGTGTGTTTTTTTAACATTTTTATGGAAGTTGTTTAAGTCCGAAAAACCGTTTGAGTTCCAAGAGGTGTTTTCAAAAATATTAAAGAACAAATAATGCCAACAAAATAATTTTTTCAATGTGTCACATCCCGTTATACATTTGTATCTATCATAAAAGTCTATTTTAAAGTATCTAATAAATTGTTTAACGGAGTGTTCAACTTTAGTTTCTAAATTGATAGACGGGATAGGTCTACCTGAAAGAATTATGTTATATTTTTCTTGAAAACCCTACTGAGAAAATTGTCTTTCTAAAATTCTACACACCACGCAACCACTATTATTACTCTCGTTTGCTTTTAATTGTCTATTTCCCGGCACTGAGGAACAAAACGGTTCATTGGTTTGCTTCATTGTAACACAAGTTATTCTTAAATGGAACTGATAACAAATACAAGCACTACCTAATTATGGGATGCTACCAATTATTTCGTAATTTCAATTAAAAATGATCTAAAATATGGATAAAATGCAGTAATTTTCAAAATAATTATTACTACACATAAGATTGACTAATATTTTATTTATAAAGCCGTGCTATTAATAAAATAATGCGAATTCCAAATGTGTATACGCTTTACATTCACTTAGCAATGGACGTTTTACTTTTAACACAGTACGTATACGATATTGCAAGAAGATTCAGTGAACAGCGCTTCCAGCTCGGCTAATATCATTAGAATTCGACAATACACGATAGTGATGAGCACAGGACGTTTGGAATGAACCAAAACTGAGATCGTGTGAACTTTGGAAGCATTAGAAAATGCCGCAAGTTCATTTATTTGTGCGCTGTCAGACGAGGACGGCCAATTGTCTACCAACGGTCGTGTACAGATTGTAAAGGCGTATGATTCATGAATTAAAAAATTTCTTTTTTGCTTTCCCGTTGTAAGTATTTTGCGCTTAGCTTGAGGAAGTTAATTCTGAATATTGAAAGATGCCAGGAGCAAGGAAAATTCTATTGCATATTGAATACACTGTTAATGCCCGGAATTTCATATTTCTACCTATAACAACAAGGGAAGCGGTTCTTCTGTCGCTTCCATTGACGGCACGCCGCTGTCATCGTCCCTCAGTCAGATGCAATGAGTCATCTGAAAGAAGCGCGCAAAGGCCAACGACGCCAACCAAACAGTGCCCGCTGCGGCGACTCATCGTCGTAAGCGCAGGAATTCAAGGTCAACCAACCTACCACCGACATGTTGTTATATCAAATTATACACCTTTTGTCGCACCTTTAATCGTACCCTTGTTATTCATTAATAATAAAAATTATTTTGTCAAATAAATAAAAAACATTTCTTGAATATGATAGTTAAATTATGGCCATGAATCTATTACATAAACAAAGCTAGTCGACTGAATCTGGAGTGGTTAAGGAAATATACACATATGAACAGCAATGCACATACATATGCACTTCTAAAATTATCCGTTCAGAGAAATTCATATCCACACAAACAAAATAATATAGAGTTTGCTTTTGGCAGAAGTTTAAACAATGCTGAAAATCGTTTCTGTCATTACTGTATGACATAAATATGTATTATTATTTTTGGAAAGCTTAAAATGCTTATTTATCTTTCCTCATTTCTTCAGGAGTAAAAAAGTATAGACTAATTTGAATATGACGTGAATAAAGTTATCAAACAAGGGTTTAAAATATTTAAAAATACGCACTCTCTACAATATAAAGTTTTATGATTATTAAAATGAAGGTATAAAAACTTATCAGTGTGTTTGACAAAAGTCGCCTAGATAGCATTGGACTATTAATCTAGTTACGGTAGTTTTTAATTATTTAATGTAATTTGGTTTTACTGACATGCCTCATTAAAATCACATGAAAGCTAACAGTCAGGTACGTGTAGGTCCTAGTGAGAAAACTAGTTATAAGTTAAAAGTAGTTTCAGAGGCACTAATGTTATACCAAGCATCTGCGCGAGTTATAGGTTTGAAAAATAAACTGGTTCAGAAATCAATAAACGTAAAAGTGGGCGAGTAGGAGAGAGACAACAATGCAGACAATGTTTGGATTAGTTGAACCCTCGGCCCTTACTTCAATAATAATAGACATTACGAAGAGTGTTTCCACCCTAAAGCAAAACCCGTTGCCCCAACATAACTAAATAACTATACCGATAACGAATTTACATTTCCTGAGCGAGCTCGTAAAAGTGCACGTAGAGCTTTATTGGAAAGATTATCTAAAAGTAGCCTTTGGAAATCTTTTGAAGTTCTATGCGATGATGACCATAATTGTAGTAGGTGTGCAAAATAAATAATAACTTTTCATTAAAATTTTTATTAATAAATCAAACAGTGAGACCTAACGGAAATATATATAACTGAACTTGAAACTGCATTCCAAATAATAAGGTAGGGAAGAAAAGCATAGGACTTTATTGTAGCGATTTTTATCGGTGAATAGCGCGGTCAAGTTTACACTAACGAAAATAATTTGCTACTTTTACAAAAACTAAAACGGAAATTAGTTTTTTTAATAGCTGTAATATTGTAGTTCTGCAAGCAGTGTATAGGGTTCACTGCCTGCAAACGCATATACTCGATGTAAGGTTGTTCTAAATTGTAAACACAGATGCACTTTACAAAACACAGGTGCAGATAGCACGTACGAAAGCAATATCGATTTACAAAGAAAAACTATAGTTTGCATGTTTTAATAAAAGAAGGAGCATAACAGATGTTTAGTGAAACGTTTGACTTTGAAAGAAGTTATGCGCTAATGAGAAGAACGAAGACACGCTGTTTTCGGAATAGATCGAGCAGTAAGGGAATAGAAATCTGGGGATATTTTACTAACAGAGCACGACTGTTACATTAAATAAACGAAAGTAGGATAGACGACGATAACGAGGGTTAGGTATAACAGCGCTTGTAAATAAGCGGGAGAATAATGTCTAAATATAATGTGAGACGGAAGATTTTGGTTATAAGTGGGAATGAAAGGAGACATACGCGTATACAGAGGGCGTATTGGAAAGGCTAAAAGTAGAACGACAGTTATCGGGGTTTTGCAGAAGACAGCGCTGGGTAAAATTTTTAATGAGGATTTTGGAGTATCGAGCTTATTTGGATGGAGAATTTCTTGAATTTTGACGACGGGTAAAAAAGTGTACATAGAATTTTTCAAAGATAATTGGATAGTTTGTGGAAGTGTTCAATCGTTGGCTTGTTTGTGCTATTATACTAGGAAAGGTGGGACAGGGGTGTTGAAAATTGATGTAGGCGGTGGCTTTTGGAGCTGATATAAACCCGTAGGAGGTGGTGAACTGCTCTCTTTTCTCTTATCTTTATTTATGATCACCTACCTAACTACTTAGCAAAGTGATTGAGTGAAGTTTTAGTTAAATTAGCACAAGTGGGTGCTCTAATAGCTTTGGCTATGCTGTAAATAATCAAAATTATAAAGCAAGTACAATTTTAGTACTGGGTGTTTGAAGTCGGCGTATGTACTCTGAGTACCAAGCAAATGTATGGATGGACCAGGAAGTGTACGAGAACATGGTAGTACCGTGCGCTTGTGTGGAAGAATTTAATTAGAAACGGTGTGTTTCTGATGGTGAGAGGCCACCTGGAGACAGTATTTGAACGTGCAGTCGAGAAGGAGGATCATGTTGAAGATGGTGTCTATGTAGATAGCACTTGAGACAAAAATCCAGGTAACTCTACTTATCAAACTTTTGTTTGTTTTTGTTGATGAGTTTCTGGCTGACAATTTAGTGATTTTGTGTATTTATCATGTTATAAAGACATTTAATTGACGAGTCAATTTGAAAAAGACTAAATGATAATTTTATGTAATAATATGATAACATCACTTGTAGGTGGAAACTTTAATTGTTGTAAAAGGTAAAAGGGTTTTAAAAAACTGCAGTGCCGTTGTTAGCACGTAGATAAAAGGAGGTTTACTATGAGCTCGTATTTGACTTGGGGTATAAAGTAAAGGTTGGAAATAAACCCAGTTACTTTGTTTCAGAATTGTTGTAGTATGATTTAAATTTTTTTTTTTTAAACTGAGATATTATTTACCTCAAGTAATAAAATATTTAGAGCTTGAAATACATAAGGGATATAAATTGAATTTATACATAACAAATAGGAAATGTTAATAAATATTGATGTACTTTTGGCATCGGCATTATTTTTAGTAGGTTAGGATTTTCAGGGAGCGAGTGAGCAGCCGTGGCGAATATCTCTGAAGAAGCTGGAGGTTTTGACGTCCGAGTGAAAAGCATTTTTAGAGGATATTGTTGTTAGATGGTATAAATTGTAAGTCTAGGTGGTAGGGCTTCAATTTTAGGTAGGTGGAAAATTTTATAACTACATTAAAAAATTTTGGGGAGTTTCCGAAGGTAAGATACGTAGCATTTTAGCATCCTTATGTTGTGGGGCAGCGGATTTTAGAGCTTCCTATAAAGTAAGCTACAGAGCATTTTAGGCACCCAAGCGAGGGGCTCGATTTAAAAGCTACACAACAATATATATATATATATATATATATATATATATATATATATATATATACTCATATTTAGACCAGGGTAGAAAATTAATGAATTACATAAAATAATTTTAATCACCGTGTATAAGGAATTTTATTAGATAATACGCTTTATTAAAACACCGTGGAGAATAAAAATTTATTAGTTTCAGTAAAAATAAGAGATTTAAATCATGTACAAGACGCTTTATATCAAAAGAAACAGTATTAACAAGCTCTACGTGTAATGTATTTATTCCGAGGAAAGAAACAAATGGAAATTACGTGCAAAATTTATATTAATTAACCCTATTTTAAGTAACCGGTATTAAACAAAGTGTACACATAATAATTAATATTTAACTTGTATTCGCTAAAAATGAAAGGATAGAAGTCAATTTTAATTGGAGTTAATTAAACCATTATTAATAATAAGCATAAAGGCCTGTGAAAATCCAAGATTAAAATACCACGGAATAAGACTCTAAGAATTAATAGTATGTTTGAACACCTGCGTAGTTTAAAAAGCTCATTCGGCGTAAATTTTGCAGATAATTAATGGTTCAAAGAATCTTGGAGAAACCATCGCATAATAGTTACGAGAAATGCTAAAGGTGGGTTATTTCACACTCCACATGGACTAAAATAATCGATAATAAAGAATATCAATTTGCATCAATAAGAACAGGTTAGATAGAGACAGATAATATGCACAAGACCGAGACACATATAGTAAAGGCGTGATTTAAGCAACGTCACGAGGGTCACAATTGGTTGAAAATAGGATGCAAATATCAGAGGTAGAAACAACGATTTCTGTATAAAAGTCAATTAGTTATTTCCAGACGTTGCTGCCGTGTTGAAATTTCTGAGATTTAACTGGGGCGAGTACAAAATTCGTAAAAACCGACGCGCGAGCTACGGAATGGGAACATAGCATGCGAAATTCTTTAGAATTGTCCATTTTGGAGAACAGACCGACAGACAGGCTAACCGCTATATATACCGAGGTGAATATAAACAAGCTCTCTTACATCCGCGACTTGATTCAAGATGTTAAACAGTGCATTTTAGTTTGATAAAATAATTTAAAGTTTGCTCGTATATTTTGGTGATTCAAAATAGTTTGTTCTTTACGTGCTAACATGAATATACTTTAGTGCACTTAGATACAAGGTAATAAAATTTAGTATCACTGTGCCAATTAGTAAAATTTACAACGACAAATGTATACACAAAAGTAGGCAGTTTTGGCGTATATTGGTGAAAGAAGTATGAATTTCTTTGCTATTTTTCGGGGGTGTTAATAATTAAATGGTTCATGAATGGGTCTGGATCCACAAAACAAGGGTCAGATATACACAGATGAGTTCCGGAAAAGCCCAGAAACAACTTTAAATAAATGGTGATGGAGAAAATTTTAAAGCGTTGAGAATCAGAAGCTGTAAATATAACCCAGTTGGAATGGAGTGATTAACAAAAGGGACGATGTACATTGAAGCTACGAGTGCAGTAACCTTCAGGTAATTTATACTATTTTGTTTGAACTTTGATATTTTTGTGTGTGTTAAATAACTTTATAATTGAATTACTTTAAATGGACATTAGTGAAATTGTACTAACCATAAAATTTTAATTTTAACGTGAAATTCGCTTGTTTAAGTAGAAAGGGGTATTTAGTATTGATGTTCTGAATTATGATGAAAATTTGGGTATGTCTTTGAGCTCAATTAGACGAACCTGGTTAATTAACGTAAAGGGGTGGTAGATGCTCCCTTTGTACTCAGACTCCGGTCTGCATATATTGTTATATTAATTAGTAGGCATCCTACAAGGACTTTAATTCTGGATGTACATTAAATGATAATAAAATTAATCTTGAAATTCTTTTAAAACTGAAATTTATGCTGAATTTTAATTTGAAATTTTAATGTATTGTGAATATTGATGTAAATAGAGTTAACGTTGATGTTTGTGGTAGGAATGTGTTTTTTTATGAATGAGGATGAAGGTTTAACTAGAGGAGCAGCCGAGGCGATTAACAGAAGAAAGTCAATGGACCAACACAGTTAAGGTAATGAATAGCTTTTTGTAAAATTCACAGCATTCTTTGGCATCCAATTCGTAGGGGCTCGATTCGAAAAGCGGAGTACCCGGATTTTAGAGGATTCACAGCATTATATATATATATATATATATATATATATATATATATAAAGATACGATCCAACCTGGTAACTCTCTGGGACCACACCACTTGTGTACCCTTTTAAACCAAAAGAGGCGGCAACACATCAGACCGTCATGTCCAACGACGAAAACACACAGTGGTGTCCTCCCATAATAAAAAGGGGCGGCAATCCCACGGGTAGTTAGGTCCACCAGTAACGATTAATTTATTTACGCCAAAAAGTACTTTTTTTTAAAAAAATAAAGTACTCGCCACACAGTGTGTGCACGAAATTGTGAAGATGACAACCAAGAACAAGTTAACGTTGTCATAGAAGTACAGAAAGAATGGAGTAAATGAATTAGTTTTCTAGCAAGGATTCACTACAATACTCGCGTTATCATACACAGGTGTTAAAAAGAGACTTGGAAACACGCTTTATCAGATAGTTCAGTACCTTATTTCTACGAACCTTTAGATAAAAATAATCTAGAAAGTAATTATACCTATCGTAATGTGTCGCAAGTTCACGAATACCTGTAGCAAAGTATTGACTATTTAATTTATAGAATAAGCTTTTCAAATTAGCACCAAATTGGTTTAAATAAAAATCGTTATCAAGCGTACTTATTATAAAACAGTAAGATATACAGGATGTTGTATGATTGAAACAGAATCTACGTGCATGAATAATGTAAGAAAAGAGTAGGTTTTAATTTAGTCGTAAAATAAGCGTAACAACCTTTGCACGAAATAAGGCACAGAACACGTTTATCTTCAGTAAGTCTCTTTCGTGTTGCAATGTTGAATGTGGATTTCTCAAACCCCGTATGCAAACATTGTGTCTGTTGACTTTTCCACTAAGGTTGGAAGTCGCTGCGTCGTTTAAAATTATACGCCGTAGAAACGCGTCATCCTCCATCATTTGTAGCATATAACCACAAAATTTGAGACGCTGCTCTTTGTCATTAGGCTTGAGAGCCTGCAGAAGTTGTAATCGGTAGGGCTTGTACAGCAAACGCCGTCTCAGAACTTTCCATACAGTTGGTTGGGGCATTTCAAGTTCTCTACTAGTTCTATTGGTAGACTTACGTGGACTGCAAACAAAACTTTTTTTAATCCGTCTGACATCATTCTCTGACACATGCGGTTGGCTTGTGCTTCTTCTTTTACACACACTTCCAGTCTGTTGAAATTACTTAAACCATCGGCTAATGCTTCTTCTAGTTGGTGGTTCAATACCGAATTTGGTACGAAATGCCCGCTGCCTATAACTTACGACTCACTTTTGTGAACTTAAGAACGCAGAAAACCTTGTGCTCCATAGTAGCCATCTCAATCACTATTGACAGTGAATCGGAATGGCGGCCTATTGCCGCGCAAACTCTAACGGCCCCTTCTGGAACTATAACCGCCCGCTTTCCTCTTTTCATTGGTATGTGGAACCCTATCACTGCTGCCGTGCACTCAGTGACAGCAGATACGCTTTCTCGTATCTGGGATGAGTTTACCTACCACGTAAATGTTTGCCGTGCAGCAAACTGTGGACACATTGAACATTTACAATGTATTAAAAAAAACTTTGAAACTTCTTTTTTTCAGTGGTATAAGAATTGTTGATTTTGGATTTGTACTTTAATAAATACGAATTTTTAAAAATGGATCCATCATTTAGAATAACCCTGTATAGTAAGTTTATTTTTGTAAAGATCTTTACCAGGAAAGTTTGTGTTCAGAGTTCGAAACACTCTGGCCAAAGAAACCTTACAAGCGCGAGAATCATAACCAGCTAAACCATCCATATGAGAAAAAATTTAGTTCTGTAAATTTAAAATAAAGAAGGGAACATTTTTATAATTAAGTAAACTATTTTGGTTCGTTGCTCGAAGTCGCTTTACCAAGAATTTTACATAGTTTAATGAGTTTGGAAAATCCCGTATTTTTGTATATTATCTAATTAATTCAACTTTTAAAAAATACAAAGTGGGCGCATTGTCTAACTATTATAAAATGTTGAAAAGTATTATGTTAATAATAAACTACTAGAATTACATAAATTCCTAATTGGAACAGTAAAAAATTAATATTACTATTATATAATTACCAAAAATAAAAGAAAGAAGAAAAGAAAAATGTAGGTGTTGGAGTATGCAACCAACCATATTCCTAACTGACCAATAAGCACGCAGCATGCAAATAAATAGCATGCACGCTTAAAACAAACAATAATGGACTCGTTCGATACTCTTCAAGATAATAATAGAATCGTTCAAATGTACAATACACACAAACCCAGAATATTAAAAGAACTCTAAACGCTAGAGCAAATTACTTCTTCATTGCTCTTTTTTTAAAATAGTCACCAAACTTCTTGGAGGGAAATTAAGAATAGTGCAAAACTGAAGTCACTAAGCTCTTCGTACACTAAGGGTTTTACTTCAGATTATCTCGTTGCGACCACCAAATCTAATGGGATAAAATGAAGAAAACCCTAGCAACGTTATGAACCGAATCCCGTTATCATTTTGACCAATCCACCTCAGAAACCACGAGGACCACCTCCTAGAGCACGTGATACCAACACGCACGCCAGGATTGGGTACATTCCTCCATCAGCTCGTTGCAGTTTTTACCATCCAAGGATGTCACCTGCATGTCAGCATCTGTGCCTACCAGCCGCAGGATACCGAGGCATAAAAATCCTATATTAGTCGCCGTCGCTAAGTACCACACTGCATTCAGCTTAACGATGGACATCATCCTCTACACAACACCAAACTCAGACCTTCGTCGTAAAGCCCACAATATTTAATTCTTTAACCTAGAAATTCATTCTGCAACTTTACAAACTAAAATACTTTCAGTGATTAAAGACAATTGCAATAATTACGCAGACAAAATGTGTTGCAAATATTTTTTTGTGCGTCATGCACTTAATGTGTAAATTAATGTTATCTTTGTTGCTACGAAGTATTAACATGTTGACCTCAGACAAACCAGAATACCACATAGACAATGTTAAATTCCTTGGTCGTTATCCACCAACTATGTACAAAAATTTTAAAACTTTTCTATCTGTATAGGTTTAATGCATACCAATAATCAAAAACTTTCAATTACCATTACCTAAATAATTCTCGGCATCTATTTTTATACCCGAACAATAAAATTGTTTTTTAAATAAAGAGATATACTAAATTTAAATGCTACCCTCAAACCTTAAATAAAATAAATCCTAACAGGCACGTGTTTTAGTTATAATGTAAAACGTTGGTATTATGTACTATTTATCTATACAAGATTAATAAAGCATCTAATATTGAACAATTTTCACCAACGCACGTGTGACTTTCCTCCGCTCTAGAAACGTGAGGAATAATCAATAGATGTATATATAGCAGATTTGCTAAGCCGTTACATAATTATAATACAATCACGTTCTTTCATTGTACAGAAGACTGCAAACGAAGGGTGACTTCATTTTTTATAGAATCCATATTCTAATATATAATTTACACTCGTTAAATACATTTGCAAAGTATACAAGTAGATAAGGTACCTTCGTACAAGCGCAATAAGTGCAATTTTTACATGTATTTTCTTATGGAAAAATTTAAGGTTAATTTTGCACTTTTTTGTACCAAGCATTGAAATCCCCATAAGAAGGATCTTAAGATCTATTCAGGTTACTTTTCAACCCAACACCCACGACGAAGGAGTCTATTACATTCAACTTTTAAGAATAGAATAACACTAAACTACATAAAATTTTATTGAGGATAATATATTTACAATCAATATTCTACATTTGCATTAAGTATTATATTTCTTCTTGCTCCATAATTGAATAATGTCCAACAGGTAGAGTGGCATATAAACCAGGAAGTAAGCGGCGTTTATCATCGTGTGGACTTAGGGCAATCTTCTCCTAAGCGATAGTGTGAACCTGATGCTTGGATGATTGAACTAGATTCCGCGTTACAAATACTTCCTTGTAATCTTCTATACTGTCGACATAATCTTCAAACGTAATTCTATTTCTTATTACTGATCTTTTAATTCCTTTAATTTTTTTGTAACACCAAAGTCTCGGATGCCAGGTGGTTCTTCCTCTACTCGTCAGAATTCAGCTTCTTATTCCTCAGCTGTCTTAAAAATCCTCGTCGCATACATTTTGATCGTAACCCAATAAAATCTGTTATAAGTCGCCTATTATTTTCATCTTTCATCATCCCCAATACTTTTTTGTTAATTAGCGGAATTCCATAATTGTTGTTAGCAGGATAGGCGGATGTATCAAAACGTTGCGGACAGTCCCGCTTTATAGTTTTTTAAGGATCCTGATTTATTATTTTATAAATTAGGCTATCCGTGTCTGTGTAAAGAACTCGGCACCCATCTCCAAAGGTTGCGTTCATATATCCATAGTGAAAATTGTAGATTGTCAACTTGGCTATATCGAGGATACGCATACCAACATATATAGGTTTATTAAAATATATTTTAGATTTAAGAAGTTACGTTTTGGGCCTTGGGAGCTGCCTTTTTAAAAAGTCTTTTTTCAAAAACTTTTGTAACAATTTTTATTTAATTAGAAATTACAAATGGAATTTTACGAAACTATATAAAATTACTGTAAGTCGAAATTACTGTTAAATGGATTTAAATTAGGGCGAGTAGCTTAAACAACCAACAATGCAAAAGTTGTGCGGCTCAAAACTGACTAACTTTCTTAGGGCTCCCGGGGTATTTATGTTGTCCATGCCCCTCACATTTCTGTAGGAACTGCAGAGCTCACGTCTGCTTATTTATTTATTAATTTATATAATACAAAGTAACAATCTTAATTCTAATAATTGCGGTTTTATAACCGACTGTGACCTGCACCTGCAGTATCACTTACGTCTGTAATACAATGTATTCAAATCCGTTCTCACAACTTGCTTGTGAACTTTCATTAACTTTTTCTCTATTTATCCTTGAATTGCATTGTTGCATCTAACTTAAGTTTCTTAATAATTTCTATTTAATTATATATATATTAATTTGGGGGATATGTAACTCCTCCCGACGTAGATGAAAAATTAAGGGTTTTGCTTAATTTTTTAAAGAATTTTATTGTCCCTAAGGGTACATTTATTGTTTCTTTATTTACCTTTGTTTCCTTATGACTAAAATTTTTTTTTACATTTTGTACGATACATACATAGTTAATAAAATGATTACAAAAATTAATAAAATTATCCAAACACTTATGTTATCATAATGTAATTTTATCATTTTTAACTCACTCAAGTGTTCTTTGTAATTGTTTATTAGCTTCATGGCGTGGTTGAGGTCGTCTAAGTCTATGTGTTCTAGTTGCATCGGTTTCTTGTTGCTTTCGTCGTCTTCGGGTTGTGTAATCTTGAACTGTAGTTCTGGTAAATTTGCGAATTTCTTGGTTACTGTTGGGTCTTGATATACACGAATTATTTCGTTTTTAAATTTTAGATAACAGTTATAAATGATCTAAATCTTAATAATTCTTTTAATAGGTCAATTGGTTCTATAATGCTAGAGTGTAGTGTGTTTAGTTTTGCAAATGTTACGGCGATTTCTAATGTGGCTAAAATTTGTTGGATTACAGTAAAAGTTGATATTATTTGAGTGAATATCGTATTGAATCTGATTAAGTCTCGCATTCCTAACATTGTGGTTTGCATGTTAGTTTCAAGGGTTTGTATTCTATTGGCTGTGCTGTCTTGATTTTTTACTAGCTTTCTTAACGTATCATTGAATTTTATTATAGTTGACTGGGTTAGAGATATTTGATTTCTAACAATGGTTTTTATGTTGTTTTGATTTTTAATTAACTGTTGTATGGCGTTGTCATATCGTTCTGCATCTTGGTTGTCTAAATTGCCTGTGGTAGTTTTTATTATATTACCTAATCCATTAATAAGTCCTCTTTTCGTCTTGTAATTTGTTCTGTGGGTATTAATCTATTAAACTTATCTTCTATGTTACTTAAAATGTTTTCTATTATACTGTTGCAGTTTAGCATTTCTATCGCGTACACTTTTCCGAATTTGGCTGTGTCCATTGATTGTTTCAATCTGTAATAGTTGTCTCTAATTATGTAAAGTTCTTGTTTTAATTGCGTTAAATCAAATTTTTGTGCGAATGTCCAATAATCTATTGTATTTTGCATACTTCCCAATTTTACTGGTAATATACCGGGGTTGTTTTTAATGTCTTCAACTAATATGTCGTCCGTTCTACCTCGGTGAAGGTCGACGGCAAGGGTGATGGCTGTCCATCTGAAATTATATGGTGTCTTAGGTTTTTCAAATGAATATATTTTACTATTTTTTCGTTGTCTACTACGGCTATATTTTTGTCTGATATTTTTTTGATTTTAAACGGGCCTAAATTTCTAGGAGCCGTTTTGTGTCTTTTACTTTGAAAGTTCTTCTCATATACGGTTTATCCTATTGAAAATTTATTTATGTCGGTATTTTTGTTGCGGGTCGTTGTAATACGTTCCTTGTCATTATCTAATTTATATTTTACCTTATCATACGTTCTTTTTAGTTTTTCTTTATTGTCTTTAGCATACCGTTGGTATACTTCTTTGTTGTAATGTATATCGTAAGGGTTACGGGAATCTGAATGTCCTAATGTTAATTTTAGGGGTGTAAAATTTGTTGATAAACGGATTGTATTGTTGTAAGCAATTAGTGCGTATGACATTAAATTAGTGATGTGTTTTTTTCTTGTAAGTTAATCTTAATAATCTGATCTGCTCCAATAGGGTTAGGTGTAATCTTTCGATCAATCCGTTTAATTCAGGGTGGTTTTCGGTTATAAAATGGATTTTTATTTTATGGAGTTCTAGGGTGTTTTGTATCGTTTCATTTCTGAATTTGCTGCCATTATCTAAAGTTATGGTTTCGGGTGTATCCTAAAATGTAAAATGTAAAATATTGTAAAAATCCTTGGGTTACGTCGATGCTATTTTTGGAAGTGATGAGTATCGCTTGACCTACTTTGGTAAATGCGTCTACAATTATTAAAAAGTTTTGTGCTTCTACTACTAAAGTGTCTGCATGTAATTTTTGAAAAGATTTGTCGGGTGTTTTGGTTAACATTAAGAGTATTTTTGGTGCTTTATCGCATAATTGGCATTGGTTGATAAAATCTGCGGTTAGTTCTTTCGTATCTTTAAAGTAGTCTCTCCTTATGAGTTGCTTTAGTGTTTAACTGATGACGTTTGAACAGCACCTGATTAACTGATCTCCTACTCGCCATTTATTGGCCTTATATAAAAACGGGCCCCTTAATGTAAGCATCTAGAAAAATTGCGGTCATTCGTTAATCTTGTAATTAGTTCGTTTTGAAAGCGTACGATACAACATTCATCGGTCTATCGCTTTACCGGACTCGGGCTAAACTAGTTTGTTGATATCTTCAGATTTTATTAATCGTTTTAACGAATTCTATCGTCGCCCCAGTTATTCCATCATTTACCTTATGCTCCATTTTTGTACCCGATTATTCCAGAACACGGTGTTTTCAATTGAAATACACCAGCGTAACTTTTTCTTAGAATATCAAGTGATATTATAAAACTTAATTGAATACGCTTTTGTCGGAATACCAATGTATATTCGTTATTAGAAGAAACGTGAAATTAAATATTATACGCGTGGATTTCTTTAAAATGAGAATTTTTTAAAACAAAAATATATATGAAACTTTTTAAAAAACGGTTGCTCATGCACAAAATATAGTAAATACCATTATTCTAATCTTGACACACTATCTCATCGCTATTAAGTTTATGTAATAAGAATAAAATCCCTATTAATCATGGTCTCTATGCATTTATACTCTATACACCGATGTTTATGCAAATACGTTATCCTCTATACAAATTAATATTTACGTAATTGGGCTTTCTCGTGGTTTTTCTCGAGTTTACGGCGTTGGTTGTTTATGAGATGATGCTGACGTCTTGATGACCTCTAATTACACCAATAAAATAGAGTCCAAAAATATCACTTTCTTTAATTAGGATTTGCAGTCGCAAATCCCTACTTATTTAAATCGTATTCTGTACACACTTTTAGAAAATAAGTTGGATAATTTTAACAACCCCTTTTAAAATGGGATTCAAACGTAGCTGATTAGTTAAGTTCAATAATCCTTATTATATAATGGCCAAACTTACCGAAGTTCAACCACATTCAATTTTAAATTATCCACTTTTACATCAAGATTTACACACAAAATCTTACGTAATTTAACCTTATTAAAATAAAAAGAATATCTTCCTAAAGATTCTAAAACAATAAGATTTTTATTTTATCATTAATTTATGTTGATCCTCCTTCTTTTATGTGATAAGTTTGTATTAATTTCCAAATCATTAAATGCAATTAAACTTTATATATACCTTCCAAATTCATTGACCAACATCGTTCAATTCTTTTAAAATTAATTTACCATTAAATACATCTCAAAATTCATAAACCATGTGCTGCCGTTCAAATAAAAATTGATCTAGCTAAAAACTTATTGTCGTTCATTAATTTAAAAAAACAGTTCATTATCTACTTCAAAATCTTACTTCTTCAGAGTAGCCATGACTATCTATATCGTTTATTTATTACTTTATACGTTTAAAACGAATATTCAATACTGGATATGATCCCAACTCATTTTAGCTACAGACTGCATATCGTCTTTAACGAGTATTAAAACACTGACCCTTGGCAGTATCTCTTAGTTGGTTAGATAGTATTAAACGTTACTACGTCATAAAATCTAGAAACATCCCGCAATTTCTGAGTGTGGTATATACGTTTTGATTCGAGGAATTTAGGAGGCCCGATGAAATGATGCAACATTTATCACACCTCATGTTCAAATAGCCTTGAGGCTACTATTAATTAATACATTTACACGTATTATCTGTTATCTTCAAAATTAATAGCTGGTATTCTCTCATTTTTATAATTCTTATCCCTTGATTTATTAACTTCGCTAATTGTTGAATAAACGTATAAATTCGATATCTTATATTATGGAGGTGTTTTACCTAGGATTCTTTTGAGAGGTACTTAATGAAGTACATTTTTAATTTAAAATACATGTTCCTTATGTAAAACACGAATACATATTTTGCGTTAATATAGACGCTTTTCAATACCTTGTAACAATTTTATTTTAGCAGTAAAAGAACCTATTCATTAAACGTACAATGAATATTGAAATACCTTTATTAACTAAAATAAAGATTCGAGTAACAATTAAATTTTATAGTATTACTATATCTAGGATTAGTAGTCTATTTGTTTCGGAATTCGGTGCAATTCCACAGCCACTGGCGCGCGCGTGAGAGGTTCGAGAACCCCACTTATGATCCTCCCACCATGCAAGAACGCAGCGAGCGCACTCGTCGATAGTTAAAAGCAGCGTGAAGATGCATTCAAAAGAATGGCGAGTGACCTCCGAGTCGCTTTATTTTGTGAAACACTTCCTGAGTAACGGTTAGTACTTAATCCACATTTTGCATATTCGTTATCATATTAGCTAATTTAAAAATTTATTTAGCGCAAGGATAAATCAGAAACCGCAACAATACGTCAGAAATTGCAACGATAAATTTAGAAACTTTAACTTATGGACTAAGCAATGAAAGATTATATTTGTAAATAAAATTCGACAACGGAGGAGTACGCTATGAAGTAATGCTGCCGTGAACCAATGTGAGAAATCCGCTTCGCTCCTACATCTGTATTAAAGCATGGAAAACAAGCATATTTAGCTGCAGGTCCCGCTCTGCGAAGTTGTTTCCATTGCAACCAAAACGACAGCTAGTATTGGGTTCGTAATAGAATTAAGAATTTCCTCAGTACTTCCTTCTGAAAGTACATTATTTCATTTTGTTTGTTGAATGTACAAAATTGTTATTCAGTTTACCTGTGATTAGGCTGGTTTTCCCCAGTATCAAATTTGATTTCACTTAGTTCCGTAAATATGTGACTACACGTGGCTACAACATAAATTAACAGCTGCTATTACGTCACCTGTTTGTTTGAACAATGCCGTCAACTATTGCACAATGGCTAACAGATGTTTAGCATTACAGTACTGCCACTTTTGATAAAATTAGAGAATATCTTGGTGATTCTTTTGACTTCAGACTAATTTTAATTTTGTTAAATTAATGAGAAAATTTCGTATATTCATTTGTAAGTGACCTACACAGATCTGGTTGGGTTATAAAGAAACTTAATATTGTTAGTTACACTGAACTGTAATATATTTGAGTAGGATCAGTTGATAAACCTTACAACAATTTTGCAAGAATATCAAACATTTATTTTATTTAATTATAATGAAATTTTATTTACTGAAACAAAGAAAATTCTTTCTAGTAAATTAATAATCTACATTTAAAGTTTTTATTCTGATCTAGTTTGATCAGACCTGATAAACAAAAGACAGTAAGAGTTAAATTTTATGATTCCATTATGTAGAAAATATTCTCTATGCATTTAGGTATACTTGAAGGACGCAAATTGTGTTCCCAATTTCTATGTGACTTAATTATTATGTTTCCTTACAGGAACAGCGTCTTATTCTGTTAAGACAAGTTTTTGAGTCAGCGAAGGCGATCTTATTTTCTTTGGGTCTCCACGTCCGCCCTTAGAAATTTGCTATGCCATTAATATAAATTAATCTGGACTTGGTGGCGCCTGTTTGTTTTAGTTTGAGTGTGACCCCCACAGATTTCGACTTACCCCCCCATTGCTCATAGCTCTACCCAAGGAATAGACCCCTAGTTACGTCGGAAGATTTAGTTTTGCAGACATCTAACTTGAAGCATGGTGTTAATAAAGTAGTGTCAGCCCTAGCAAAAAAATACGTAGCACTGGCGCCCAACGTGGGGCGTCGAAATTTGTTTGTTCAACGCTTGGGGTGTCGAAATTTGTTTATTCAACGAGTGATTCGTCGAAATTCGTTCGTTCATAATTTAATTTAGCTCGAAATTTGTTTGTTCATAATTTGATTTACCTCGAAATTTGTTTGTTCAAAATTAATTTTACTTGAGATTCGTTCGTTCAAAATTATTTTTACTCTGAAACTTGTTTGTTCAAAAATAATTTTACTTTGAAATAGTCTGTTCAAAATTTATTTTGCTTCGAAATTTGTTTATTCAAAATTTAATTTGCTTTGAAATTTGTTAGCTCAAAATTTATTTTGCTTTGAAATCTATTTGTCCAAAAATTATTTTGCGTCGAAATTTGTTTGCTTAAAGTCTATTTGACATTTAGATTTGTTTGTTCGCTTTTGATAAAAGATTGGTTGTAACGTTAAACCACAGTCAATCAATTAATTAACTTAGTTAAATTTATTTTAACTTTCATTCTATTCTGACCCAATATAATTTTTTGATATTGTTTTGGCAAAATTATTTTACCAAAAACATTTTTTGATTTTACCTTTAACAGTACGAACTTGTTTTGATAACTTTTATAAGATTCGGATCAGTTAGATTTATCGGTTTGATTCCATTAGGCTGTAGTAATCATGTCGGAAAAATTCCAAATTGTTTGTCTACTTAAAGAAGAATTGGAGTATGAACTAAGAATTAGAGGAGTGTTGAGTGAGAGGCCAGTGTTGGAGAAACGGAAAATTTTAGGTAGATTGTTAGCTAAAGAAATAGATAAGCCTGGTTGTTTGATTGATCTTTCGTGTTATGAAGTAGATTTTGCAACGGAAAGTAAAGAAATTTCAGTTTCAGTCGAGTCAGTCCGTAATGTTGTGTCCGAGTTTGAAGGCGACTCATCAGACTCAATTTTAGAAGAGCTTGTTCAAGGTTAAACCACCTTTCGGGGCGAGTTAAGCGCATGAAAATTCCTTCAATAAATCCGATGAAGCAATTAAGTTTAGAAATGAGACCGTAGCAACAATATTAACCCTTGAAGCTGACTTGTACGATAAAATCAATAAAAGTACAGAGTCCACCCATTTGGATCGGTCCGTTGTAGTATCTCCTTCAGTTGCTAGTGCACCTATTCATTCGACTTCGTATGTAACGCCTTCAGTACCTATAGGTTCATGGCCTGTAAAATTCTCAGGTGACCCCAAACAACTACATTCATTTTTGGATAGAGTTAGTGATTTAGCACAATCACGTAAGGTATCCGAAGCTGATTTATTTGGATCAGCATGTGAACTTTTTGTGGGTGACGCTTTAGTTTGGTTTAGAACAGTGAAAAATTCTTTGAGAGACTGGAACTCCTTGTTAGAACGTTTAAGGAAGATTTCTACCTGGTTCTTCAGATGATGACATTTGGGAAAAGATCAGAAATCGTCGTCAAGGTAAAGACGAAAGGATTATTTTATTTGTCGCGCATATGCAAACCCTGTTTAGTAGACTGACCAACGAGCCAGCGGAAGTTACTAAAGTTAAGATGATAAGAAGAAATTTGGTTCCTGAATATATTTCAGCACTTGCATTGTCGGACATTCAAGATTTGTCTACCTTAGTAAATTTGTGTAAGAGGTTAGAAGAGGCTTCTTTGATGAAACTAAATTTGGTTTCAGCATCTTCTAGTAAACCTAACAAGAATTGCAACCCCTCTAAGCATCCATTTGAGAACAAACACCTCGGGTTGAATGAAAAAATTTGTGCTGTTAAGAGTAGAGTATTTCAGAATAAATTAGTTAATTCTCACGTAACAGTAGCGGATAAGAGCTCTTTGGAGTCCTCAGTTTGTAATTCCTCTAGTCCCGATAAAAGGAATCACTTTGTTTGTTGGAATTGCTCCCATAGTGGACATTGGTTTAGAGATTGTAGATCAGCTAAAAAAAATTTTTTGTTTTGGATGTGGTCGAAAAGGCGTTAAGGCAACGTCATGTCCACAATGTTCAAAAAACCAGTAAGGCGGCAGGTACATAGTGGTCGGTATCCTGTTCCGCGTCATAAGGCTACGGTTATGATTTGTAAACAAGAAAAATATTTTGTAAAGACGATTGGTCGAGATGGCTTACAGTTGTTAAATATTTTGTCAGGACTCTCCGAAGCCTAAGAATAATACTCTGTTTATTGAGAAGCAGTGTGATAATCGACCTTATATTATGGTGAAATTAATGGATAGAGACATTACCGGTCTTCTAGATTCGGGATGCACTACCTCAGTGGTAGGATCCTTAGCCCTTTCAATTGTTAGAGAATTAGACTTGAGAACTTTTAGTTCAGCAAAAACGGGTATCACTACAGCTGATGGTTCAATAAAGTCTGTTGTAGGCTCAGTAGATTTGCCAATTTGTATAGGTAATGATTGCCGCATCCTTAATGCATTAGTGGTTCCATCCCTACCGCATACATTTATTTTCGGTAGTGACTTTGCAAAATTATTTGGTGTAGTTGCTGACTTTAGACGTAATAATTGGTTTATCCAAAGTAATGCTGGGAACGACATAGGGTATATAGGTTCGTCTTCCATCCCTTTGAACACTGAAGATTCTTTATGTGGTTTACATGACCTTTCAGATGCTCAATGTGCAAGGCACAAGAGTTAATAAATTCATTTAGTGAGATTAGCAGCGACGATAGATTAGGACGAACTCACCTAATCGAATTGGACATAGACACAGGCAATGCCAAACCCTTCCACAAGAAACCATATGTCATGTCACCATATATGGGTAAGATATTGAATGAGGAATTGGACGACATGCTTAGACTTAAAGTTATAGAACCGTGTACTAGTCCGTGGTCCTCTCCAGTTTTGTTGGTTAAGAAGGCAGATGGAGAATACGCTTCTGTTTTGATGGTAGAACCCTGAACGACTTAACTGTTCATGATTCGTACCCCTTGCGAACGTAGATAGAATTCTCAATATGTTGAGAGGTGCGAACTACATTTCGTCACTGGATTTGAGAAAATCGTTTTGGCAAATCCTCTTAGTGAGTCGTCTAAGGATAAGACTGCCTTCAGTGTTATTTCACGAGGACAATTTAGATTTACATGCATGCCATTTGGGTTGAAGAATGCTGCGCAGACGCAACAACGTTTAGTAGATGTAATTTTTGGTCCACGTTTTGAACCCCATGTATTTTGTTATTTGGACGACATAATTTTATGTTCGTCATCTTTTGAAGAACATCTAAAGTTATTGGTAGAGGTTAAGCAACGGTTAAAGAAGCTAACCTTACTATAAATATAAGTAAATGTGAATTTTTAAAAGACACTTAAATTTTTGGGTTATATAGTAGGTTCTAACTCACTTCGTACAGATCCCGATAAGGTGTCGGCGATGGTTAACTTTCCCGTCCGAAAACCACAACGGAGATTAAAAGGTTTATAGGAATGTGCAGCTGGTACCGGCGCTTTATAAAGAATTTTTCGTCTTTAGTTTCGCCTATTAATGACCTCATTAAAAGTAAAAAAATGGTCAAACTGTGAACTGGAGTGCGGAAGCAGAAAATTCATTTGTGCTGATCAAGCAAGCATTAGTTTCTGCACCTCTTCTTTCGCAGCCAGACTACTCGGCACCCTTTATTGTGGAGTGTGACGCAAGCAACACTGGGTTAGGAGCTGTGTTATTCAGAATGTAAACGGAGAAGAGCGTGTAATTTCGTACGCAAGCAAAACCCTGAGCCGTACTGAGCGCAATTATTCCACCACTGAAAGAGAGTGTTTAGCAGTTATTTTTGCAATTGAGAAATTTCGTCCGTGGGTAGAAGGAGTTCGCTTCACAGTTGTCACCGATCATTTTTCGTTACTTTGGTTGAGTAATCTTCAGAATCCAACTGGAAAACTCGCCAGATGGTCAGTTCGATTAAGGCAACACTCATTTGATTTGGTGCATAGAAAAGGAAAGTTTAATATAGTCCCAGATTGTCTTAGTCGTGGTGTTCCTTTAGAAAATCCAGAAGTTAATTTAGTAGAGATTAAACTTGATGGCGTAGACTTGTGGTATGAATCTTTGAGAAAGAAAATTTTGTTGTCACCGAAAAGCTACCCACAATGGAAAGTGGAAGATGGGTTCATTTATAAGTTTATACCTTCCCTATTACCGCATTCGGCGAATGTTGTAGAGTGGAAACACTTAGTGCCAAAGTCTCAGCGTTTAGATGTCATTAAATCATGTCATGACCCCCTTCAGCAGGACATTTTGGTTCCTTAAAACTTTGTCTCGTGTTCAAGAATTATATTATTGGCCAAAGATGATCTTTGACGTACGTAAATTTTGTAGGAAATGTTTGATTTGCGGTGCTCAAAACCACCCAATAAAGGTCCCCTTGGAATGATGGGAAAGGAGAAAGAGGTTGGACTACCATTCCAAACCATTGCATTAGATTTGATGGGTCCGTTTCCTCGTTCCAAACGCGGACATAAATGGCTCTTAGTTGTTGGTGATTGGTTCTCGAAGTATTCGATTTTGCAACCTTTACGTAGTGCCACGGCACATTTGATCGAGAAATTTTGGAGGAAAAAGTATTTCTTGTCTATGGAGTACCACAGTTTGTTATTTGTGATAATGGTCCACAATTAATTGGACGTATTTTTAAAGCTTGTGTGCAAGGTACGAAATTCAAAAGATTTGGTATAATGCTGTTTATGCTCCTCAATGCAATTTTGTGGAAAGAATCAATAAGACAGTTGGTACAGCAATCCGTTCATACGTAGAAGAACATGATACGTGGGATATTGAGATATCAAAGATCCAATACGCAATCAACTCAGCAAAACATGAGTCCACCAACTATTCGCCAAATTTTTAGTTTTGGTCGTCAGGTACCTTTAAGTGGAAAAGCTTATAATGATAATTTTATACCGGGTGAAGATGTTGATGTCGTCTCCAGTAGTAGACCTTCTTATGTTTTGGATCGTCAACCTTTGTTTGATATTTTGGAAATGTCCGTGAAAATTTGCATGTAGCTTATCCAACGTTCGAGTAAACGCTACAATCTTAGAAGAAGAGACATTTCATTCCGAGTCGGAGAAAGTGTTTGGAGAGCTAATAAGGTCCTCTCGAGTGCTAGTGATAAATTTTCCGCTAAGTTAGCCCCTAAGTTCGTTATGAGTAAAGTTCGGAAAAAACATTCCAATTTAGTGTATGAGTTGGAGAACGAAGATGGGACAAGAGCAGGGAAATGGCACGTAAAAGACTTGAAACCAGTTGGAGCGTCGTATCCAAAGGAAAATGATGATCCTGACGATTAATTCCGGTCCGATCATCTCTTTGATATTAAGTAATGACGTAGTGGTTTGTTTTGTTTTGTTCCAATTTTTGATTTAGTGTCGTTTCACTAATTTTGAGTATTTTATTTGAGAAGTGAAATAAGTGGTTTGAGATTTTGTAAATTTTGTAGGTTTGAGGTGTGCCTTAGTGTGCACGCTGGACATTTTGCTCGCGCGTTGCTCAGAGATGTGTTTAGAAGATGTCTTTAACAGATATCTTTACAATGTAGAAGTAGGTGGGCTATTTGATTGTTGGTCCTGATTTCTACATATCGAGGTAGAGAGAATATTAGATTATTCTTTCCTTGTTCCTTTTGACCGTTCGAAGTTCTTTGATTTGATAAGGTCAAAGTTGGCTTGGTGAGTATCACCATTTGGTCCATCACTAATGAGATCAGTTGTTTGTTGGAACTTAGTGATAGGATATTCAGTAGGGTGTAGGATAGTACAGCCCTGACTGGCTCAGTTTTGTATTTAAATTTGATAAGTAACCTTATGGTTAGGTTACCTTTGTTTTGATTATCTCTTTGTAATAAAGTGATAATACTTTGTATTTGAATTTATTAAGTAACCTTATGGTTAGGTTACCTTTGTTTTGATTATCTCTTTGTAATAAAGTGATAATACTTTGTATTTGAATTTATTAAGTAACCTTATGGTTAGGTTACCTTTGTTTTGATCATCTCTTTGCGATGAAGTGATGATATTTTGTATTTGAATTTGATAAGTAACCTTGTGGTTAGGTTACCTTTGTTTTGATCATCCCTTTGCGATGAAGTGATGATGTTTTGTATTTGCATTTGATGAGTAACCTTTTGATTAGGTCACTTTTGTTTTGATTATCACTTTGTGATGATGGTGTTTAAATATAGACCTATTAGTAGGGTCTTACTTTTGATTATCACCTTGTAGTGATGATGTTTTGAATAGTTATGCTGTCTTGATGAGGAGGCATTCCTTTTTGTAGATAGAGCTAAATGAGCTCCTGGAAGTGAAGTTTTTGAAATTAGAAATAAATTGTAAGTGTTTGGTTATAGGTAAGAAATATTAGCCTTGTTAGAAGTATGAATCTCAAGTCAGGAAATGTTGTAAATTTGAATTTTTTGTCCCGTGGAGTGTTTGACTTTCTAATTTGACCCCTCCCAATTTTGATTATTACCGATTGTGACTCCCCGATTTTGTCTCCCGATGGACGTCAGGTACACGTAGTTACCAACACACTCATTTGTAAATATTTGTCCCCCCCATTTGAATAAATTTATAAAATTGCATAGTTAGTTAGGAAGGTAGGAAAGGCTAGTATTGTTATAAAAATTTTTTTGTATTTGTTATATTTGAAGTTTTCTAAAAAAAATTTTTTCTTTTAGGAAAGGGGTAGTGTAACAATTTTATTTTAGCAGTAAAAGAACCTATTCATTAAACGTACAATGAATATTGAAATACCTTTATTAACTAAAATAAAGATTCGAGTAACAATTAAATTTTTATAGTATTACTATATCTAGGATTAGTAGTCTATTTGTTTCGGAATTCGGTGCAATTCCACAGCCACTGGCGCGCGCGTGAGAGGTTCGAGAACCCCACTTATAATCCTCCCACCATGCAAGAACGCAGCGAGCGCACTCGTCGATAGTTAAAAGCAGCGTGAAGATGCATTCAAAAGAATGGCGAGTGACCTCCGAGTCGCTTTATTTTTGTGAAACACTTCCTGAGTAACGGTTAGTACTTAATCCACATTTTGCATATTCGTTATCATATTAGCTAATTTAAAAATTTATTTAGCGCAAGGATAAATCAGAAACCGCAACAATACGTCAGAAATTGCAACGATAAATTTAGAAACTTTAACTTATGGACTAAGCAATGAAAGATTATATTTGTAAATAAAATTCGACAACGGAGGAGTACGCTATGAAGTAATGCTGCCGTGAACCAATGTGAGAAATCTGCTTCGCTCCTACATCTGTATTAAAGCATGGAAAACAAGCATATTTAGCTGCAGGTCCCGCTCTGCGAAGTTGTTTCCATTGCAACCAAAAACGACAGCTAGTATTGGGTTCGTAATAGAATTAAGAATTTCCTCAGTACTTCCTTCTGAAAGTACATTATTTCATTTTGTTTGTTGGATGTACAAAATTGTTATTCAGTTTACCTGTGATTAGGCTGGTTTTCCCCAGTATCAAATTTGATTTCACTTAGTTCCGTAAATATGTGACTACACGTGGCTACAACATAAATTAACAGCTGCTATTACGTCACCTGTTTGTTTGAACAATGCCGTCAACTATTGCACAATGGCTAACAGATGTTTAGCATTACAGTACTGCCACTTTTGATAAAATTAGAGAATATCTTGGTGATTCTTTTGACTTCAGACTAATTTTAATTTTGTTAAATTAATGAGAAAATTTCGTATATTCATTTGTAAGTGACCTACACAGATCTGGTTGGGTTATAAAGAAACTTAATATTGTTAGTTACACTGAACTGTAATATATTTGAGTAAGGATCAGTTGATAAACCTTACAACAATTTTGCAAGAATATCAAACATTTATTTTATTTAATTATAATGAAATTTTATTTACTGAAACAAAGAAAATTCTTTCTAGTAAATTAATAATCTACATTTAAAGTTTTTATTCTGATCTAGTTTGATCAGACCTGATAAACAAAAGACAGTAAGAGTTAAATTTTATGATTCCATTATGTAGAAAATATTCTCTATGCATTTAGGTATACTTGAAGGACGCAAATTGTGTTCCCAATTTCTATGTGACTTAATTATTATTTTTCCTTACAGGAACAGCGTCTTATTCTGTTAAGACAAGTTTTGAGTCAGCGAAGGCGATCTTATTTTCTTTGGGTCTCCACGTCCGCCCTTAGAAATTTGCTATGCCATTAATATAAATTAATCTGGACTTGGTGGCGCCTGTTTGTTTTAGTTTGAGTGTGACCCCCACAGATTTCGACTTACCCCCATTGCTCATAGCTCTACCCAAGGAATAGACCCTAGTTACGTCGGAAGATTTAGTTTTGCAGACATCTAACTTGAAGCATGGTGTTAATAAAGTAGTGTCAGCCCTAGCAAAAAAAAATACGTAGCAACCTTTAATCTTGTTTTGAAAATGAAATGAAACTAAATACATGCAAACTGTAATTCTTTTAGAACGCGCTTAAATAATGTTCCCTCATTGGGCACTTCGATAGCGAATTTATAATAGTCGCATTTGGTCCTTGAGCATCTTTTTGATGAGGAGCTTTTTCAGAAACTCACGGAATATACTCCGTTCTTATTTAAAGATACCATTAAGTTACGTATTATGAATGGAGTTTGAAATCTCGGGAATTATGCGTTTATATTGTAATATACTGTGTGTTCCAATAAATACTGATTGTTTCTACAAATACACTAATGTGAAAAATTAGTATTTACAAAAATTTCTTTATTTTGCTTAGATTCGAATTGTTGTATGTTCACGGAATGGTGCTAAATGACCTTTTAAATGACCCAAAATCACATCGATATATATATATATATATATATATATATATATAAAGACAAGTTATTTGCAGTCCGCAATAAGAAAATTGTATATAAAATAAGATGTATCTGTAAACAAACTCTTATGAAAATAATAAGAGCTATTGACAAATACAAATCGGGCTAGTAGTTATATAACCATTAACAAAACATTAGCTTTATTACTTTACAGGGGAGGAAACGTACTTTTATAGTAATCTATAAAATTTATTATGTAGTTTCGGTTCAATTCTGTACTTCCACACTTTAGTAGTGTTGGTGTTTTATCACCTGATGGCGGTTTTATTTACTTTTGCCATAGCACAGTGATTGTTTCGAAATTATATCATTATAATAGCTTTGATTACTTCATAGGGTTTTTGGGAACTATTCCACTCTGATGAGGCTTAACAAGCCGAAACCATTGGTCAGTGGATGTTTCCTCCCCTGTGAAGTAATAGAGCTAATGTTTTGTTAATGGCTATATAACTACCAGCCCGATTTGTATTTGTTAATAGCTCTTATTATTTTCATAAGAGTTTACGATACATCTATATATATATATATATATATATATATATATATATATATATATATGTAATACGAAAATAAGTTAGAATAATGATTTTGACAGAACAAACTTAATTTGCAATTGACGTATTTCTAGCGTTTAGGTATTGCTATATAAATAGTAGGTACTGATGTTGCATACCTAGATTCTTCCATAAGGAGACACTGTTGTTATAACACTGGTTCTTTATATAGATATTTAGGGCAAATTAAAGACATTTACGGCATATCCTTGGCGATGACTGTCTGTTTGCGATGAAAAATTTATAAAACGAAAAATTTGGGTTTGTTGTGTATGTGCTTCTTCATAATGTTCGGTGCAGAAGTTGCACGTTTGAATATGGTTGCCGGAGTGCACGCCTATGCTTTATTTTCGAGTTACTGCAAACTTTATAAAAGATGGAGCTTGAAACTTATGGAGTTTTTGTACGAGTAAATACGGTGTATTTTGTAAATGATTAAACATGATTTTGGCTTACAACGCAAACCCCTATACTGCTTCGATAGATACCGATGCGGAAACGCCATTTTCTATTTGTAAATTTTATTTAATAAATTAAGTGCTGATGTAGCAATAAAAGTCAAACTTCACATTTTATAGGAAAGTTTGTTATTTTTTTCAAACCGCATTATTAAAGAACGGTTGCTGAATTTGACGGTTTAAGAACAATCGATTTAGTTCAGATGACGCAAATTTTGCTCTGAGATTACGAACGTGAGTTTTATGAAAAGAAAGATTCATTATTGGTGCAATTGTGAGGCTTCATTTACGTCAATAAAAGAGGAATAACGCGTCACAGAAAAATAAGTAGGCTGTCCTGCGGCTTTGTTGAAGCGGCAACTGACAACTATTATATTGCGCACCAAGTATCCTTCAAATTCATTTAATTACAAGTAAACAATATTTTTAAAAGATAGCTTTTGACGTGAACTTATCGTGATTGGAAAGACAGCATTCTTATGCACGTGGTTTATTCTGCACAAAGCTATAACTTTTTAAAGCTGACGATTTTCAGGAAGATAGAATTTTATAAGGAAATCGTAAAAAGAACGGTTAGTTGAAAAATGTCAAGAGCTGCTCAAACATGAAGGTTTGTTCCAACATTCTGAAAGTTTCTGATTTATAACTGTATTTTACTTAAAAACGGTGACCATAATGTTTTTCTACAGAAAAAGATTATGTAAAGTTTTTTTATGTAAATTAAATATTTTAAACAAATTCTCTCGATTAAATGAAATGCCAAATACATATTAAGTAATCATAACAATTGCGACGTCGTATTTTCATACACGACGTCTTGATGTAAATTTAATTAGTTTTAACTTGACGCGAGTTATGTATCTCCCAATTTGCCTATATATTAAATAATAGAATCTAATAGGAACTTATTAGAAATTGTTAAATAAATTATAAGTCAATTGCAACAATGTATTACAAGGATAAACCAGACAGTTTATTTACAGTTCATGAGAACGGATGCAATACAATGTATTCCATACGATAGTGATACTGCAGGTGGCAGTTCACAAACGGTTAAGATATCGCAATTACCTAAAAAATAAGATTGTAACAATGTAACAAAGTATAGAATTAAGAGTAAAGCAGACATGAGATCTGCAAGTTCCCATAACCATGTGAGGGGTAGAGATATTATAAAAAGCCCGGGAGCCCCAGTTGACAGCAGTCAGTCTGAGTATTACAGCTTTTGCATTGTTGTTTACCTAGGCTTCTCGCCCTAATATTAAGTTCAATTAATTAACTAATTTCTATTTAAAGTTATTCAATTCAGTTTGTCAAAATTCGACATTAATTTCTGCAATAATTAAAAATAAATTTCTTAAGTTTTGGAAACGTTTTTAAAAACATCGCCCCAAAGGCCGGAACCTTAACTGGCGCAGCGGTACGGATGTCAAAAGGGCACCAGGAATTCAAAAATCGGAAGACTGGTGACCAAAAATTTTAATTCGCAATTTTGGTTGAATCCAAACAGAAGTTGGACAAGATACACAAATCGATCGACTCCAACAAACCAAATCAACGTAGACAACGTACAAGCATCGACGAAGTCCATGGAACCATCGAAGAAATTAATGTAAGTTCATTCCTTAAAACCAAATTGATTTTTACAAACTATAATTAATATATGCTAGTATAAGACAATTTTTTTTTTATTATTATATGTACAAAATTTTATTTTATGCCAATATTTTTGAAAATAGTTTACAAAGAGAAATTATTTTCAAACGAGAATTTATTTTAAGAAAATTTAATTTTAAAGCAAACGAGAACTATTTTATGAGACTTGGTTTTAAAAGATTTTTGTTTTGAACTGAATAGTACAAACAATTATTACCAAAATATTAATACCAAACCGAAGTACGTATAACTATTAATACGAAATTAACTGGCGCATAACTATTAAAATAATACGAAAAACGCAACGGTTTAATCCAGCGAACGTAAAAATAAAACGCAATTTTTACAAACAAGCAATAACAAAAACGATTTAGTCCAAGCGTAAACTTCATCAAGATTCTACAATTAAAACAACTAAATTACAGGAAAGACTATTTAAAACTTGACGCTATAAATTACAGAAACGCACTTTGCAAATGTATTATTTACCTAAACTATAAAACCATAATTAATTAAAAACCAGGGTACAAATTTATAACGCAATCCTCACATAAGATAAGACCAGAAATTATCAGCAAATAAAAAAATCATTTATCCAACGCAAAGTTATTTTAGTACAAAAAGCTAAGTATAACAAAGCAACTACAAAGAAGATTCATTCGAAAACGCATAGCAATATCTAAATATAACAAAATACAATTATCACACGTAACATTTATGCAGTAATTAATGAAGTAAAGACGCAAACTAATGATTCTCATATCAACCGAAAACAACACCCTTCAGAAAAGTATTAATAACTGCAATAAACATAATTGCATATTATACAAAAGCAATTACGCAATTAAGTTTATCAAGAGACTGAATTACACCTTCAAGTAGACATAAAACCTTATTGTATAAATTATAAATTAATTATTAAACAAAACGGTAAAACTGAAATCTTGCAAACTTTATATTTAAACCTAAGGTGATGAGACAAAGTAACATTGTATTTATTACAACAGACAACATTGAACAAAGCAATTAACTAAAAATTTGTAACTAAAATTAAACCTCAAAGGTGACGAGACAGGAAATATCCTAGACAGTATAAAATTACAATCACCCACGGATAAAAGGATAACTATCACAGACGTAACAAAATCAGCAAAATTAAAAAATAAAAGTCCTAACTGACGCAAAATAAAATAATTACCGCAAACTGATACACATCGAAAACCTTTCAAGAAGCAAAACTCAAGTACCATTTACGACAAATTAACGTCCGCGAAATAAAAATTAACCAAGTCAAGATTACGGCAATCAAGCAAACATTATCAAGCATAAATCCTACGAATTGATTACCGCACCGTGTAACTAAGTACAAATATAAGCAACTACGATTCTTTAAATAACTCAACATACTTCAAACTAAAAATTAATAACCCAACCAACAGTAACAGTATAAACCGCGAAATAAATTCCAATTTTTACAAAATTTGAAACTGAGTAAAAGCGAAAGCAACCCTTAACCAAAATGAGTTTAAATATAGAACCTCATCTTAAGACTATTCCAATTTTTAATGGAGATCAAGCACATCTTGGGGATTTCATTGGAGCATGCAAAATATTTTTGAAAACCTTTTACAAACCCGGAGGTAACGAAAGAAATGTATTACTCTTACGCCTGATAATAAGTAAACTAGCCGAACGGGCACTAACACTAATTGTCAGCAGGGACGACCTTGAAGAATGGCAGGACTTTAAACGCATACTAATTGCATATTTTGGTGACCAACGTAATATAAAATGCCTTGTACGAGACCTGATAAATGGAAAACAATCAATTCCCGTATCAGTTCAGAATGAAATGCCAAGACGTAAGGAGTCTCATCAGAACGAAACTAAAAATCGAAGAACCCGATCAAAATGTTCGACATTTAAAAACGAAAATGTATGACAAAATGGCGCTGGACACATATATAAACGCCTTACCAGAACGACTATCAGATAAGATCAGAGTCTAACATCTCCAAAACCTAGAAGAAGCCATGAACATGATAATAGAAGAAGAAAATGTAATGTATTACAAAAACAGACTATACAACCTCAACGCAAATAAAAGTTATTTACTAATAAAAACTATACAAGCCGCGAGACAAGCAATCCCCCAACAAAAATTCACCCCCATCAACGCACAAACAAATCAACCGCAAATTAATAACACAAAATTTCAACAATACGAATTTTTATAATCAATATCAACATTTTTCAAAACCAATGTTCAACCCAAATTTTACGAAACCCACATTTCAACCAAGATTCAACCAAAACGCAAATTAACAAAGACCAGCATTCAGCGCGAACCTTATTGGAAATACACCAATGACAAATACAATAACAAATCCTAATAACTATTACAAACCAACGCCCATGGATACCTCGTCTGGTAACACCAGACAAAATACAAAAATAACACATATTCGACCAAACCCTTATCAAAAACGCAATTTTACATCGGAAGAACTATTTCATCAGGAAGTAGAAAAATTTGACAATGACCAAAATAATTACATTCAGCCCATTGCGAACGATAAATCAAACCATGAAGAAACTTATGAACGCGACAAACAATACGAACCCTACGAAGAGGACGACGAAAAAAACTTGTGCTCAAATTTTCAGATAGACCGATTCATAAACGACCAAACTTAATAAACTTAAATAACATAAATTACCTAGTACTACCATACATAGAAATACCCCATGCCGAATTTAAACCAATCTTTACAAAAGCATGCAGACTACCTCATGCAAGTCAAGAAGAAGCTGGCAGACAAGTAGCAGACTTAATAGAACAAGACATAATCCAGCACTCCAATTCACCATGGAGCAGCTCCGTATTGACAGTACCCAAGAAGTTAAACGCCTCGGGCAAGAGAAAGTACAGAATGGTAATAGACTACAGAAAGTTAAATGAAAAAACGATAGATGACAAATATCCACTACCAAATATAACCGAAATCTTAGACAAATTAAGCAAATGCCAATATTTTTCAACACTAGACCTAGCATCCGAATACCATCAAGTAGAAATGGATGAATGAGATATATCGAAAACAGCCTTCAGCACACCTAGAGGACATTACGAATACAAACGAATGCTATTTGGATTAAAGAACGCACCCGCTACTTTCCAGAGAGTCATAGACAATATACTACGAGGAATACACCAAGAGAAATGCCTTGTGTACCTAGACGACTTCATAGTTTACTCAACATCATTAGTAGAACACATAGAAAGACTGAAAGAAGTATTTGAAAGACTAAGACAAGCACATTTCAAAGTACAATTAGACAAAAGCGAATTTTTACAAAAAGAAGTATTATTTTTAGGACACATAATAACACCCTAAGGAGTAATGCCAAAAATCCCGATAAAACAAATGCAGTAATAAATTACCCTCTACCAAAGACAACCAAAGAAATTAAGGGATTTCTAGGACTTTGTGGTTACGACTGCAAATTCATTAAAGGTTATGCTGAGATAACCAAGCCCCTGACAAATTGTCTAAAGAACGGAAACAAAATTGAAGCCGTAGACAAAATTAAAAATATATTAACGAATCACCCCGTATTAGAATACCCAGACTTTTCAAAACTATTTATACTAACGACAGACGCATCGAATGTAGCATTAGGCGCAGTATTGAGCCAAGGAAAAGTAGGTAGCAATAAACCAATTAGCTACGCATCGAGAACCCTAAATGAAAACCGAACAGAAATACAGTACCATAGAAAAATAATTATTAGCCATAATTTGGGCAACAAAATATTCTAGACCTTACTTATACGGAAGAAAATTTTACATATACACCGATCATAGACCAATAGTATGGCTATGCAAACTTAAAGAACCAAATTCAAAATTACAACGATGGAGAATACGACTACGAAATTATATATATAAAAAAGGAATTTATAACAACAACACAGACGCTTTAAGTAGAACACAACTCAATGCATTAGAAACAGAATCAATTGTAGGAAGCGTAGACGAAACAGAAATAAGGGAAGACCCATACGAGATCGACACTATACATTCGACACAAAATGAATAACCTAAAACCGCGATTAAAATCCTAAACAAAGCAATCGATATGAAACCCAATCAATTTATAATTACCGAAGTTTTAGATAACCCCAATCCCGTAAAATATACAAAAGTAGATAACAAAAAGATATACTACATTCAAATAAGCAAAGATGACAACGAGGAGCAAATAATTAAAATTCTAAAAGAATACACCCCCGAGAAAAAAGATTTTTTTTCTATTTCAGCACCGAACATTTATACAAAAGATTTTCAGAATTATACGTTAATTTATTCAATAACTCAGGCTCTGAACTCTTCAGATGCACGAGAAAATTAATAACACTGAACGACCCTGACGAAATAAATGATGTAATTAGAAACCAACACGAAGAAAAATACAACAATCGTGGAATTAATAAAACCATAAAGCAACTCATAAGACATTATTTTAAAGACATGAAAGAATTGACCACAGATTTTATTAACCAATGTGAACTATGTGACAAAGCGAAATACGACAGGAAACCCTCAAAGATGCCCTTAATGTTAACCAAAACACCCGACAAACCATTTCAAAAATTATATGCCGATACCCTAGTAATAGAAGCGCAAAACTATTTGACCATTGTAGGCGCATTCACAAAAATAGGCCAAGCAATACCCATCACTTCTAAAAATAGCATTGACGTAACGCAAGGATTGTTACAGTACTTTACATTTTATGGAACACCCGAAACAATAACTTTAGATAACGGCAGCAAATTTAAAAATAAAATAATCCAAAATATTTTAGAACACCACAAAATAAAAATTCATTTCATAACTGAAAACCACCCTGAATCAAATGGACTGATTGAACGACTACATTCAACCCTGTTAGAACAAATCCGATTACTAAGAATGAATTATAAAAAGGAACACATAACCAATTTAATGACATACGCACTAATCGCCTACAATAATACAATTAACTCATCGACAAATTTTACACCCTTAGAATTAACCCTAAGACATTCAGATTTACGTAATCCCTATGACATACATTACAACAAAGAAGTATACCAGCAATACGCCAAAGATCACAAAAAAAACTAAAAATAACTTATGACAAAGTAAAAGATAAACTAAATAATGACAAAGAACGTATCACCACAACCCGTAATAAGAATACCGACGCAAATAAATTTTCAATAGGACAAACCGTGGATGAGAAAAATTTCCAAAGTAAACGACACAAAACGGCACCCAGAAATTTAGGCCCATTTAAAATTAAGAGAATATCCGACAAAAATATAGCAGTAGTAAACAACGGCAAAATAACGAAGTATATTCACTTGAAAAACTTAAGACCCTGTAATTTTAAATGGACAATCTTCACCCTTACCGTCAACTTCCGCCCAGGTAGAACTGACAGCGAAATAATAATAGAAGATATAAAAAACAACCCTGGTATTCTACCAATAAAATTAGGCAGTATGCAAAATACCGTAGACTATTGGACATTCGCACAAAAATTTGACCTAACAGAATTAAAACAAGAATTTCAAACAATCACAGAAAACTATTACCGATTAAAACGATCATTGGACACAGCAAAATTCGGAAAGGAATATGCAATAGAAATGATGAATTACAACAGTATAATAAAAAGCATTTTAAGAAAGATAGAAAATAAATTCAATAGATTAATACCCACCGAACAAACTACGAGACGAAAAAGAGGACTAATCAACGGATTAGGTAACATAATAAAAGCTATCACAGGCAATTTAGACGCAGAACGTTATGACAACGCAATACATCTATTAATTGAGAACCAAAACGACATAAAAACCATAATTAGCAACCAAATATCCATAACCCATTCAACAATTATAAAATTCAACGAAACATTGAGAAAGTTAGTAAGAAACCAGGACAGTATAGCCAACCGAATACAGACCCTTGAAACAAACATGCAAACTACCGTGTTAGACATGTGAGATTTAATTAGATTTAATACAATATTTACTCAAATAATATCAACCCTTACCTTAATTCAACAAATTTTAGCAACGTTAGAAAACGCAGTAACATTTGCAAAATCGAATACCCTACACTTTAGTATCATTGAACCAACCGATTTATTAAAGGAATTATTAAGAATTAGATCATTTATAACTAACAGTAAACTACCTTTTGATGTAACAGAATCAAACATTCTAATATTTGAAAAAATAGCTATAGTTAAAGGTTACATTAAGAATAACGAAATAATATTTTTAATAGAAATTCCAATAGTAGAGAGTAACAATTATAATTATTATTATTTATTTGCTTTTCCAATGAAAGTTACTAGCACATACCAAGTTATCATACTCAAAACCAAATTCTTATCCTTAAATGAACTGAGATATGGTTATACAAACGAAAAATGTACCGAAGTAACACCAAACCAATATTTATGCCAATCGTTGACGACGACAACCATTCAAGAAGACAGCCCTTGTGAAGTGCAACTATTAAAACTTTCAAATCATTACGAAAACTGTGAAGTAAAACCCGTACAAATAACCACCATGAAAATTCAAAAGGTTGCAGAAAACAAATGGATCGCCATTTTCTCAACAGAAGTAATAGCAACCATTCACTGCAATCAAGATGAAAACAACCTAGCACTAGCCGAAAGCAAATTAATCACACTTAAAGAAGACTGTTATGTAAAATTGAAAGACGAAGTAATCAGAGTTTATCAAGACCCCATAGCAACAAAGAAACTCGCAAAACTACCGGAACTACAGTTCAAGATAGAACAACAAGAAGACGAAGAAATAGTCAAGAAACCCATGCAGCTAGAGCATCTAGACTTAGACGACCTCAACCACGCCATAAAATTAGTGGAAAACTACAAAGAACATTTGAGTCAACTCAAAACTCTCAAGTTACACTATGACAATATAAGCGTTTGGACAATTGTGTTAATTATTCTAATAATTTTTCTAATTATATATGTATTTTACAAAATGTATCTTAGATATAAGAATAAAGGAAACAGTTTTAGATTTAAGGAAACAAAGAGAAATAAAGTAACAATAAGTGTACCCTTAGAAACAATAAATTTTAAATAACGAAATAAAATAAATTTTATGAATTTTAAATTAAAAATTAAGTAAAACCTTAATTTTTCATGTACGTCGGGAGGAGTTATGTATCCCCCAATTTAGCTATATATTAAATAATAGAATCTAATAGGAACTTATTAGAAATTGTTAAATAAATCATAAGTCAATTGCAACAATGTATTACAAGGATAAACCAGACAGGTTATTAACAGTTCATGAGAACGGATGCAATACAATGTATTCTAGACGATAGTGATACTGCAGGTGGCAGGTCACAGACGGTTAAGATATAGCAATTACCTAAAAAATAAGATTGTAACAATGTAACAAAGTATAGAATTAAGAGTATAGCAGACATGAGATCTGCAAGTTCCCACAGCCATGTGAGGGGGTAGAGATATTATAAAAAGCCCGGGAGCCCCAGTTGACAGCAGCCAGTCTGAGTATTACAGCTTTTGCATTGTTGTTTACCTAGGCTACTTGTCCTAATATTAAGTTCAATTAATTAACTAATTTCGATTTAAAGTTATTCAATTCAGTTTGTCAAAATTCCACATTAATTACTGCAATAATTAAAAATAAATTTGTTAAGTTTTGGAAAAGTTTTTTAAAAACATTGGCCCGCACCTTAACTTGCGCTACCTTGCTTTTTAGTTCTGTAATTTGTAAAAGAATTGAAATAGTTACTAGATACCTTAATTCCTCCTAATGCCAGTTTCGAGAGCAAGTAAAATCTCTAAGTTGATTTTTGTATATATCTAGAGTGTGTGTATCGGTAGTTCGATCATTGTAACAGCGAGAGCCTTTTAGTGTTCCGTATTAATTTATTCAAAATTTTAATTGGATTTCGGAACCGACAAGATTTACCATGAAATCGTTTTTACTTCTACAATGATTAGTTGTGTTTCGGTACGTGCAAGTCACAAATTTATTCTCGCTCGTCACTGATGAAGTCTGTTGCCGCCGTTATCCCTCAAGCTTCGTTGGTTATTTTACCCGTACTTCGGTAACTATGAAATACAGTATGTTACTATTGTATCATATTATTTTTAGTGCACAAGTTTAGGGTTTATGAAAACCTCCTGGATCACCTCGGTTTTCCCGCCTCACAGTACTTTATCTGTAGAGAGCATATCCAGACATTTCAGTGATTATTGTCCAGGTATGGTTGATGATCGAAGGTAGTTTACATCCCCATTTGTTATATTACAGAAATGTTAATTAACGGAAATAACCTTATCCTTTGAGAGAACTTTGGCGGGATATTGTAACTCACTGTCTTTGGGGTTGGAGTGGTTTTGCACCTTATTTTTTTACCTTAAAAAAGTAACATTTGATTCATGTTACCATTACTGTAGTTTCATACTTGCTAACTAGCTCCATCCCCCCATTTAAAATTTTGTAAACCACAGTATTTTATAGTTTTATTCCGCGAGTTATGTATTCCCCAATTTACCTATATATATATATATATAGATATATATATTACTCATATTTAGACCAGGGTAGAAAATTAATGAATTACATAAAATAATTTTAATCACCGTGTATAAGGAATTTTATTAGATAATACGCTTTATTAAAAAACCTTGGAGAAAAAAAATTCATTCGTTTCATTAAAAATAAGGGATTTAAATTATTTACAAGACGCTTTATATAAAAAGAAGCAGTATTAAAATGCTCAACGTGTAATTTAATTAGTCCAAGTAAAGAAACACATGGAAATTACGTGCAGAATTTATATTAATTAACTCAATTTTTAAGTAACCGGTATTAAACAAAATGTACAAATAATAATTAATATTTAATTAGGATTCACTAAAAATTAAAGGGTATTATTTTAATTGGAGTTAATTGAACCATTAGTAACATATAATATGCATAAAAGCTTGTAAAAACCCAATAATATTCAAATCGTAGAAGTGTTAGTTAGAAGTAGGACGATTGAACACCTGCGTATTTTTAAAAGTCTCGTTCTGCGTAAATTTTGCAAATAACAAATGGTTACAGAGAATGTTGGAGAAACCGTCGCTTAATATTCACGAGAAATGCTAATAAGGTGGGTTATTTCACAGTCCACATGGATTGAAAATAACTGATAATAAAGAATATCGATTAGTACCACTCAGAACATGGTAGATAGAGAGAGATAATATGCGCAAGACAGAGACACATATAGTAAAAGGCGTGATTTGAGCAACGTCACTGGGTTGCGATTGGTTGAAAATAAGAGGCAAACATGAGAGGTAAAAATAACATTTCTATATAAAATTAATTAGTTATTCTCAGACGTTGCGAGCTGTGTCGAAATTTCATAGATTTTAAACTTGGACGTGTGCAAATTTTGTGGAAGCTGTGCCGAGCGATCGAAAAGGAACATAGAATGACGAAATTCTGGAAATTGTCCGTTTGCGGAACAATACCGACGTACAGGCTAGCTATTATATATACCCGTGTTAATATGAGTTTCGCTCTCTTAGATTTTGATTATTCGATGCTTTAAAAAGTGCTCTCTTAGTTTTTTCGGTTTTGATTGAATAATTTAAACAGTTTGCTCGTATATTTTGGTGATTATTTAATACTTTAAAACAGTTTGCTCTTTACGTACTACGATGAAAGTAATTTAGTGCACTTAGAAAAGAAGATGCAAGGTAATAAAGTCTAGTATCACTGTACCAATTATTCAAATTTGCAACGACAAATGAATACACAAAAGTAGGCAGTTTTGGCGTATAGCGTGAAAGAAGTATGAATTTCTTTGCTATTTTTCGGGGGGTGTTAATAATTAAATGATTCGTAAACGTGACTAGATCCACAAAACAAGATACAGATATACACAGATGAGTTCCGGAAAAGCACTGAAACAACTTTAGATGAATGGTGGTGTAGAAAATTTTAAAGGCGACCAGTAATCCGAGGACCTAAACATAACCCAGTTGGAATGGTGTGATTAACAGAGGACGATGTACATTGGAGCCACGAGTGCATTAACCTTCAGGTAACTTATGCTTTGTTGTTCGATTTTTGATGTTTTGGTGTGTGTTGAATAACTTTATAATTTATTTACTTAAAATGGACAATAGTGAATTTGTACTAACAACAAATTTTTAATTTTAAGGTGAAATTTTCTTGTTTAAGTAGAAAGGAGTATTTAGTATTTATGTTCTTGATAAAAATTTGGGTATGTCTTTGAGCTCAATTAGACGAACCTGGTTAATTAACGAAAAAAAGGGGTGGGAGATGCTCCCTTTGTACTCAGACTCAGGTCTGCATATATTGTTATATTAATTAGTAGACATCCTACAAGGACTTTAATTCTGGATGCACATTAAAATGATAATAAATTTAATCTTGAGATTTTCTGGTACTGAAATTTATGCTGAAATTTAATTTTGAAATTTTAATGTATTATGAATATTGATGTAAATAGAGTTAACGTTGATGTTTGTGGTAGGAATGTGTTTGTTTTTTTTTATGAATGAGGATGTAAGTTATCTAGGGGAGCAGCCGAGGCGAAAAGAGTAAAGAGGCGATTAACAGAAGAAAGTCAACGGACCAGTTAATTTAAAAGGTTTCACAGCATTCTTGACGCCCAATCTGTGGGACTCGATTTGAAAACCTTAGTTTAAGATTAATGGAGAGGCTCTTTGTAGGATTCACAGCATTCTTGGTGACCCAAAAGTGAGGCTCGAGTTCCAAATAAAATTTTTGTGATTTTATTCCAGGAAACTGGCGATCTGAGAGAGAGAGTTTCTGTTTGTGTATGAGTTTAAGAGTATTTTAGAGTGTTTGAGAGTGATTAGAACGTATGCAGAGAAAGGAGTGGTTAAGGAGTCAAGGAGTGGAAATTGGAAGTGACGATAGTGCATTGTGTGAGAAAAATTCGAAAATGGAAGAAGCTGGAGGCAGTAGAGATCAGTCGAGGACGGAATCAGGGGATCAAGGAAACGAGATGATAATGAGAATGCTAGAGAGAATGAACGATGAAGCTAATAGAGCTAGGGAAGAATCGAATAGAGCAAGGGAGGAGTCCAACAGAAAATTAGAACTGCTAAGCGATGAATCTAATAGAGCTAGGGAAGAATCGAATAGAGCGAGGGAGGAGTACAACCGAAAATTAGAGCAGATAAGCGGGAAAATTGAGCAATCTACTAAGGAATTTACAGAGTTTAAAAATAGGCTTACCGTAAAGATGGGGGAAGTTGAAAATAGGGTTGATAAAAATGAGCGTGATATTACAGGTCTTCGACAGGAAATGGGACATTTAAGGTCCGAAGTACGCATTTTTTGTGAAGAAGAAATAAATGTAAAAATGACTGAAGTAACGGACTCATGTAGGGATCAGTTAGGCAGGTTAGAACGCGAAGTTAGTAGTATCAAATACAACATGTCAAATTTAACGGGGGATGGTCCCAGATTTTATACAGGTGGAGTATCATTGGACCAACACATGAAGTTTTATGGCGATAACAGGGTAAATCCACAAATTTTTATCAATAGCGTAAGAAATCTAGTGGGAAATTTATTTGACGAACAGACTAAACTGAATACGATAAAGGCTTTATTGAAAGACAACGCGGAAGCATGGTACAATTTAGTAGGACAGGATATAGACACATATCAGGACTTTGAAAATAAATTTTTACAACATTACTGGAGTGATCACAAACAGGACCAGATTAGGGACGACTTGATTACAGGAAAATTTAAGGGAGAGTTTGCAGGTTCTAGGGAACAATATGCCATTCGAAAGTACAGTGTGGCCAAACAACTTCATCCACCATTGACGGACAGACAGATAATCAAGTACTTATCACGACATTTTGAACTGGAAATTAGACAACACGTAGCCTTACAAAATATCACAGAACGGGAGACCTTTTTAGAGTATTTACAGAGATATGACGATGTATGTGTAGGACGGACAAGAGAGATACGGGAACGGAACCTTAACACGGTTAGGTTTGACAACAGGACACAGAATTTTGCGAGACGGCCTGACTATAACAGAAATTTTCGACAGAATTGGGAACGACGAGGACAGGAATACAGAAGTAATAGTGCGACTAGAGGACCGACGCCAAGACTTAGTTACACGAGACAGAACAGTTTACCGGAAGTAAACAGGACTGTGACGAGAACGTCGAATAGAGACAGGGACACGGATACAAATACAAGGAGGACGTACGCACAGGTTGTAGAAGCACAGCCAGGACCAAGCACAGAAAAAAAGGCCGAGACAGGATTTTTAGAACGCGACAGACCACTAGATTTCAGTGTAAATGTATATGAACATCCACGTGAATTTTTCAAAATTGAGAAGGAAGTAGAGCCAGAAACTAGAAAAATTATGTTTGCCAATTGTTAATATAGGAATTTTTGAGAATAATTTAGAAGTATTACTTGATACAGGGGCAGAGGCGAGTTTAATATCGGAGGAATTCGTCAGCAAAATTAGGGATAAGGTTTGTGATAGAATTATGCCTATAAAGCGTAGCCATTTAGTAGCTCCAAATAAAAAGAAGTTTGCTGTAGTAAATAGTGTTGTGGTGCTTAGGATAGATATAGGAGGTTTAAGCTGTGAACAGGAGTTTGTAATTGTACCTGGACTGAAGTTTCAGAGCATTTTAGGTGTTGACTGTATGATGAAGTTAGGGGTTTTGATAGATATGGAAAGGAAGATAGTAAGGATTAAGGATAGGGTAGTGCCATGGAAGGGCAGTTATGAAGTCACAGAGGATGACACGGGGTTGAGTATTAATGTAGTAGAGGTAGAGGATGATGAAGGTAAACAGATCAACACGATAAGATGTCCAGAGGATAGAATAGTAGAGATTCAAGCTTTAGTACAAAAACATGCAGAATTAGTGGGGGTAGAAGCAACAGCAGCAGATCGGGAGCAGGTGAAGGCAGAATTAAGTAAAGATGCACGTAAAATTAACCAATGGACCAAACCGCAATTCCATTGTCCACCATCCATGGACACTTTTTGACGAGGTTAAGTGGCAAGTTTGTTTTTAATAAAGTAGATTTAAGGAATTCATTCTGGCTGATTCCATTACACAAGAATTCTAGAAGGTACATAGGATTTTCCGTAGAGAGAAAAATCGATAACTTTAAAGTAGTATCGTTTGGTTTGTCGGCAGAAAGGAAAAAAATAGTAAATGAGAAACAGACAAGTGTAGGGACTGAAGAAGAAGCAGTATTTAAGAGTCAGGATAATAGGGATAAGTTTATTTTATGTGAGATAACAGGGATGCTAAGTATAGATATAGAAGGGGGAGAAATAGGGATGAAGGGTATTAGGATGGTGAGAAGAAAGACTTGGAGGGTTAAGAAGAGAGCTAGATTTAAATAACTTGATGAACAAAGGATAGAGGTAGGTGAATTTTAGTATAGATATAGAATAGAGAGTAGATAGGTGTACAATAGAGTAAAATTTAAATAGGATAGGAGTAGGAATAGGTGTATATAGAAGAGTAGAAGTAAGTATTTATAGAAAATAAAGCTAGGTATAGGATAAATATGGGAGATAGTTAGAAATAGGTATATAGGATGAGAAGGAAAATTAAATGTAGGAAGAAAATAAGATAGGATAAGTGTAGATATTTCGAATAAAATTAGTGGAGAGTTAGGAATAGAATAAGAATAGGATAGGTATATAGGATTAGGTAGAGGGAAGTGAGAATAGTGAAGATTAATTAAAAGTTAGTGATAGGATAGGTATATAGGATGTATATAGGATTAGATGGATAAGTAGGAGAAGGTTAGGGATAATTTCAGTTTATAAAATTAAGTGAGAGTTAGGAATAGGATAGGGATATAGGATAAGTGTAAATATTTTTTTTTGGATTGGATAAGGTAGTTAAGTTAGATATATAAGGGTAGAGAGAGATAGGCAATTTTTTGTAAATTTTTTTTGGCAGTCTAAATGCTTTATATTTGCATTCAAATAAGTGGGATTATTTGTATTCAAATAGGGGGAAAATACTCATATTTAGACCAGGGTAGAAAATTAATTAATTACATCAAATAATTTTAATCGCCGTGTATAAGGAATTTTATTAGATAATACGCTTTATTAAAAAACCGTGGAGAATAAAAATTCATTCGTTTCATTAAAAATAAGGGATTTAAATTATTTACAAGACACTTTATATAAAAAGAAGCAGTATTCAAATGCTCAACGTGTAATTTAATTAGTCCAAGTAAAGAAACACATGGAAATTACGTGCAAAATTTATATTAATTAACTCAATTTTTAAGTAACCGGTATTAAACAATATGTACAAATAATAATTAATATTTAATTAGGATTCACTAAAAATTACAGGGTATTATTTTAATTGGAGTTAATTGAACCATTAGTAACATATAATATGCATAAAAGCTTGTAAAAACCCAATAATATTCAAATCGTAGAAGTGTTAGTTAGAAGTAGGACGATTGAACACCTGCGTATTTTTAAAAGTCTCGTTCTGCGTAAATTTTGCAGATAACAAATGGTTACAGAGAATGTTGGAGAAACCGTCGCTTAATATTCACGAGAAATGCTAATAAGGTGGGTTATTTCACAGTCCACATGAATTGAAAATAACCGATAATAAAGAATATCGATTAGTACCACTCAGAACATGGTAGATAGAGAGAGATAATATGCGCAAGACAGAGACACATATAGTAAAAGGCGTGATTTGAGCAACGTCACTGGGTTGCGATTGGTTGAAAATAAGAAGCAAACATGAGAGGTAAAAATAACATTTCTATATAAAAATTAATTAGTTATTCTCAGACGTTGCGAGCTGTGTCGAAATTTCATAGATTTTAAACTTGGACGTGTGCAAATTTTGTGGAAGCTGTGCCGAGCGATCGAAAAGGGAACATAGAATGACGAAATTCTGGAAATTGTCCGTTTGCGGGACAATACCGACGTACAGGCTAGCTATTATATATACCCGTGTTAATATGAGTTTCGCTCTCTTAGATTTTGATTATTCGATGCTTTAAAAAGTGCTCTCTTAGTTTTTCGGTTTTGATTGAATAATTTAAACAGTTTGCTCGTATATTTTGGTGATTATTTAATACTTTAAAACAGTTTGCTCTTTACGTACTACGATGAAAGTAATTTAGTGCACTTAGAAAAGAAGATGCAAGGTAATAAAGTCTAGTATCACTGTACCAATTATTCAAATTTGCAACGACAAATGAATACACAAAAGTAGGCAGTTTTGGCGTATAGCGTGAAAGAAGTATGAATTTCTTTGCTATTTTTCGGGGGTGTTAATAATTAAATGATTCGTAAACGTGACTAGATCCACAAAACAAGATACAGATATACACAGATGAGTTCCGGAAAAGCACTGAAACAACTTTAGATGAATGGTGGTGTAGAAAATTTTAAAGGCGACCAGTAATCCGAGGACCTAAACATAACCCAGTTGGAATGGTGTGATTAACAGAGGACGATGTACATTGGAGCCACGAGTGCATTAACCTTCAGGTAACTTATGCTTTGTTGTTCGATTTTTAATGTTTTGGTGTGTGTTGAATAACTTTATAATTTATTTACTTAAAATGGACAATAGTGAATTTGTACTAACAACAAATTTTTAATTTTAAGGTGAAATTTTCTTGTTTAAGTAGAAAGGAGTATTTAGTATTTATGTTCTTGATGAAAATTTGGGTATGTCTTTGAGCTCAATTAGACGAACCTGGTTAATTAACGTAAAGGGGTGGGAGATGCTCCCCTTTGTACTCAGACTCAGGTCTGCATATATTGTTATATTAATTAGTAGACATCCTACAAGGACTTTAATTCTGGATGCACATTAAAATGATAATAAATTTAATCTTGAGATTCTTCTGATACTGAAATTTATGCTGAAATTTAATTTTGAAATTTTAATGTATTATGAATATTGATGTAAATAGAGTTAACGTTGATGTTTGTGGTAGGAATTGTTTGTTTTTTAAATGAATGAGGATGTAAGTTATCTAGTGGAGCAGCCGAGGCGAAAAGAGTAAAGAGGCGATTAACAGAAGAAAGTCAACGGACCAGTTAATTTAAAAGGTTTCACAGCATTCTTGACGCCCAATCTGTGGGACTCGATTTGAAAACCTTAGCTTAAGATTAATGGAGAGGCTCTTTGTAGGATTCACAGCAATATATATATATATATATATATATATATATATATATATATTACTCATATTTAGACCAGGGTAGAAATTTAAATAATCACATCAAATAATTTTAATCACCGTGTATAAGGAATCTTTTTAAATAATACGCTTTAAATCCAAGATTATAATACCAGAAAATAAAGCTCTGAGAATTAATATTATTTTGAACACCTGCGTAGTTTAAATATCACGTACGGCGAAAAGTGTGTAGATAACAAATGGTTTCAAAGAATCTTGGAGAAACCGGGGCTTAATATTCACGAGAATGTGCGATACGGGGTTATTAAACCCAGATAGTACACATGGACTAAAATATAATCGATAATAAAGAATATCAATTTGCACCAATACGAACAGGTTAGAAAAGGAAAGAGAAAATGCGTCAAGCAAAGACACATATAGTAAAAGGCGTGATTTAAGCAACGTCATGAGGGTCACAATTGGTTGAAAATAGGATGCAAATATCAGAGGTAGAAACAACGATTTCTGTACAAAATTAATTAGCTTTTCTCGGGCATGTTTGCGTGCCGTGTGAGAATTTCTGAGTTTTAAATGGGGCGAGTGAAAAATTCGTAAAAACCGACACGCGAGCGACGGACTGGGAACATGGAATGAGAAATTCTTTAGAATTACCCGTTTTGGGGAACAGACCGACAGACAGGCTTTTTGCTATATATACCGAGGTGAATATAAACAAGCTCTCTTAGACTTTTGACTATTCGATGCGTTAAAAGCTCTTACATCCGCGACTTGATTGAAGATGTTAAACAGTGCATTTTAGTTTGATAAAATAATTTAAAGTTTGCTCGTATATTTTAGTGATTCAAAATAGTTTGTTATTTACGTGCTAACATGAATGTACTTCAGTGCACTTAGATACAAGGTAATAAAATTTAGTATCACGGTACCAATTAGCAAAATTTACAACGACAAATGTATACACAAAAGTAGGCAGTTTTGGCGTATCTTGGTGAAAGAAGCATGAATTTCTTTGCTATTTTTCGGGGGGTTAATAATTAAATGGTTCAAATACGTGTCTGGATCCACGAAACAAGGGTCAGATATACACAGATGAGTTCCGGAAAAGCCCCGAAACAACTTTAAATAAATGGTGATGGAGAAAATTTTAAAAGCGTTGAGAATTAGAAGCCGTAAATATAATCCTGTTGGAATGGTGTGATTAACTAAAGGGACGATGTACATTAAAGCTACGAGGACAGTAACCTTCAGGTAAATTATACTATTTTGTTTGACATTTTGGTGTGTGTTGAATAACTTTATTATACTATTTTGTTTGACATTTTTGTGTGTGTTGAATTACTTGATAATTGATTTACTTTAAATGGACATTAGTGAAATTGTACTAACCATAAAATTTTAATGTTAAGATGAAATTTGCTTGTATAAGTAGAAAGGGTATTTAGTATTGATGTTCTGGATTATGATGAAATTTTAGGTATGTCTTTGAGCTCAATTAGACGAACCTGGTTAATTAACGTAAAGGGGTGGTAGATGCTCCCTTTTTACTCTGCTTATATTGTTATATTAATTAGTAGGCATCCAACAAGGACTTTAATTCTGGATGCACGTTAAAGTGATAATAAAATTAATCTTGAAATTCTTTTTAAAACTGAATTTTATGCTGAAATTTAATTTGAAAATTTAATGTATTCTGAATATTGATGTAAATAGAGTTAACGTTGATGTTTGTGGTAGGAATGTGTTGTTTAATTTTATGAATGAGGAGGTTTATAAAATTAGGTGAGCAGCTGAAGCGAAACCAGGATCACAGCAGTTTATGACGCCCAATCGGTGGGACTAGAATTTTTTTGTTGAAAGGACCCAGTTCCCGCATTCAAAGGAGTATATCACAGCAATATATATATATATATATATATATATATATATATTGAATAATTGAATCTAATAAGAATTATTAGAAATTGTTAAATAAATTATAAGTTAATTGCAACAATGTAATACAAAGATAACCCAGACAGGTTATTAACAGTTCATGAGAACGGATATGCAACCTTGTATCCGAGAGGGCAGTGATACTGCAGGTGGCAGGTCACAGACGGTTAACATACCGCAATTACTTAGAAATAAGATTGTTACAATGTAATAAAGTGTAGAATTAAGAGTAAAGCAGACATGAGATTTGCAAGTTCCCACAGCCATGTGAGGGGGCAGGTTATTATAAAAAGCCCGGGAGCTCAAGGCCCGGCAGCCAGTCTTCGAACTCCATACTTCGTTGTTCAAGCTGCTCAATTGAGTCAATCTGAGTATTACAACTTTTGCATTGTTGTTTACCCAGGCTACTCGCCCTAATATTAATAAATAAATTTGTTAAGATTTGGAAACGTTTTTTAAAAACATCGCTCCAAAGGGTCGAACCTAACTCGCGTTAGTGCTATTTTGTGCCGGTAACGCCAAGTTTTGTGCTGCTTCCCAAGCAGAGATATTGTGGAAGAGGCTGAAGAAGGTCCCGGGTTCGAATCCCGACACGGTCCGCTTGAAAAATGTTAGGCGAGCATTTTTCACAAAAATACACCCTCGTTCGGATGAAAGGTAAAATGGAGGTCCCGTGTGTGAGTGTTTCACGCACGTTAAAGATCCCTATTGCTTGAAACAGCAAGGGTTCGGCAAAATTACAAATTTTCCAGGTAAAAAAACTCGCTTCCTGGCCAATGTAGTACCTTCAGGTGGAGCATTGGAAAATCACATGTAAGGAAAAGACTGAAGAAACGGGAGTCCCGCCCACTTACAATCCTGGACAGAAACTTTGTCAGAATTTTGTGCCACGTTAGTGCTATTTTGTGCCGGTAACCCCGAGTTTTGTGCTGCTTTCCAAGCAGAGATATTGTGGGAGGGGCTGGAGAAACGAGAACCCCACCCACTTACAATTCTGGACAGAAACTTTGTCAGAAATTTGTACTACGTTAGTGCTGTTTTGTGCCGGTAACCCCGAGTTTTGTGCTGCTTCCCAAGCAGAGAAATTGTGGGAGGGGTTGAAGAAACGGGAGCTACCACTCAAACAGAAATATTGTGTAGGAGTTAAGTAAATAGGAGATATTTTAAGGAGGCATAATTGATATTTATTATTGTTAATATTTAGAATAGCAATTTTTGAAGATTGGTTTTTGTTTAGCTCAAAAATCGAGTACATTGTTTACACACAAGTACTACCATTCATTGTCACAATTTCATGGTACTACAACAATGTTTTCACGTATTCTATCCCAACCATAGTTATATTTTTAAAATATTATAGACGCCAGTAAATAAGCTACCTTCGTACAAGCGCTAAAAACCGGTTTTCTTATGGGATTTAACATGGGAAATTCTAAGGTCCAAAAAGACCATTTTGGTAGATACAAAGGTCATTCACCCCGGGCGATCCTACATTAAAGGTTCATGTGAGTTTTGCTTAACCATTTTATATAGGAATTCTGGTGCAGTCCGATCCACAATCTACCCTTCCATGATCTTCCCCTCCCCCTCCCCTCAAATAAAAATATAGGTTCTTCCACATCTCTCCACCTCTCTCCATATTCCTCGACATCCCTCCACATCCTTCCACATCCCTGCACATCGCTCCACATCCCTCCACATTCCACCACATCCCTCCACCATTCTCCACATCCCTCTGCATCCCCCAATATCCCTCCATCACCTTCCACACACCTTTACCCCCACATCCCTCCACATCCCACCACATCCCTTTACATCCCTCCACATCCCTCTACATCCCTCCACATTCCTCTACATCCCTCCACATCCCACCACAACCCTCCACACCCACACATGGAACCCTACACATTCTTCCACATGCCTCCACATCCCTTCACAGCCCTCCACATCTCTCCACATAACTCCACATTAAAGCCCCAAACCTTTAAATTTTTTTGTATAATTAATTTTTACTCGATCTTTAAATCCTGTTTGGTTACCCGAGATATTCGCTTCAATCCGGAATTTTCCCTTACAAAAGTTATACCTCCGATTTTAGGAAGTTATTCGAAATCGTCTTAGGGTATGACACATACTATCGGTCTTGATTTTTCTGGGGAACCCAAATATTTAGGAATGTTTTAAATCGAAGCAACCCTCGTGAGAATTGTACCCTTATACGTAATATCAAACTTATTAAATTTGTATAAAAGTATTGCGCGGATTCTAATTCTAATTCTTTTGGAATTGTAGAATATGGCGTTGCAGATTGCGTAAAATATGTACTACCTGCTTTAATGTAGCACTTGTATAAGTTTTTTATTTTATCTTGGCTGTCTTCTTTTTTACTATATCAAAATAATTTACAGGTAAATAGTTAAAACTAAAAGCCGAAAACACATACTTTATCGATTTTTCTCCTTCCTCTGGTTTTCCGGTCAACTTAATTTACAAGCCAGTCAATTTCTTTGTATTGCTATTCCCTTAATACACCTACTGTAGTAGGTTATTATACACTAAACAGCAGCTGTTTCGCAGCTTGCCCGATGACTTAATCCACATTTTGGCAAGTGGTACCGAGTACATTGGCGCCTTTAGGAAGATAATTTACTATCTTCCAATAACGTTAAACAGTCTTTTAAGGAATTATACACCTGTTCCGCACTGACATAGTTTCCAATTGTACAGTTGTATATTGTCGCTTCTAATCGCGTAATACCATTTTTTGGCCAAAGTAGACGCGAATGTTTCCTTTAAGCGTGCATCTGGACAACGCACAAAATCTAGTATATGATTTCCAAGTTGTTTATTAACACCCGGACTTGATATCTGACACACAAATTTGTTGTATATCTTAATTCTTGCATTGGTTGTTAGCTAAATTAAACAATCGATTCCCACAGTTTTATCGTTGTCAACTATAATATTGCAGTTTTTTTCGTATCCGCCCTTGTAGCAAAAGTTATAGTTTGTAGTTAAATAATTACACATCTCCATCCTGCTAATTATGCCAGCAAAATCTTGGGTTACATCCATGTCAAAAAGATAGTAATAATCTTCTTTGAGTCCATCTAATTTATCTGGTAGTTCTTCCAATAAAGTTTCCGACTTAACATCTGCTAGTTCCACTTTGTACGGTACACATATAGGATTTTTGGAATTTTTTTATTAATGCTTTCGAGGTTTTCTTTTTCGATAATTTCTTTTACTCACTGGCCCATCTTGTTAGTGCTTTCCAGAAAAAACGGAAGCTTAGCTTTAACACCATACCTAGCGGAAATAAGTCGGCCAAACTTTCTTCGTAGATAGCTGTTAAATGCACCACAAATTTTTTTTTTAGGATAAACATCCTTTTGTTTTCAGATGTTTGTTCGGCATCAGAACAGTCGCAAATTTTAACCAACATTATATTGTCACAAAATGGTTATGCAATTAGTGTGCTAGCATCTGTTCGCCTACGACATAACAAATATTTTCAATATCTGTCACCAGATTATTGTTGCACATATTTTCTGCCTGCAGCCACAATCCAAATCGCTCATTTGTTGGTTTACTTTTATTCCCAAGAAGTTGAGAAACGTTATTTACCTTGGAGACGCTCATGTTTACCGTTCTAGCTACTGCCAAATACTAAATTAAATACGAAAAATTGCCCCTTATGTACGCGAAGATACCCGAATATGTCTGACACCGCCATATCGCTTACATTTTCTTGTTTAGGAACAGTTTGTTATCCGACCTAGGTTGCATTTAATCCGACCTAGGTCGGACTGGGCAGGTGCGCATCGACATATGTCCGGATATATGTCGGATATTTGTAGGATGTTAGGTTAGAGTGAAATTGCCTCATAGGGTGAAATTGTCTTATAGGGTAGTACATATTTTACACACCATATTCTACAATTCCAGAAGAAATAATCATTTCGGAATTGGGGTTGATAAATACACCTAACATTCGCCCAGAGGTTGTACGACAACGCGTAAGTATTGGCAGTAACCTCTATCCGTTTACGCTAAAGGAAATTGCCTCATTATGCACGACATACGTTGTAAGTGGAAGAAAAAAACAGTTGGAATTAGCGGAAATAGATGCTAAAAGGCGAAAGTTGAACTACATGGAAAACACTGCGACAATACGCGAACAATACAAAGATGTGTTAGACAAAGAACATCTTATTAGAGAATATGAGGAAGAATTAAAAGATTATTTTATGTGCCGATGGACTGACTTAGATACATCCGGGTTCTACAAGCTGTATGCACTTGTGGTTAGTAAGAAAGACTCTTTTAGTTAGTAGGTGTCTTTGCGAAAAAGGATGGTACTAAATCCGTATACTTTTTAAAAGGTTATTCTCAAAACGTATTTATCAAAATGGCAGATAACATAAACGAACTAAGGAATGCGGGTTTCGTAACCTTGGCGTGCATCGCATGTAAAGGGGTTCGGCTAAACATTGTATAATTGCCTAGTAAAGAACCCTTCGGATTATTTAAAACCGAGGGTCTTATAATCTATAACGATCTTATATTCCCAAAAGTGATGGACATGCAACTACGCAGCAGTGAGTGGGAGAATAAGGATTCACTCCAATAAGAAATTAAAGTTTCCATGTACGTAGCACCAGCCATTGGTAAATGGTAAAAATGTTAAACCTATAAAGGTGATTATTAATTATGGTTTAGAAAATGGTAGTTTTCTTGTACTAAATAAAATAGCTTAGACTGATTTATGTATATGACCACATATTCCCGTACACATCCACACACACGCGCGCGCGCAGGGGTGCGCATGGGCAGGGGTGCGTATGGGCACGGGTATGCATAGACAGGGGTGTGCCTGGGCGTACACGAAGGAAGCGGAAGTTAACAGTCACCAAGCATCTAATTCTTTACTTGCAGACGACACCAGAAGCTATGAAAAACAAATACTACAAACCAAAGTTTATAATCCCTTAAAAGACTGTTTAACCTTATTGGAAGATAGTAAGTTATCTTCCTAAAGGCACCAATGTACTCGATACCACTTGGACAAGCTGCAGAATAGCTGCTGTTTAGTGTATAATAACCTACTACAGTACATGTATTGAGGGAATAGCAATACAAAGAAATTGACTGACTTGCAAATTAAGTTGACCAAAAAACCAGAGGAAAGGAAAAAATTGATAAAGTATGGGTTTCGGCTTTTAGTTTTAACTATTTACCTGTAAATTATTTGGAGGTAGTAAAGGAGGAAAACAGCCAAGATAAAATAAAAATCTTATACAAGTGCTACATTAAAGCAGGTAGTACATATTTTACACAATCTGCAACATCATATTCTACAATTTCAAAAAAATTAGAATTAGAATTCACGCAATACTTTCATACAAATTTTAATAAATTTGATATTAGGTATAAGGGTTCAATTCTCACGAGAGTTGCTTCAATTAAAAAAATTCCTAAAGATTAGGGTTTAGCAAAAAAATCTAGACCGATATTATGTGTCATATCTTAAGACGATTTCGGATAGCTTCCTAAAATCGGGGGTATAACTTTTTTAAGGGTGGTTTGAATTAAACAATTCCGACGGTTTTAAATTATTCGGCAAACTTCCGGATTAAAGCGAATATCTCGGGTAACCCAAAAGGATTTGAAGATCGAGTTAAAATTAATTAAACAAAAAAATTTAAAGGTTTGGGGCTTTAATGTGGAGGTATGTGTAGGGATGTGGAGGGCTGTGGAGGGATGTGGATGCATATGGAGGGATGTGGAGGGTTTCATGTGGGGTGTGTGGAGGGATGTAGAGGGAGTGGAGGGATGTGGGAAAATGTGGTGAATGTAGAGGGATGTAGAGGGATGTGGGGGTTGAGGTGTGTGAGGTGGTAGAGAAATGTTGGGGGATGTGGAGGAATATGAAGAATGGTGAAGGAATGTGGTGGACTGTGGAGTGATGTGGAGGGATGTGGAGGATGTGGAGGGATATGGAGAGAGGTGGAGAGATGTGGAAAACCTATATTTTCATTTGAGGGGAGGGGGAGGGGAAGATCATGGAAGGGTAGATTGCGGATCGGACTGCACCAGAATTCATATATTCGCCCGGGCCGAAAGACCTTTGTATTTAACAAAAATGGTCTTTTTAAACCTTAGAATTTCCCATCTTAAATCCCATAAGAAAACCGGTTTTTTGTGCTTGTACGAAGGTAGCTTATCTACTGACGCCTAAGTAAATAAAGCGGTCCTCAAAATACTTTAATATCAAAGAATATAGTTACATTAAGGATTTTCATACAACGCTACGCAACTGCGCATTGATGTTACTAATAATGAATGCAGCAATGTTAGCAAAAGGAAATGGGGGTACTGACATTATTATTATTTTACTTAAATTGATTAATAAATTGAATTGTACATCAATTAAGTCGTTCAAATAGCGTTTACTGTTTACAGTGCCGCCAACCAAACATAGGACCCGGAGCATATGCGAACTAGTTTCCAACATCAACATTTGGAACCAATCAGAAAGCGATTTGTTTCAAAATACACTGCAGGAACAAAGCATTTTAAGCAAATTTAAAATTCCACGGCGTGTGTTATGCCATCTCATTGTTAATTAAATCTTATAAAATTATTAACCATTAAAAAGTACAATAACGCCATTAATGTTGAATATTGTTAACCTAATCTTACAAATATTTCAATTTGATAAATAAAAGCTTTCTACTTTGAATGTAATTTCTTAGCAGGCAGTGACACCAAGGACACGCCTCCCAAGTCCTATGTTTGTTAATCTATGTTTACGAAAAACCAAGACGTAATGAAATAATATGCTTTTTATTATTTCTTATGTGATTAAGGCCGATTACTGTATGTGGTTCTAGATAAAGGTTAGTCTTCATAATTTTTATACGGGTATAAAGAGTTGCTGTGTGGTAACAAATAGCCGTAAGGGCGCGATAGCATCCCTTTATTTTCATAACACGAACTAATTTTAAAATAGCCGCCTTTGTGGTATAGCTTTCGCATGATAGAGAACTACTTTATTTTAACTTTAATAAATACGGCAGGATGCTATTTTCTCAATTCTCATTCCTGTAAGTATTTGTCGTAAATGACCTTCGGCAAACTCGAATGCAAGCAAAGCGTCGGGTACATAGTGCATTCTAATAATAGCCAAGGTCGTTTTCCGAAACAAATTTGTATAGTATTTATTGTATTATTTCATTTATGTACATATTGTATTCGCTAATTGTTATTTTTGAATGTGTAGTTTATTGTTCATAGAGTGACATCTCGTTATTATTATAAACAAACATTTCGAGCTTTATTTAGTGTGGGTGTATTTGAGCTTGGAAGTGAGTATATTTTAAATTCTTATACTTGTGGAAGTAATGGACAAAATTAATTATATATTTTATTCGATTTTGAAAATGTGTGCTCAAATATTGACTTTAATTTTTGTAGATAGATTCTTGAATAAATTGCAACGGTTTTTCTAACTGGGCTCTGCTAGCCTCACGCATGGGCGCTAGTGAAACGTGTTTTTCTTCTCTACATACACCAGCCCCACGTTGTGAGCCAGTGCAACGGTTTTTCTCAAAGTGCCTAGACGTTGCCGGCACCAGTGAAACGAATATTGTTTTTTGAGACACCTGCCCTACGTTTATTGGAAGCCAGTGAAACTAATTTTTCTTATATATAGCTGGCCTCACGTTATGAGCAAGTGTAACGAAGTCTTCCGACATAACTAGGGGTCTATTCCTTGGGTAGAGCTATGAGAAATGGGGGGGTAAGTCGAAATCTGATTGTAAGTCAAACTTAATCCAAAACAAATAGGCACCACCAAGTCCTGACTTATTTATGATAATTGCGTGGTATATTTCTAGGGGCGGACGTGGAAACCCAAAGAAAAAAAGTCGCCTTCGATGACAAAACCCGTCTTAACTGAATAAGACGCTGCTCCTGTAAGAAATTGCAATAATTAGCTTAATAGAAGAGTGGAACACTATTTGTGTCCCACAAACATACCTAAAGAAATATTAAAAAATATTTTCTATATAAAGTTGACATCAAAATTCTACTCTTAAGGATATTAGTTTCCTGTTGTTAGGTTTGACCATATTTGATCAAAATAAAAACTTTAATCTTAAACCAATAATTTACTCAAAGATTCTCTTTAAAACAAAATTCAATGCAAAAAATTTCATAAATAATTAAATGAGTTCATGAGTTTTAAATTAAGGTTTATCAAAATAGTTGATAATCAAACATTTTACAGCTTAGTGTGAACTTGTTACACAAAAAGGTCCGACCCGTGCAGATCTGTACAAGAAGGTTACAATTTAAAACATTGTTACTCAAGTTTTTCCTTTTCTAAATTATTTGTATTAGTTTCAATTTCAAATAAAAAAAAGCAGATCACAAAAATATTCTTGTTTACTCAACTTGGGCACACGCTGTTCGAAGCATATGTTTTCTAGAACACATGTGTCAGCAGTATATTGCAGACAAACAAGTGACGTCAATAACACCTGTCGCTGTTACTAACAGTACAAAATGAACCACGTGTATGGTTTCTTAAACCATTAAAAATTGTGAATTATAATTTTAACACTGGAAAATTCCAGCACAACAAATAATTGAAATTTTATAATATTCGTGCTTTTATGCACTAAACAAAATAGCGTGTTTCTAATTTGAAACACGAAAAATTACTTAAAGTTATCTACGAACCAAAATTGCGTTTTGTAGCTGTGAAGAGGTGTTGTAATATCAAACGTAATCACCATACATCCGTCAGCTGCTGCAATATGTTGAACCCTGCTGCCTTACCAAATAACATCTTTACGTTTTGTGATAAAATGGTCTTCTATAAATTAGTCAAATTTTCATCATCTAAGTTGCTTTTTACAGGTTGTAATACAAAGTGGTTTTAACATCAGTGGCTGGATTAGTTGTTTTCAAAGTTGCATTTTAATGTGGTTTTTGCTTGCGCGCTATTTAAAGATGTGTCTCAACTGCTCAAAATTTATACGTAAATTGCCAGCCTGCGTTTTTTCGTACATTTTGACTCTACTATATCGCATGGCCGACTGGTTATCACGCTCGCACGGACGAACGGCCTGCTCCAGGAGGGGGCTTTCAACCAAAACGCGCTTGCGCATAGTTATCGAAGGCACAGATATTTGACTATACATAGAATGCTACATATAGATACAACTTTAGCGTAATACCAAAGTTGTTAAATGTATTTTACTTATTGTTTTAATAAAAGCGTTTTATAATTTTTGCACTTTTATGGATGGATTTAATAACCAAAAAATAAAATTGTTACAAAATAAATTATTTGCTTTGCATACATTTATTTATATAACAGATGTAAAACTCTATTTACAAATATAATAATTACATATAAAAATTTCCATTGCGTTGTTCGAATATTGCAGTAATGTTTAATATTTTTTAGGCTGCTATCATTGGAAGGCGCACCAAAAAGTTATTGTTTTTAGGAGTTCGTAACAAATATTGTTCGATTTGTGCTAGAGCCACCAACAAAAAACTTCCTCCAAGTAAACACATTTGTTATCGAAACTGGTCTGAAAGTTCATCAGCAATGGAAGCTGACATAATAACCGAAGGTTTTAAAACATCAATCGAAATGCATGGACTTCGATACAAAACCTTCATTGCCGATGGAGATTCTAACGTGTTTGCTAGTATTAGACGAAATGTGGAATATGGTACGGCTGTACAAAAAATAGAATGTGTTAACCATGTTTTAGAAAATTATGGAAAATCATTAAGGTGCATCAAAAAGGATACTAGTGTAAATTTGCCTGCTAGAAACCAATTGACAAAAAACATAATTGTAGAGCTGGAAAATTCTGTTCAAAGTGTGATTTACAGTAATGCATATGGGGATGTGGAGGTGCTAAAAGAAGATATTTTAAATACACCCAACCATGTTTTTAATGATCATCGGAACTGCAAAGATTCATATTGTGCCAATGTTGGCGAAAGCACACAGAGCCAAGTCACAAGTATTCAAGCCACTGGTCTGTTATTGCATATAAATGGTATATTATTACAGATTTTGAATGATTAATCCTAAATTGTGTCATTTTTTAGGGGTACTCGATTTAGTTGTACAAAAAGCACATAAGTTGTTGGACGTTGAAACAAATAATCGAGCAGAACTGTTTATGGGTATCTTAGCACGATTTAATGCTGGGAAGAGGCTTAATCTTACCCAAAGAGGATCCTTTGAGAGTAGATCACATCTAACAGGATTGCGATATGACAAGGGCTTCGATTGGCATTCTACTCCATGGAAGACTGCCTCAATGTAAGTCCGGGTCACTATTTTAAAAAGTATCTAGCTGAACAAACACATAAAGCGCAGTTGATTGCTGCAAGAAGACATATTGTAACACAAATGACCGAGAAAAAACAAAGATCAAGTTACCAAAATTGTAAACAATTCATATGGACCAAAAGCAGAGCAAGCAGAGTTATCATCGACAGAAATGGAGTCAGAAAGAAAAGATTATTAAACGCCATGCAGGTAAGCATTTTGAAAAACATGTATTGTGTAAGTATCATTGCTTTTAACAGATAACAAAAACAATGCAGGAAGAAATACAGTGTAAAACAATTGGGCAATTTGAAAATCCATTTTTTTTATTAAATAGAAGAAACAGACTGACGGCGTCTCACTTTGGGTCAGTTGTTAAAAGACTGGACCATACCTCTTGCCATGGCCTTGTCAAAACTATTCTATATGAAAACTTTTCCAATAGTCGGGCTATAGAATATGGTAAAATGAAGGAACCAATGGTCAAGGAAAGATTTTCGATGGAGAGGAAAATTTTGGTAAGAGAATGTGGCCTATTTGTAGACTTAGCAAGAGGATATTTGGGAGCAACACCAGATGGTATGCATTGCTTTCAGTATAGATATACAGATATTTTTTTCTAGGACTTATAGGCAGTAATGCCATAATGGAAATTAAGTGTATGTACAAAATTGCGCAAGAACATTTATCTTTAATTGAAGGAATTGCTAAATATAAGACAACATGCCTCCAGCTAGTCAATGGCGAAATAAAACTTAAAAGGACTCACAACTATTATTATCAGGTATGCAAATATGAAGTACATTTTGTGGGCGAACTGTGTGTGTGTGTGTGTGTGTGTGTGTGTGTGTGTGTGTGTGTGTGTATGCACTAATTTTGTAATAATTATTGTTGTAGATTCAAGGGCAACTGAACATCTCAACAAAAGACGTCTGTTACTTTGTAGTGTACAGCGGTGATAACAATCCACTGTTGGTGGAAAAAATATACAGAAATATTAGCTTTTGGGAAACTATTATGGTTCCAAAATTGGACCGGTTTTATTTAAATTGCATATTGCCAGAGATTATTCAAAAAAATGTTCCTGCTGGAAAGAAATGCGTTGATCCTGCTTATATATTACAAGCACAGGCAAAGCAACAAGATAAGTTTCTCCACAAATAAAAGCAAATATTAAAAGCTGCACAACATCTTTGTTACCAAGCAATACTAATCTATAGTCAATCGATGTTGCCGAGTTAAGAGTTACCCTAGTAGCTTGATTGACCATCTGTGTAAAGCCTATATCTTCAAAAAGCACATTTACTTTCCACACAACCAAAATACAACAAATCTACATTCGTATCACCCATGCAAAATACTGTATCAACCTCGAGTAAAGTATCTCATACTATCTTCTAATACTTCAAAAAGTTCCTTATAACACCTCCTATGGGGATTATCTTGCTACTTGTTTGTATAATATCATATTTAATGGTATTCTTAACATATATTGCAATTCCCCCACTCCCCAAGTATGTCTATCTTTACGAACAATATTATATTTCACAATACTAACTTTGTCCAGATGTAATATGTTGCTGAAGCCAAGTTGCGCTAATTCCGAATATGTCAAAATCATTCAACAAAATCACCTCTTTAACTTGCTGAAAATGTGGCTGCAATGAGCGAACGTTTAAATGTGCTAACTTAAGTTGTTGCATAATTACAGTAACTGCTTAAATTAAATTTGTTAATTGAGTGTAAATACTGAACAACAGGAATAATCACTTGCTATAATTGGGATTGCTGTAAAAACTACTTGCCGTCAATCACATGCTAAATAAATTGATTACACTATATAACCTGCCTACCCTACACCAGTAATTAATAATAAACAATGATTTTTCTTAAACATTACAAACTAAATTACTATATAAAACCAATAAACAAGGAACACACAAACTGGACGTAAATCTATTTTAGTTTATTTGTGTGATATCAGTGACCTTAGTTCGTTGACCATTTTTGATAACATATATTTCCATTCATTGACCATACCTCACCTTTTTTATATCTTTTTAAGCATTCCTGGTAAAGCAAATACTTATGCCTAGATAAATCTTCTACTATTTGAATACTGGAACCCTTTAACAATTTTTTATTACTTAAAACCTTATATTTACTTCTGTGAGCCGTGAACTTCACAATAACAGCCCGTGCCTTTCCACTGATTATTTTTCCAACCCTGTGACACACATCTATATTAGCTTCTGTAATTCTAATACCTAACTTCTCCGTATACAATTTAGGAATCATAGTTAACAGTTCCTCATCAACCTTTTCTTCCATACCAAAAATTCTTATATTATTTCGACGAGTGTAGTTTTCTAGGTCATCTAGCTTTATTTTTAAATCGACTTTCTTTTTAAGTTCATTTATAATTTTGTGTAAACCAGCCAACTTATCTTCTAACGGTTGCATTATTCTATCGGACACTTTTTCAGTGTTAACCTCCATGAATTTGACATCTTGCATTAAGTTAGTTATGGATTGTTTAATGTTATCAGTAATATCATTCACCTGTTCTCGAGTAAAAGGCAAAGTAAGATAACGGTAATAATACACACACATAAAATTATTGCAAGGTATTAAAATTGATATTAGCACAGAGCAACACCAATACGTCTCTACACCGAAGCGTACATCGCGCAATTAGGTTGCGGTATCCTAACGTCTTTTGTGGGTTGCTAATTTATTTCAATACTTGAACCTGTTACCATTATTGACAGTTAGTGAAAGGTACGGTAGCTATCATACCGACCCTTGGTTGCCGCATTGGAAGGAGATCTGCCTATGATAGATCTTGGTGTTTCAATTCTGATATCCTTACACTGTCAGTTATAACTTCGTTGTGTCCTGGGTTTTTATAGAGAACTCCCAGTTAGCTATTGGTTGGTTTGACGTTAAGGGGCATGCTAATATATTTCTATTTAAAGGAGTGCTGAAGATGTCCAGCCTCATGATTTTTGTTCGAAACTTTTTCAAAGGGGCGAATGAAGTAATCTGTACTGTTTCTAAGTGATTTCTCATTGGTCGATGATTATTACAAATATTTTAGTGTACATTTCGATATTCAAAGGTATTTGTTAGAGTAGCTCAGTAATCACTTGCAGGCTTCTGAATGCATTCCATGACGTCAGAATTTACAGTATCAGAAGGTGCATGTGTCGAGACGGTCGATCGAGTCGACAGTCGGAGCATTGTTTTGAATATGATGTTGGTATTTATTGTAAAACCATTAGTTATTTAATCATTGAAGGGAATATGTATGTGTTACCTGTTGCTTTTGGGTTAGAATTTGATGCCGGTTGTTTTATGTATAAATGAGTGTGATTTTAGATTTAGAGTTGAAACTACAATTGCATTGCACGTATTGCAGAGGTACTTTTTTTTACTATAAATCAACAGGGCATTATGACTGGAATATGTCAAAAAAAGAACTTACTGGGATTGTTTAACTTACAAACATTGGAATTCAGAGAAAATGTAAACGCCGTATTTTACCTGCATAAACTAGTACATGGGAAGGTAGATAACTCACATGTTTTGCAGTACATTAGCATATATGTTCCGACTTACCCCACTCGGTTACCTAGTACCTTTTATCTAGCAGAAACCCCTAGGACAAATCTTTTGATTAATTCACCACTATACACAATGTGTAGGTTGTACAATAATATAGCAAATCAGTGTGATATTTTTGGGCTGTCTTACAAGGAGTTAAGTAGCATGTTAATTAACTTGTTGTAATATTCTAGTTAGTACTATAGATATTTATTATAAAATATCTGCATGTATTGTTACTCTATAATTGGATTATTCCTGTTGAGTACGTAATAATAATAAATAATAATAATTACTGTAATTTTACGACAATTAATGATAAATACTGACATTGTATTGAATCAAATTATTAGGCAAGTTTGAATATGAACAGTGTTATATTTCGATGTTATATTTATTTTGGTTTTAAGATAGAACTTGAATTCACCACAAAATTGTTGTGTATTTTTTTTTAGTTAGAACTTGTAATGCTAGGATGTGTTTAAAGTTTAAAAGGTACGTTTTAACTGATGCTATCAGAATGAATATTTTTTAACGTTCGCTTACTAGCTTTCATATATTTAACTAACATGCATTTATATAAACATTTAGTGTCTGACTCTGGGACTGTATTTGTGCTATAGAATTTTGGCATGTATTTGCTGTCAACTTATTTAATAATGTTTGATATTTTATGTTTCATTTGTCATTTTATCATGTGTAATTGTTTTATTTCAGCTTATTAACCACATATTCCACTGCATCGCTCATATCTTATATTGTTTGTTGTTTTGTATATCCTATTATCTAGCCGATGTTCCTATATAATTAACTAGTATTTAACATTTGTGATAATTGTTGTGATGTAATTGAATTGAACCTCTGATTTTACCTTCCTGGTGTCCCCCCTCTTAAACTTTAGCTGGGTAGTATTGGTTATCCAACCTCGGTACCTACCAGAAAAGACTAGCTGGTTTACAGTAACGTTTCTTCAGTTGTCATGTGTGGTATGTCTGGGTAACAGTTAACATCCCATTAAATTCAATGTTTGTGATCTGGGTACTTGTACGTTACCCGTCCTTGTCGAGATGTGCTAAATGCAGTTGGAAGTGTGAGGGCAGTTTGGGGTTTTCTCTGCCGTGCTCTTTCCCCAATCACCCAGGTTGAGTACGGCACTGTTTGCTTTGTATGTCATTTTTTTCCATGCGAATGGCCTATTTAGTGGTTATTCTTTTGATTAAACGTAAAGTTAGGAAAATACTGTAGTTTTATTTCAAACCTTCCCGCCTTAACGCCATCTTCCCAGTGTGAGTTTAGGTTACATTATAACAACACAACGTAGGAGTCGTCGAGCCACTGCCACTAGATGATAGATCATGGAGCCCGGTGTACCGTTTATAGAGAGCGTTTGGGTCAGCCTTCAGGTCGGTTACACTACAAGAGTTTGTATATAATAGTGAGTCGAACGATGAATTTAGTTTCCCAAATAGCCTTACCCAGGATTGCTAACATACTCTTAATGTCTCTGAAACTAATTTATCTATGAAATTAAGCAATTGGGTAACTGATCGTAACAAATCCCACTCAGCTACTACCAAGTTGCTTGCGAATTGTGTCTGCATATCATTTATCCGACCTCTGGACTGCAAAACTTTGTTAAAAACTCATACTACTCAATAAATAAGGATATTGGTCAATTAGGAGTAGTAAATTTATTGCCGCACATCTCATTAAATAGCGTATTTCCTGATGAAGAAATCAAATCGAGTTTCAATATTGATGGCATACCCTTATTTCCAAGTTCTCACATTCAAATATTTGGTTCCCAATTAGCTAATAATTCACTTCTTACAGATTTTGTGAAACATTGTGAAATTTTTATGGCAAAGAATGTTTTGCGTACAATATCCACACATTGTGTCATTTGAGTAAAAATGTAGAAAAGTATGATCCATTAGATCAATATACAGTCTACAAAAAAAATTAGTAAAATGTCCACATAAGCCATTACAACAGGTGTTCTGTAGAAGAAATTAATACTGCAAGTACTACCAACTGTTCATCTGATGATCATTCACAATTCATATATATTCATTATTCTGGTCCATTACTACGTGAGTGGTCTACCTGCTCCCAATTCAAAAAATTATTTGCAAAGGCTATACATTTATTATTTGTTCATATTGTATTCTGACTCGTACTTTATGATGAACGATAATACTATCGTTCAAATACACAATATATTATTAATTCTGAAACTAATGCATTAGTGGTTGGAAGATATTAAATGACTCGTTTTGCAATATCGCGAGTATGTCGAAGCAGTAAGACGTGTGAATGTGCTACTCTTGTAAACAAATCATTTGGATAAGCAGGAACATAGCCTAATTGTATATTTTTCAATTGTGGTGTAATTATTCATTTGTTTCACTAATTTTTCTTGTAGAGATATGTAGTGGTGTAAAAGTAGTCTATGACTAAACTTCGCCTGCATGGACCTGCAAATATGTCTTATATACTAATATTTAATGTAATATTAACAACAATAAAGTCAATTTCAATTCGAAAGCTGTTGGTATATTTATTATTAAACATTTATGTATTGACCTTAAAATATGGGTTTTAACAAATATTTACAAATGCCTGTTATTCCCTCTTCTTACCGATAGTTTTATATCATTTACATTGCTACGTATGGTGTAAAACAGTGTTCCTTTTAAATTTTTGGTTGGTAATGATTTAACGATTAAAAATACCTATATACACATTAGTGTAAATATTACAACAATTGAACCTATTTTTATTTTGTTAGTTATTCATTAAAAATAAAACATTTGTAATAACTTTGTTTTAATAAAGCACACTTTACAGGTAACAAGTCAAAGTTTTTGTATTGAAATACTTTCTTCGATATTAGCATTTGATGAAAGATATTAAACCGAAGACCCCAAATATTCTATTAGTTATGAAATATTTATTGAAATAAACGTTTACTCGTTTTTGACAAAGCAATTTAATGTAACAAAATAGCTATTTTTTGACAGAATAAACCAAAAAAGAATTCTTTTATGGTTTATTTCTAATCACCTAAAGATAGGTCTAGTTTTGTAATTCGTTTAATCCTAAACAAACTTTTACGCTTTTATTTTTAATTTAGCTTAATATATATTTCTTGATTAGTGGGAGTTTTGAAGCCTGCTATGTGGGGGTAAAGAATGGAAAGACTAATAAGTTGCCTATGTATTTAAAGCTGATTTTGACACTTTTCAAATCGAAAATATAATTACCATTGCAGACCCCTGGTAAGATACACAAGACAATGAACTTCCCCAAAGTGAAGTGTAAAATGATGTAAGAATAATTATTGTTTTTTGAGAACGTCCTCCTCCCAGATCGTTCAAATTTGTAAATCATTTTGCTGAGTAGCAAAGGTGTAGCCTAATTTGTAACAATATGTATCCTAATTCCGTGTGATGGTTCCACTAAGATACTTTAATAAACTTCACTTTTGCTAACTAAAGCAATATTTTGCTTACATTGTATATTGTAGAATTTCTAGTTACGTTTTGGGATACGGCACACTACCCTTTTTTTTAAAACTATTATAACATAGTATAAGTTTCCCAAAGTAACACTGCTGTAATAATTTACTCATCGCTTGTAAACATAAACATGGAAGTTTATAAACTGTTATAAACAACCATGGATGTTGAGGTTATATCATTTTTGGCTTCATAAATATTCGCAATTAATCCAATCATTATTATATTACACTTATCAAATGGCAATTCACCATATATTATTAGTTTACTTCATTTCAATGCGACAAAAACAAAGTCCAAAATAATTTAATTTGAAATATTCTGGTTTTAAACCTTATTCTACACATCATTAACAGTGCCATCTTCGGAAAAAGTCATGAACAACTTCTATTAAAATGGCGTACAATTAATGTAATAATTCAATAAAATCCATTCAGTACACTACGGCTATCATGATCAATATTTTTGAATTTTTTACAGAACAATTATATATGTATTCTGCTATCCAACGAATGCTTTTTTTTATATACAAATTGATTCTGTTAGATGTAGTAACTAAAATAAAGTAAGTAAATTTTTACCATTACTTTTAACAGCTATTTCTTGCGTATTACTCCACTTCAGAAAAAAAAACAAACCTTCGTTAGAAAGTACAAAGTTTTGTGAGTCTAATGGTGAAGTTACATTTTGCATATTTTCAATCCAACAAAAGTTATTTACCAAACAGAATAACCTGTTTTTTGATGAATTTTAGGCAGCCAACCATACATCCGATCGCGCCCGTAATAACCAATGTATAAGTTAATAATTAAAATACAATGAAAATATTCAAACTCATTATAAAAACACATAAATGAAAGCATTGAATTTTATAAATAAGGTTACATTATCGAGCTATGTATAAAAATTCCAAGTAAATTATACGGTATACAATAAAAATTGACAATTTTCTGATACGGTTGAGTCTCTTACATTTCTTGCTATCGTCAATAAATCATCATATTCTTCCCAGGCATTAACGTGAGTACGATAACAATATGCGATATAGTGCCCAACAGCATCTTTACTTCTTCACAACGGTGCTATGAAATTCAGTACACCTCTTAGAAAATAATCTTTACCTGTTATTGTAATTCTTCTTGGTACAGTATTCAGTGGTACGGAAATATCAAGAATATTTTCTTGAACAAAGGACGCACAAGTTTCAATAAAAATATGTTTTCCTATGTCATAATTACGCTGTACCATAAAAACAGTGCACTTGATGCACTTTTTGTGAATACTTCATCCAATGACTGTTGCAGGTCTTGCAGACTGTTAGTTGGAAATATGGCTGTGATAGTTTTCCTTTCTAATTTTTCCACCATTTTGCATTTTCTGCATATGCGTTGTTCATAGCAGGATGGATATTCTTGAAGTATATAGTTTAATAAATAGTTTGCACTACACTGCACTTTTTCTGTGTAATGTCCCGTAATATCGTAGCGCCGGAATTGAGGATGATATCAAATACCTTTAAAAATATTTCTCTTCGTTTTTTATACGCTTGTACGTTGATGCCATCTCGAAGTGCATGGTAAACTAGTTCACATAATTTGAAATTTGAATTATTAATAATGAACGTTGCTTATTCCTGACTATGAGCACATGCAGAGCAAAACAGTTGGATTATACTATCAAAAGTGCACCTGTTTGTAAAAGTATATTTTCTTTTATTTAAATAAATGCTTTTTAATTCGCATACATTACCATTTCGTAATATTCCGATAACGCCTGATTTAGTCCTACTATTTTCGTTGTATTGCAGAATTGTAGAATCTTTTGTCAAATAGTTTTTTAAATTTTCTTCTTTTTGGAGCGCTTTTGCAATGCAAGGCCTTTCCAGTTTTCCACTTCATTTTCGGTAGCTGTTTCTAAAGTACCAACACTGTTTCTAAATTCCAATGCTTTTTCATCTTCCCCTGCACTATGTTGAATCACAATATTATTACTAGTAGGACACTTAGGTGGCGCATCTTGTACATTTCGTGATATTGCAATATTGGTTGAATTTTCAAAACTTAAATCTTTTATATTATTCTCTTCAACTGCTTTATCATCGGTTAGTACTGTTGCACGATTCATTTTTGTACGTGCAATATTCATAGAGCCTATTAAAGCATTTACATGAATATGGAAAAACCTATCAATCCTCATTGGTAATACCTCATGTCGGAAAATTTTATTTTTCATATCATTAAATGTACACTCTGATGGGGCACTGCTTTCAGTTAAGTTACCATATTTGAATATTGGAACCTCTTACAAAATTGTAAAAGTTTCTTGGCCAAATTCGGATTGTGCATTATATTTTCGTGATCTCCCTTGTTGAAATCTGTGCGACATTCCGCCAGACATTGTTCGTAAATCTGTTGTTTTTCAAGAAAAATATCGCTGTCTTCAATATCAGTCGGTTCATCATAGTTGACTGTTACTTCCATTGCTTCCTTCCCTGTTTGCATATCTTCTTCTTCTTTCTCCCATTCTTCAAGATTGCATTTGCGTGTGGCAATTCTTTGTTTTAAGTACGGTTTTGCTTCTTCACAAAGATTTAGAATTTTAGCTTCATCATTCAAACCTTCGTCTACATTTAAGGCGACTGTAAATATGCATTTTAGTTATATTTTTATGTCGTCAAAACTTGTTGCCGTTACAAGTAAACCTATAGCACGCATATAAGAATTCCTTATCCTGCGGGTAATTCTTGTAGTGCCTTTCAATTCAGTCCATCTACTAAGTATATGCGTCGTATGGTTTATATCATTTTTTAACATGCAGTGAGGCAATTCTCCACGACCTTGATTTTTGACTAAGGACGAACAAACAGATAAATACTTTGTTAATGTTGAATATTGGGTAAAAGTTTGTATAGTAGCCATCATCAAATACAGTAAGTGGTCACACACAACAATTTTAGGCGCTAGAATATCATTTTTAATATACTTTGTTAACTAATAACTGATAAAATTGTTATCATGACGTTCTGAAAGCATATGTGCGACAGGAAATTGAGTTTCTGCTTCTACATTATTAACGACAACTTCATACAAAAATATGAATTTGGTTAACCGCTTTGAATCCAAAATTATTTTCCGGGCTAATCCTCCTGTGGCATCTATGCTTACTTTTGAAAACGTCTTATGTCTACAATATAATCGATATGTATTCAGTTACTCCACAGTCCAATAATGTATGAAAAATCTTTCACATCCTATGTCTCTAATAATTTCGTTGTAAGATGCGGTACCTTTCATTATACATAAAGCTGATAGTAGGGGATAATCCAGAATTCTGCTTCCACATTTCCTCTAGCATCAACACTTCCTCACACATTCTGGACCAAATAGTTTTCTTCGACTAGCCATTTAATCTTTCGAGATAAATCTATCTTGTTTGGTGTCAATTAATATTATATTGTTCTCAGCTACTTGAATTTCTAAGAATTTTTTAGATAGCATCACCCCCCAGGGGGCTACCCTCATTTTTAGATTTTTTACCGGTAGCCATTTCAGTCCGTTTTTATAAATGCGACACATCAAGTTAGTCTAAAATTTTACGCAAAATCCGAATCTGCAACCATATTTAAAATCCAATCATCCCTTACAGTTTTACACACATACCCCCCCTAGCAAACATATAAAAGATTATTTTTGTTTCTTTTAAGATGAATGTACCTTATTCTTAAGCATTATAGAGAAACTCGAAACTTGTTCTTTAATAAAACATTCTAAACCCAACACACTTTATCAAAAACATGAAAGACTTTTAAACAGGGTAAAAATTTTATCAATTCTGTAGCTTTACATTTTAATTTCTAAACGCATGTCATATCATAATTATGTAGTTAAGTCAATGCTAAACTATGTACATTTAATCTATACAACTTACAACTACAATATACACCTAACCTATATTCTTGTGCTCCCAATGAGCGGCTAAAATTAGGACGCCGTACCAAGGTTGTCACATACGTTTGACATTTGTAAACATTACAGCATAACTTAATTTGCGTAAATTCTTGAGTTTGAATTTAAAGTGTTTTTTTTTAATTTTTAAGTCTCGCATTTAACCGTGCATTAGTTGGTTTAACATGCCTGTCGCTTGTTTAGTGTGTGGTAAACAGTTTTTTAATCAAAATAGCGTAAACAGACATCGCAAAGAAGTTCACGGTTTAGACAGTTTTAATGTGGAATACAAGGGAAGACTTTATAATTATAAATGTTTAGAAAACCCCTGCAGTAGTTTATTTATTGATAGTGCTTCGTTAAGACTTCATTTAAAGACTAATCATAATATAGACAACGAAGAAGTTCAAATTGATTTCTTATGTTATAAAGGTAAATATAAAGATAATATTATTTTATATAGGTACTTTTTGAAAAATTACCGTTAACCATGCAATGCATTTTGTTAGGTAATAAGCGGTTGTGAGGGCTACACATTTGTATTCTTATAAAATTTAGAGTATTGTTAGCCAAAGCAATAAGCTCATGATTACATTATTAAGTATAACACTCCAATATCACAATAACTTAACAACAGATAGCAATAACGTATTAAAAGTGTTGTTACAAAAAACAACTTTCGTTAGAAGTTTTCGGGAGTGTAATGGTGCAGTTCAATTTTGTTGATTTTCATTTCAAAATAAGTTATTTGCCGAGCAGTAAAACATTTCCTTACGGACTTTCGGCAACCAGCCATACATCCAATACCCACCTAATACATTTATATGTGGTAACGTTGGTACGGCGTCTTACATTTAGCTGCACATGTGACCCCATACGTAGGTTGCTGTACTATTAGAGATGACGTACCTTTTGTCATCCTTGCCCGACAATCTAATTTTATTGATTACAATTTAGTATATATTCCATTTGAATATCTGCCAACAGTTTTATAAACCCCATCTCCTCGACTATTTCCATAAAATCATCCAGATCCTCGGGCATTGATAACACTGCAGTACAGTGCTGTATTGCTTCCTCGTATGACTGACACATAAGACTTTTTCTCTTTCTATCGAAAAGCGTTGTCCACATTCTGCTTTTTTTAATCGTAGAGCATTGCGAAATCTTCAAATAACCTCCCCAAAGTCTTTATACATATTTGTTTAATCCTCGCTTTAAAGTGTATATTCGACAGATTATAACTTCTACCCGAACAGTCCTTTTATATGAGCTACTCTTGTTCGGATATGCTCCGATTGTACCCGATTTGTGTGCATGCACGAAACAACAGGTAGGGAATGTATCCTATGAACTAATTCATTACATTCCTTAGAAAAATGCGAAGGACTTTAAAAATAGTTATAACTCTTGTTGGATCTCTAGTGCCCAGATAAACTATATTATTTAAGGTTATGTCACTGTTTTCTAGATAAATTTTTTACACACTTTTTCCCAAACTATGCGTATCAGATTGGGGGTTATACTTTGCTCCATAAACCGACTTGTATATATTTTCGTCTTCATTTTCTAACCAACACGTCCGCATAATACAGATGTACAGGCTCGTCGTCAACTCGTATCTTAATCTTTTTTAAGAGTTCGTCTCTGTTTTCAACTTTAATCCCCTTTATAGGTTTTGGCATTTTTTCCGCTATTTCTTGTGACTGGAAAGCGGTGATATGCAAGGGATCGATCAATTGTTTGTGCACCTTTTTGAATTTTTGCAGAGATATAGTGTTTTCTTTTTTGTATTCCACAAACTTCTTTCGTACGGTATCCTGCATAAAATAAAGCTTACGTTTATTTGCAATAAAATCTTCAACGTCCATCATCATGAAACTTCGGATTGGGGCTAACCATTAAACGCATTCTTCTATATTTATATACTTAAATGGATGTTATGACTAAGTTTTATTATTACAGTGGTACTATATCTAGTTGAACCGAGAAACAGTGCAATTTAGTTGATGACGACGACCAAATTGATGTGAATTGGTGTAGTTCTGACTCCCAGCAGGTGGGGTTGGACCTGTCTGACCGCAGAGTTGTTGTACTAAGCCACCAACTTGTTATCCGACTTCGTAGAAAGTAACCTATAGGAATTCTGAATTTATTATATTGGATACAACACGCTCTAATTAGCAAATAACCCCTCTGGCAAAATCTAGAAATCTATAACCGTTTAAGAAATATAAGCAAAAAACCATATTGGCACTAGATAGTAAATTGAAAACTATGCCATTGGATTGGTTGTACATAAATCTTAACACAGCTGTCTTTGTAAATTTTGATAACTATAACAGTTTTCGAGTTAGAGGCCTTGGTATAAAATTTACAATTTTATGTTAAAATTTTTCTAAGACCGAACTACTAAAAATTTTATCAAGTCCTAAAATATTCAAAATGGACATATGTCGGACGTATGTTGGACATAGTTTGAATGTCGTAGGGATGCGAGAGGAAAGAGAAGGACAAAGTAGGGTGGAGGGTTTAGGTTAGTTTACGTTGTTTGGAGTTAAGTTAATCGGTGTTGTCTGAAGTTAGGTTAGGTTAGTTGAACTTGTTAAGAGTTAGGTTAGCTAGTGTCGTCTGAAGTTAGGTTAGGTTAGTTGGACTTGTGCGAACTTAGGATAGATAGCAAGAAAAATTGATAGGTTAGGTCAGCGCCGCGGCGTTGACCTAACCTATCAATTTTTCATGCTATCTAAAAATGCCAGAGGATGGGGGAATATAAATGGCACAAATGTTGATGTATGTATTACCTGTTTTTAATTGAACCCAAATATCTTCTAATTTAGTTTCAAGTCTTTCAATTCTTGAGAAACTAATTGTATTTTCAATTGCAATCAACACACCTCCACTTTCAGAAACACCAAGCTGTGCAAAATTTCTATCCTTTCTAAAAATAGTATACCTATTATCTAAAATTTCATTATCACAAATATTATTTTTTAACCATGTCTCTACTACAATGATTACATCAAAGTTATTTGCTAGAGCATTTAGTAATAGTGAATGTAATTTAGTTTTTATTCCACCAGCATTCTGATAATAAATATTTAAACTAGTATTTTTAATGGACATCAATAAATTCATTTACCGATTTAATTAAATAAATTTTGCTCTCGTGTTTGGCGCGCATAAAGATCTTTCCATTTTTGCACCACAGATACTTGATATTATTAGTTTTCTTGAAAATCACGAGCCCGCGCATATAATATCCGATTAGCAGGAGTGAAGAATTATTGATGTATATTTGGCTATCATGAGATGTTTTCACTGCAAAATTATGACCGGAGGCAATATAACTAATTTTCAAGTTACGCTTAACACTCTTAGCTTTCATAAAATTTTCTTTATCAAGTCTACGAACAAATTTGAGTATTATGCCTCCATATTTTAGCTGTTCAGAAAGATTAGTACGAACCCTATATTTTATCAAGTGATCAATCATTGCGATCGTGACACAATCTTTTATTGAGTAATAGTTGAACACTACAAAATCTTAAAACACCGAACATGGAAACAACACAATTCAAACTTCTTAAAAAAACAATTACAATTGAATTTAATTAAATACAATTAAGTATTTTCTGATAATGTGCTTGTATATGCTCTATCACTTTCAGCTTTTGATTTAGTATACGAGCCATATTTTTCTAACTCAAAATTGATTTCAGAATACATGGTTTACTTTGAAGAAAATAAAACATTTCGTTACAAGTTTGGGCGACATTTTTGTACAAATGCATCACTGACTCTACAGTGGAAATCCTCATTTTAGATTCCTCCGAACTTTAGTAACTGTTAATAATGGAAAATAATAGTTCAATAGAGGCACTGGTATCAAGAAAACAGAACACAAACTTACTTAACATTTGCAAATTAATTAACGTGGAACCATCTACACCCAGATACTTGAAGAGGTAAATCCACCGATTTTCATTCCTCTTCTCTTTATTGTTCCACTCACTGATTTCTTTTGTAGTTAATAAGTTAATTAATATTCCGACTTTATCAAAAAATTAATCTTTGTTCAATGTCTCTCCCAAATACTCTCTGAAGGTTCCCACAGAATGAGAAATGCTGTTCGAGTTAATTTTATCTCCCAAGTCTATCCATTCGAAAAGTTTCATTTCGTTTAAATTAGAGCTCTATTTGTACAAATAAGACACACAATTTGAATAAAATAGTTGCACTTGAGAACTGAAATTTTCCGTATTGCTCTATCAGTATCCAGTTAAGAAACATATTCTTTCACTTTTAATGACAAAAATGACTCATTTAGACCATGTTCCAATTCATTTTTCATGCCAAAATATTCTACAGCAGTTTCTGTCGTATTTATTTTGTCACCTTCGATTCTCGAGATTGCTTGATGAAACTGAGAAGCTAACTTGTGTACGAGCCACAGTCATATTTCTGAGAACGAATTATCAAAAAATTGTTTAATAATTGTTTGACAGTTATTAATTCACTGAAAAGAAGCTTTCGGTGGTTCGTACATCTGCAATATTCGCTCAATTGCCGGATCATATTTAAAAATCTTGTTTTGGAAAATGACTTCATTTTTTTTATATTCAGAAATACTATAACGTTAAAATCGCTTTTACTATATTGTATGTATAGTTTTGGAATTTGGCGTGTTGGTAGCTGTAGTCTTACGGATAAGAAGATACAAAACGTCATCCCACGTTGTTAAATTCTCTATAGCGGGCGATGACTTTTCCAGCAACAAATTTGGAATGGATTTTTTCTTTTTTAAGTTTTTGGTATTGGAAATGGATTCCACTTCGCTCCAAAACGTCGGAATACAATATGGTGACCGCTGTTATTGATATAGATTATTGAGATTAAGATTAACACTTGTCATCGCTAAAATTCTTTTCTTATATGACTTTAGAGATACCATACTGATTAGGTATAATTTTATTACCTAAGCCTGCTGAGAAAATGCATTTGTGTCGGCCGGAGGCTACCTTTTTTTCATACTAACAGTTAAAGTGTTCTGATATGAAAGATTTAATAATTGTAAATACAGCAAAACTGAAAGCAGTACACTCTTAATTTTGTTAAAAAATTTTTGTTTAATGTACATGTGAGAGGTTACCATTTAAATTGTTAGGGAATTTAGAAGGTAATCATATCTTGTGAAGATTTTGGCACTATGAATATTCTCTGCAATATTTTGGATAGATGTTGTTTATGCAAGCTGATTTTCCTTTTATAACATATTGATTCCTTAAGGGTTGTAAAACCCCACTTTACGAGGTTTTACCTAGCACTGCATGACTTCTTTTCATTCTTTTTTTTTGTTGCGGTACTCGGTGCGGGTTTACATTTCCTTACTTACTTTACTTTACTTTTCTCTTGTCCGCACAGATTATCGTAACAAATAAATTGGAGATCAATTTAGATGAACAATCTAAAGCTCTACATGTGTTTAATAGTGTGGAAGCAAATGATACTTTTTTGGCAGCGACTATCATATTGTCGGAGCTCACTTGCAAGCGCTTAAAGAAAAGTATGTAACTTGTTATTCATTTTCGGTGCATTTGCTGCTAGTTTTGGTTTCCTTTTTGCTAAATGGGCTTTAGTATTACTTCGCCAAGTATTCGAAATATTTACTTCTCGTTTGCAAAGTTTACAATAAACAATATTTGGGGCTGAATTTGATTTGAGTTTTACAAACGGATAGTTGTTTGATAACTCTACAATGAAATAACATTTTCGTTTTGGTGACAACATTATAGAACATTTAATTTATACACAAGAGTAAAACGTATAAATTAGAGCAGACACTGATAGCGGTCAAGATACGATAATAAAAATGATAGTCTTAAATGTTAGATTTAAGCCCTATGTTTGTAGTTTATTACTTCACAGCTGCGAAGCATCGATATTGGGAAAAAAATGAGTAGGTTAAAAGATTGTGAGATGAGGTGCTATAGGACAGTGTTTAAGATAAACATAACTGATAAAGTTAATACCTCTAAGATCTTAGAAATAATTCAAGAACATAGAAGTATGACAGTGCAGTTAAAAGAAAACGTGTGTATTGTTCTGATTGTTTGGAATCACCTTGTCAATCCTTCGTAGTAATAGAGATAACATTTATTTACAAGTTAAAACATTGATATGAACTTATTGTACATTAACATTAAAAGCATGGCATGCACAGGAATTAAATGCTTTTGTATGCGTATCTAAATTGCAAATGTCTTTAACACTAGAACTGATACTACTTCAGTTTGTAAAGTTGCAGAACTAGTTTCTATGTTGACAAATTAGATTTTGCGGCTTCACACAGAAGACCTAGGTCTGGAGTCGTGTAGGTGATGATGTCCATGGTCATAAGTAACCCTGGTGCGGTTTATACTAAACGCAATGCGGCTCTCGTGGTGGTGATTGCAGTCCGATTTCTACAGCTTCGGTACCTGGTGGCTGGTTGACGGTCGTTGACATACCGACGGCTTTCTTGGTTGGTAGACATTGGAAGGGTTTGATGGCGGAGAGTTTCCAACCCTGGCGTACTTTTTGGCGTTACTTTAGAAAGTGGATCTGATGCAGTGGTGGTCTCGGCAGTGGATCGGTCCAAGGTATAGCAGGAGCCTGTCCGTAGAGTTATGAGAAATCGCTTTATTTTATTTCATTAGATTTGGAGGTCACAATCAGATAATCTGAACGCAAACTCTTAGTGCACTAGGAGCTTGGTAACTTTTGCCTTGCACTATTCCTAAATTTTCTTTAAAAAGTTTGGTGGTTTTCTTAAAAAGAGAACAAACAGCAGTGATTTTCTCTGCGTCTAGAGCTCCATTTATACCAGAATTTGTTTGCATTGTACGTTCGAACGGTTTCATTTGTATTCGAGGGGTGTTAGACTAGTCAATTATTGGTTAAAAGATGTCTTATGCGTGCATACTATTTACCTGCATGCTGCGTGCTTCTTGGTTAATTAGTTAGGAGTATGGTTGGTTGCATTCTATTACATACTCCACTTTTAGTGACGGCATTAGTCACGATAAAAGTGATATTTTTCTTAGGGAAGTGTACTTTTCCATCATTTTTTGTAATTGTCGTTAGAGGTGTACATCTTTATTCTTTTGAATTCCCGTCGTCTGTTTCTGAAGATTTGTTCTTCATGTATGTTGTGGTTTGAATGTTGATTGAAATAGTTGTTATCTTGCCCTGTTTGTCTATGGTGATAGTTTTGTCGTCCATATGGATTACTTTGTATAACCCATCGTACGTACGTTATCAAGCATTTTTGTTGCTTCTGCAGTATAAAAAATGTGACGAGTTTTTAACCCTTTCTTTGAATATGAATGTTTGTCTAAGTCTATGCTTGGTGCCTTGTACTGGTTGTAGTCGTTGAAAGTGGTAATATAGCTAGTTTGCAAGTGCCATAGTATGTGTTTGTTTTGTTGACTTGCTTGAACTTGCAAAGAATTCTCCTGCTAAACGTAGCGTTTCGCCAAAAGTCTGTAGCTGTAGCGTTTAGCTTTTTCTCTCAAACATTTCTGATTTCGAGGAGGGCTAAAGTTAGTGCTTCTGTATGCTTTCTGTCTCGTGGCAGATCAATGCAGTTTTCAATTCTTGGTGAAATCGTTCCACTATGCCAGTAGACTGCGGGTGATATGCTTTTGTACGGATTCTTGGGAATCCGATCAAAGCTTCTAATGGTTTCGATAGTTGTGATTCAAACGACCGACCTTGATCTGTAGTGACTCTGAGTGGTATGTCAAAGTGCGAAATTCAATGTTCCATAAATGCTCTGGCTACCGTTTGCCCTTCAGTGTTTTGCAGAGGTATTGCCCCTGGCCATCTTGTAAAGTTGTCGATGCATGTGAATATGTATCGGTATCCCTCTGTTACGGGTAATGGTCCGACAGTGCGTTTCTGTGAATACATGCCATGTGACTTTGGCTTTTTGACATTAGATACAACTTCGTGTTCACCCTACGGTCTGAGTTGATGCAGACCAAACCAACTTTTGAGTAACCAGCTTCGTGGTTGCCTTTATTCCTGGGTGTGCTAAGTTGTGAATGCTTGCGAAAACTTCTTTTCGTATTTCTTTTGTTACAAAGGGGCGATCTATTGTTGAAAAGCCACAAAAATTGTATGAGCAAAGTTCGAGATTTGTATTAGTCTGTAACTCACGCTTGACTTGTTATTTTCCCCGAAAAATTTAAACTTCTTATCGTTTTGCTGGAAATTGGAGCTGTTTGAAGTCGACACCATCCATCCTTGAGAGTATATTTACGACAATGTGTTTCCCCTCAAAGTGCGTTTGACGAGTGTTAAATATTGACTTTTGTAATTCAGATATCTAAATTACCTGGGCGTACATTTTTTGAATTTCAGTCGAAAAGCGAAAGTTAGAGGTTTGTGGTCCGTGTAGATTGTAAAAGATCTACCTTCTAATGTGTTTAAACTGTTTGATAGTTAGGTAAATTGCTAGAAGATTTCGGTCGCGTGCAAGATATTCTGTTTAGGTGTCAGTTAGTTTTCTGAAATACCAAACTAAAGCTTGTCATTGTTGATTGCTTCATTGTTGGATTACAACGCCGACAGCAAAATCTAAAACATTCGTTGCTATAAATAGTTTTGTGTCGGGGAGTGGATGTGTGAGTAACACGGCTTGTGCTAGCTGTGTTTTGTCCTTTTCGCTTGTGCCATTGATAGGCGCGTTGATTTTTATTTTGCGTTTCAGTAGGTTGTCGTGGGTAGCTTGTAAGTCAGCTGTTCGTGTTATGAAATGTCGGTAATAATTCAGCATATCTAACAATCGTTTGGGTTTTATGGCAGTCTCAGGTTTATGAAATTTTGAATAATACAAACTTTTTTGGTTGTAGTTTGGTGCCACCTTTGGTGATGAGGTAACCGAAAAATTTAACTTCATCTTGTCTAAATATGTATTTAGCAGGGTTTATGACCACGCCGTAATCTTTTAATCTATGAAAGAGAATTTCCAATGTTTGTCGTGTTCTTCTTCAGACTGAGATGCTACTAGAATGTCGTCGATGTAGTCGTAACAGAAATCAGTCCGCTTGAAACCTTGTCCATGATTCGTAGAAAATTTTGTACAGCGTTTCGTAATCCAAAGGCATTTATAGACATTTAAATAAACCAAAAAGTGTTATTATAGTTGTCTTTTCTGTTTCTTTCAGTTAAAGATATTTGGTGATGATATGTTCTGGAAAGATCGATTGTAGACAAAATTTTCAGGCCTTGCAGTTTTGTGCAAAATTTTCCACAAATGGGATAGAGTACCAATCAGGGTATGTGCGAGCCTTCAAAGCACTGTAGTCTGTACAGGGTCTCCACTCTTTGTTGTGTTTGATAACCAAATGTAAGAATGATGCCCATTGTAGTGAATTCGTTTTTGGCGATCTTGAGTTTGTTAGGCGCCAATTTGCGTGGACGACTGTATACTGGAGGTCCTTCTGTCGTTAGAATGTGATATTCGGTACTTTATTAGAGTAGGTAAATCTCTTGGACGGGTTATGTCCGAGTATTTAGTAAGGATTTTATGGTGTTTTAAACTAGATATCGTGGTCTATATCGCACTATGTTTATTAATGCCGCGTTGACTTTTGGTCAGAAGTTTTGTATCTTAGTCGACAACTTTCTTGTTTTTTTGCGTTAACCTATAATTCATGATGTGCGAATAAATCCATACCAAAGACGGGTTCCTTGACGTCGGCGATGACGGATTGTCAAGTGAATGGTCGCCTTAGTTTCAGATCTAATATTATTTTGATAGTACCATATGTGTTTGCGATCGTCTTATTTCCTGCGAATAATTGCTGGTTCGTCAATTTGAGTATTCTACAGATCTTGCTTCTTGGGTATACACAGGGGCCTACATCAGTGTGGAGTAAAAATTCCATAGACGTGGTGCTACCTTTTATGTACAAGCGCCGTGAAATGCAATGCAGGGAATTATCCGCATCTAATTGTTGCGTTCAGCGTTTCCCTGTGCCGTGAAATTACAAGGCTATGTACATTTGCGTGCTGTGGTTCCGAATTTATAGTGGAATTCGCATAACTCTTTAGGTTGTTGCTGCCGTAGTGCGCTTTGTCTATGTTGCCATGTTCGGAACAATGGTTTAGAAAGATTTTGGCTGCCGTGTTTAGTTAAATTGCTTTGTGTTTGGTGGAGTTGAAATTTAAGTGCGGCTACTTCTTACGTAACCTTTTCCAGGTGTGTAGCGTGATGTGCAGATTGCGTTTTGTAGAGGACATCTACTAAACAAAAATAGGAAAAATAGAAGAACAAGACACGTTCTAAGACATTTGGGCAATAGTGCGGGATATATTACACGCTGAGACAGGACAAAAGAGAGCTAAAGGTAGACCTAAATCAGACTATCGTACACAGATGGTGAAAAAGGTAGGCTGTGAGAATTTCAGGGAAATATGCAGGTTAGCTCAGAATAGCAAACAACGGTGGTACGCGTCCAACCAGTTCCAGGACTGAAAACGTAGAAAAATCACAATTCCGGTTCCACTGGCCCAGAAAGGTGGAATTTGTACGGCAACCATGTTTACTTGCTTGGTTATTTTAAACAGTTTAAAATGTCGGTAAGCACTTAAATTAACCGGTGTTAGCTCTATCACATTAACGTTTTGGATGGTCACGTCGGGCGGTCACTAATGTGGTGTTATGCTTATTTGGAGCCACCTTGTCGATACTTCGTAGCAACAGAGATAACGTTTATTTACAAGTTAAAATATTGGAATGAACTTATTACATATCGATATTAAAAGCATGACACGCACAGTTAATATTTAGAAATGTTCTAGTGTGGGTAATTAAATTGCAAATGTTGTTAACACTAGAGTTGAAAGCACTTTAGTTTCTAAAGTTGCAGGACGTGCTTCTATGTTGAACAATTGGATGTTGCATCTTTACGACGAAGACCTGGGTTTGGTGTCGTGTAGGTGACGATGTCCATGGTTGTAATTATGCCTGCCATGGCCTACTCTGAATGTAATCTTGAAATTTGTTTGTATTGTACTTTCGGACGGTTCTATTTGTACTTCAAGATGTGTTAGACGAGTCCATTATTGATTGAATTGTTTTACCTGCATGCTATTTATTTGCTTGCTGCGTGCTTATTTGTCAATTAGTTAGATATATTGTTGGTTTCATACTCCTACAGGCGGAAAGATGGTTTATTGTTTCTAGGCGTAAACGAATGATTAGGGCAGTAATAGAAGGTAAGACAAAAGGAATCGTATGCAGACAAATACAATGATTCAAGTAATTAGATTTTATTAAGAAAAGCGTATATGCAAATAGTTACAGGGCATCGAAAGGACTAAATCACTATAAGAAACTAGAGAGCTGCGACAAATGACCTTAAGGAAGTGATTAAAAGAGAGCAAAAAGCAAAACATGTTTGAACATTCTTGGAATGCAAGGTGGGCCCATTTTGTAAAGTTATAAAATTTAAAGACTGTTCTGGAACTGAGTATGAAGTTCGCATCAATGAATTTAATTTGGGTTTTTGTTTATAAGATGTAATAAACGTCCAGTTTCCTGCTGTCCGCCACCGCTGTGTTTTTTTAATATTCTAATTTTAATTATGCCACGGCTAGCTCAGTTTAATTCACACAGAGTGCACAACGTTACGATGATCAAATAATTTTACCCTTTTTCCCTTAAATCCTACCTGCTTAAAATGATAAAACGAAGTCGATCAGCATTTGTATAGTGAAAAAAAATAATCTCTACATGTCACCTTTTTTCAATTTGACAAATAAACCCTTGAATCAATTAATAATATCTAGATGATTTATCCCAAAAATTGTATCTCTTTTTCTTTGATTTAAAGTCACCAAAACGACGCTTTTACTGAAAAATCTAGAACGTTCAAGACCTATCCCCCTTTTTACTTAAATTTCTACGTTTTTAACAATATTTTTGTTGATTCCTTACAAAATCGAAAATATAGTCAGTGTTTAAATTAAAATTTGAAATGATTCCTTATACTAGTTAGCCCTGGCCTTTGGTTTTCCTGGTGTGTCCTTTTCCCCTTTGGTCTGCTGCTACGTGTTGTGGATCAACCCCTCCTTATTATCTTCAATCGAGTTGCTTCGTTAAAACAGTGCTCTGCTTTGTGCTCCTTCACGTGAGTTTGAACCAATAATTTTATTTAGTATTGTTAATTTTTGTTTCCAAAATTTACCTCGTGCTTTACTTGAATTTCTAGTGTGTTACTTAAATTTACCTGAACGCTGTATCTCCCAACTTCGTTTTTTCGGGTGCAACTTAGATATGGCACAGTGCCATCTGTTTTAAAGTTTGCGCTCTATATAATGCGCTTATTTTTGCCTATTCTGTAATAGATCTTTGAAGTGTATTGAAATATACAAAATATACAAAATATACAAAATATACAAAATATACAAAATATACAAAATATAGAAAATATACAAAATATACAAAATATAGAAAATATAGAAAATATACAAAATATACAAAATATACAAAATATAGAAAATATACAAAATATACAAAATATACAAAATATACAAAATATAGAAAATATAGAAAATATACAAAATATACAAAATATACAAAATATACAAAATATACAAAATATACAAAATATACAAAATATACAAAATATACAAAATATACAAAATATACAAAATATAATACAAAATATACAAAATATACAAAATATACAAATATAAAAATATACAAAATATAAAAATATACAAAATATACAAAATATATAAAATATATAAAATATACAAAATATACAAAATATACAAAATATAATAAAATATACAAAATATACAAAATATAAAAATATACAAAATATACAAAATATACAAAATATACAAAATATACAAAATATACAAAAATATAAAAATATACAAAATATACAAAATATACAAAATATACAAAAATAATAAAAATATACAAAATATACAAAATATAAAATATACAAAATATACAAAATATACAAAATATAAAAATATACAAAATATACAAAATATACAAAATAATATATACAAAATATACAAAATATACAAAATATACAAAATATACAAAATATACAAAATATATCAAAATATACAAAATATACAAAATATAAATAAAATTACAAAATATACAAAATATACAAAATATACAAAATATAAAAATATACAAAATATACAAATATAATCAAAATATACAAAATATACAAAATATACAAAATATACAAATATACAAAATATACAAAATATACAAAATATACAAAATATACAAAATATACAAAATATACAAAATATACAAAAATATACAAAATATACAAAATATACAAAATATACAAAATATACAAAATATACAAAATATACAAAATATACAAAATATACAAAATATACAAAATATACAAAATATACAAAATATACAAAATATACAAAATATACAAAACATGCAAAACATACAAAGCATACAAAACACATAACCCACAAACTACGCAAAACAAACAAAATATACAAAATACACAAAACATGCAAAAATACTAAATATACAAAAATATACAAAATATACAAAATACACAAAATATATAAAATATATAAAATATACAAAATATACAAAATATACAAAATATACAAAATATACAAAATATATAAAATATACAAAATATACAAAATATACAAAATATACAAAATATACAAAATATACAAAATATACAAAATATACAATAATACAAAATAGACAAAATATACAAAATACACAAAATTCACAGATATACATGTAAAGATTGTGCAAAAATGCATCGAACATAACGGTGATGTCTTTGCACATTTAATATAGATTTTTTTTGTAATTAAATAATAAAAGGAAAATTGAATTTTGTCAGAAAAATACACAACCGACATGTCTAAAAGATGAAAATGGTAATAATGAGGATATTTTACGTTTTAGTCCAATATTGCACTGAATCATTGATGTTTTATTGAAGATTTGCGAACTATATGGTCAAAAATATACAGGGCGTTCTATTTAAAAAAAAACTATTTTCCTTTTTACTTGTAAACGCTCTGCTCTATTGTTTTCTGGATTCGCCATTTTACTCAGCAGGAAAATGCCACTACTGTACTAATTTAACCGACTTTGTATCTATAATAATAAAAGGGTTAGCAATAGTACGCACTTAATTTGGTACAGGCTGTATAAAATACAACAAGTTAAAATGCCTTCCACTTCAATTCTATAGTATACAATTACGTAGCTTTAAATTATATGTCTAACAAATTGCATCTTCAAACTATATCCGATTACATTGCATCGAATAAAAAGTATAATAAAGTGATACAGGAGCACATTTAAAACCTAATTCGTTAATTAATCCTCTCTGTTTTCTTACATAGAAAGGCCATTTTTCTGTTGGGCTTGTGTATACAACTTTGTAAAAACCGGAAAATGTCAAAGCTATTGCGCATGTGAAATACCGCAGTGAATATTGATCACACTGCAGCATTTTGCTTATTTTTTCGTTTAGGTACACAAACAAGCAGTGTTGCCAATATATAAGTGGTCCAGGGATGCGGCAATGGGAAGAAACTATTGACTACATTTTCATATCAGTTCTGAAAATGTATTTAAAATATTTTTGATAATTATATTCACACTATTAAAACTTTGTTTAGGTATTTTAGGTTGCATAGAAAAAATTGTAATTTTAATGTTAATCAATTTGAGGCTTTGGAAATGCATATATTTCTTTATTCGAAATGAAATCTTTTTAAACAGCCAGTAACTGGAAAATTTTCCACAATGAACTTCAAAGCAGTTAACTTTAAGCTTATAATTTAAACTGTTTTCTGTTTGACTAGAAGAGATATTTAATTTAAAAGTAAATCATGTTTGACGTGGCAGGTTTAGCAATGTGCATTAGGGTACAAAAATTAAAGTTGTTATTAAATTAAGATTTAATTCTAGAATGTATTTAGTACCACACTAAAATGTAGAAGACCTTTTGTTTTCAGATGTTCATTAAATTTTATGCATATGACGTATATATATATATATATATATATATATATATATATATATATATATATATGATTGCAGCTGCATCATTAAAAATTTTTATTCAGAGCGCAAACAAATACTCAATAACTAAATTTTCAAGTAGCAGTCTGCATAATCGTTCGTTTAGAAAACGTATGTTGGGTTTGTTTCCGATACTGAAATTACGGGGTAGTTTAGATTAGCAATAATGTTTTCCGTTTTTACAGGAGCGTTGTCGGCGATGCTTTGCCGCATCGCGAATATGCGCACTATAACTCCAGCAACATTCTGAAGCTGTACTGGACCTTAATTCATTGATTTCGGTCTGATTTTGCGTTGATAGGTTTCTGGTGTAGCATCGTTGAAACGAAGCTTCTTTATTTGCCATTTTAAGTGCAAGCATTAAATATTTTTTGACTGGTTATACAAATAACTACTTAGTATAATATTGTTTAGCTTTTGACAATGATATATTTTTGTGCATTGAAATAGTTACCCGCTTCTACCCCATATTGTAAATTAGTAGCAGCAAAGTGCTTTTTTTTAGAACCTGGTAAGAAAGAGGAAGTTAATTTACGAGTTGCAAAAATTATAAGTACCAATTGTAATACTAATAAAATGATAATTTCAGCATCCACAGGAGTCGCCCATATTACAATTGTGTCAGCTGCCATCTTGTTTTGTAATAAATTACGATTTACCTTCCTCGCCCGATTCTGATGGTGCAGTAAATTTCTGTAGGTAAATTGGCTTGCAAATGTTTACCACTCATCCGTTTAACTTGGAATCACTTTTCAACTCGAGACAACAATTAGAACAACAACAAGCTCGTGGTAAGTTTCATGCTTTAAATGTTGTTGAGTTTGCATCAGTTATAAAGCTTCCTACAAAGCATTTGTGTTTAAACTTTGATAACTTAAACAGTTCCATTGACTAACGGCGAACATGGCTGTTTTCTTTGGATTCGTACGAGTGTTGCCAACTTATAAATAAATTTAATTAAAATTAAAATTAAAATTAAAATTAAAATTAAAATTAAAATTAAAATTGAAATTGAAATTGAAATTGAAATTGAAATTGAAATTGAAATTGAAATTGAAATTGAAATTGAAATTGAAATTGAAATTGAAATTGAAATTGAAATTGAAATTGAAATTGAAATTGAAATTGAAATTGAAATTGAAATTGAAATTGAAATTGAAATTGAAATTGAAATTGAAATTGAAATTGAAATTGAAATTGAAATTGAAATTGAAATTGAAATAGAAATTGAAATTGAAATTGAAATTGAAATTGAAATTGAAATTGAAATTGAAATTGAAATTGAAATGGAATTGGAATTGGAAATCGAAATCGAAATCTAAAGAAAAGTCGAAATCGAAACGAAACAAGAAATCGAAATCAAAAATCGAACAAATCGAAAATCGTAAAAATCGAAATCGAAACGAAAACGAAAACGAAAAGTCGAAAAGTCAAAACGTAAACGAAACGAAAACGAAAACGAAACGAAAACGAAAACGAAAACAAAGTCCGAAACTGAAAGTAAAGCCAAACCAAAAGTCACAAGCCGCAAGTCACAAATCAAAAGTCAAAAGCCAAAAGTCAATAGTCAATAGTCACGACTCATGTGTCACAAGCCACTAGTCACAAGCCACAAGCCAAAAGCACAAGCCGACAAGTCACAAACAAGTCAAAGCAAAGTCAAAGTCAAGAGTCAAACGTCAAAGTAAAAGTCAGAAATGAAAACTAAAGTCAAACCAAAGTCAAAGTACAAAACAAAATCAAATGCAAACAAGATCACAATAAAATCAAGATCAAGATCAAATCAAAATCAAAATCAGAAATAGAAAGCAAATCGAAATCAGAAGTCAGAAACGAAATCAGAACACGAAATCAGAAATCGAAACAAATAAATCATAGAAAACAAACAAAACAGAAACAGAATAAAACAAAGAAAGAAACAGAAATCAAAACAGAAACATAAACCGAAACTTAAACCGAAACATAAACAGAAACATAAACAGAAACATAAACAGAAACATAAACAGAAACATAAACAGAAACATAAACAGAAACATAAACAGAAACATAAACAGAAACAAAAACGGGAACAGAAACAGAAACAAACAGAAACAGAGACGAAACAGAAACAAAACGGAAACAGAAACAGGAAACACGTAACAGGAAACAGGAAGAACAGGAAACAGGAAAGCAGAAACAGGAAAACAGAAACAAACAGAAAGCAGAGCAATTGCAAACAGAACAAAACGGAAACAGAAACAGGACAGAGCAGAACAGAGCAGAACAGGAAACAGAAGACAGGAAACAGAAACAGGAAACAGAAGACAGAAACAGAAACAGAAACAGAGCAGACAGAAACAGAACAGCAGAAACAGAAACAGAGCACGAAACAGAAACAGAAACAGAAACAGAAACAGAAACAGAAACAGAAACAGACAGAAACAGAAACAGAAACAGAAGCAGAAACAGAAACAGAAACAGAAACAGAAACAGAAACAGAAACAGAAACAGAAACAGAAACAGAAACAAACAGAAACAGAATTGAAACAGAAAAAAAACGGAAACAGAAACAGGAAACACGTAACAGGAAACAGGAAACAGAAACAGGAAACAGAAACAGGAAACAGAAACAGAAACAGAAACAGAAACAGAAACAGAAACAGAAACAGAAACAGAAACAGAACAGGAACAGGAACAGAAACAGAAACAGGAACAGTAACAGGAACAGGAACAGAAACAGATACAGATACAGATACAGATACAGAAACAGAAACAAATATAAATAGAACCAGAGGCAGAGACAGAGACAGAGACAAACAGAACCAGTACCAGAACCAGAACCAGAACCAAAACCAAATCAAAGCAAACCAAACCCAAAATCACAACCACAACCATAATCAAAACCAAAACCAAAACCATCACCTCGAGTAAGACCAAGACCATGATCAAGACTAATACCAAGATCCAGACCAAGACCAAGACTAAGACCGACACCACGACCAAGATCTAGACCAAGACCAAAACCAAGACCAAATCCAATGCCAAGATCAATACCAATACCAATACCAAGACCAAGATTAAGACCATGACCAAAATCAAGACCAAGACCAACATCAAGATCAAGACCACGACCATAACCAAAACCAAGACCAAGACCAAGATCAAAACCAACACTAAAACCAAAACCAAAACCAAATCCAAGATCAAGACCAAAACCAAGACCAAATCCAAGACCAAACCAAGACTAACACCAAGACCAAGACCAAGACCTAGATCTTAACCAAAACTAAAACCAAAACCAAAACCATCACCTCGAGTAAGACCAAGATCATGATCAAGACTAATACCAAGATCCAGACCAAGACCAAGACTAAGACCGACACCACGACCAAGATCTAGACCAAGATCAAAACCAAGACCAAATCCAATGCCAAGATCAATACCAATACCAATACCAAAACCAAGATTAAGACCATGACTAAAATCAAGACCAAGACCAACATCAAGATCGAGACCACGACCATAACCAAAACCAAGACCAAGATCAAAACCAACACTAAAACCAAAACCAAAACCAAATCCAAGATTAAGACCAAAACCAAGACCAAATCCAAGACCAAACCAAAACTAACACCAAGACCAAGACCTAGATCTTAACCAAAACCAAAACCAAAACTAAAACCAAAACCAAAATAAACCAAAACCAATACCAAAACCAAGACCAAGGCCAAGGCCAAAACCAAGACCTAGACCAAAACCCAAACCAAAACCAAAACCAAAACCAAAACCGAAACCAAAACACTAACCAAAATCAAAACCAAAATTCAGAATCAGAATCAGAAGCAGAATCAGAATCAGAAGCAGAAACAATCAGAATCAGGATCAGGACCAGGATTAGGATCAGGATCAGGATCAGTATCAGTTTTAGGATCTGGATCAGGATCAGGATCAGGATCAGGATCATAAGCGGAACCGGAATCGGAACCAGAACCAGAACCCGAACCAGAACCAGAACCTGAACCGCAACCGGAATCGGACTCGGATTCGGATTCGGACTTGGTCTCGGACTCGGACTCGGATTCGATCTCGAAATCGGAATCACAATCGTGATCGGAATCGCAATTAGAATTAAGATTCAGATTCCTATTCAAATGCAAATTAAAATTAAAATTTAGAAATTAAAATGTTTCAATTTAAATTAAAAGTTAGATTTTTTAATATTTTAAATAAATTAGTAATTAAAAATTAAAATTTCTTTTAAAATTAGTAAAAATTTTTCTTTTATTATTTTTTTAATTACAAAAGTAAATAATTAACAATAAAAATTAAAAACTAATAATTAAAATTTAATTTAACAATGACGTTAAAAATAAAACAAAAATGAAGTACTTGAAATATAAGTGTAAAATATAAAATGCAGTAAAATAATATAATATAAAAGTGAAAATAACAATAAATATAAATAAAAATAAACATTAAAATTACACTATTGGTAACTCAAAAATAAGGATAAAATATAAACTTGTAACGATAAGACATACGCTTAAAAAAATGGACTAGGAATATAAACTGCATTTTGAGAAATTTAACATTATTTGTGAATAAGATTGTGGTATATGTGTGTGAAATGATCGGTTATACTGCTTATGCTATTGGTTTGTCGTTGGATGTGAATTATTTCTAGTGTGTTTCTTTTGGTATCATTTCATTCAGTGTCTATTATACTAGTATTCTTAAAGTCAAATTTATGCATTTCATTTAGCGCGTGGTTAGTAAGGACTGAATCTTTTTATGCTTTCGAACGGAGTATTAATGTTCAAATATTCTTTCTTCAAGATACTATTTTGTATTACCAATGTATGAGCTATCACATCCTGTACATTCTATTTTGTATACACAATGGGTTCTATTTTTTTTATGGGAGTTGGTAGTTTGAATTTTGTAAATATGGCGTTGTTACTATTATTTTTGAATTATCAAATTCAAATATTATTATATAAAAGAAGGTCAAGAAATACCAATCGAAAATTATATAATAATCGTGTCCAAGACCTTATGTTTTTCTTTCTTTCAATTACTAGCTCGATTGAAATGATCATTTGGGATTTGCATAAAAGTCTAAGTTATTATTTCATCTTATTATATATATATATATATTACTCATATTTAGACCAGGGTAGAAAATTAAATAATCAAATCAAATAATTTTAATTACCGTGTATAAGGAATTTCATTAAATAATACGCTTTATTAAAACCTTGAAGCATAAATAAACTCGGTCGTTTCAGTAAAAATAAGAAATTTAAATTATCTATAAGACGCTTTACATCAAAAGAAGCAGTATTGAAAAGCGCAGTGGATAATTTAATTATTCCTAAACAAATGGAAATTACGTGCAAAGTTTATATTAATTAACCCTATTTTAAGTAACGGGTAGTAAAACAAAGTGTACATATAATAATTAATATTTAAGGTGTATTCGCTAAAAAATGAAAAGGATGGAAATCAATTTTAATTGGAGTTAATTAAACCGTTAATAACATATAATAAGCATAAAAGGCTTGTGAAAACCCAATAATAGTCAAATCGTAGGAAGGTTATTTAAAATGTTACGTTTGAAAACACCTGCGTGTTTTAAAAGGCAATTTCAAGTTAATTTGTTTGGATAAACATGTTGATTCTAAGGATATTGGAAACGATCAGATGCTTTAGCAGGAAATACAGAACACCTGCGTATTTTTAAAAAGCTCATTCTGCGTAAATTTGGCAAATAATTAATGTTTCAAAGAATCTTGGAGAAACCGGGACTTAGTATTCACGAGAATGTGCGATACGGGTTTATTAAACCCAGATAACAGTCCGCGTGGACTAAAATATAATCGATAATAAAGAATCTAAATTTGCACCAATACGAACAGGTTAGAAAAGGAAAGAGAAATGCGTCAAGCAAAGACACATATTGTAAAGGGCGGGATTTAAGCAACGTCAAGGGGTTGCGATTGGTTAAAAATAGGATGCATATATCAGAGGTAGAACAACAATTTCTGTATAAAAGTAATTAGTTTTTCTCGGACAACTTTGCGGGCCGTGTTGAAATTTTCTGAGATCTCAATGGGGTGAGGACTAAATTCATAAAATCGACGTGCAGGCTACAGACTGGGAACGTAGAATGAGGAATTCGTTGGAATTACCCGTTTTAGGGAACAAAGCGACGTGTCGGCTATTCGCTATATATACAGGCGGGAATATGTGTTTCGCTCTCTTAGACTCTTAGACTTTCGACGATTCGATGCGTTAAAAGCTCGGGCATCCGCGACTTGATATTAAACAGTGCATTTTAGTTTGATTAAATAATTTAAAGTGTGCTAGTATATTTTAGTGACTCAAAATAATTGGTTATTTTACGTGCTAACATGAATGTACTTCAGTGCACTTAGATACAAGGTAATAAAAGTTTATTATCACGGTACCAATTAGTAAAATTTACAACGACAAATGTATACCCAAAAGTAGGCAGTTTTGGCGTATATTGGTAATATTGGTAAAAGGAAGTATGAATTTCTTTGCTATTTTGCGGGGTGTTAATGACTAAATGGTTCGTAAATGTGTCTGCATCCACTGAACCAGAGGCAGATATACACAGATGAGTTCCGGAAAAGCCTAGAAACAACTTTAAATTAATGGTGATGGAGAACATTTTTAAAGCGTTGACAACTTGAAGCTGTAAATAGAATCCGGTTGGAATGGTGTGATTTACAAAGGGACGATTACACTGAAGCTACGAGGACAATAACCTTCAGGTAAATTGTACTATTTTGTTTGACATTTTTGTGTGTATTGAATGACTTTATAATTGATTTACTTTAAATGGACATTAGTGGAATTTTTCTAACCATAAAATTTTAATTTTAAGATGAAATTTGCTTGTTTAAGTAAAAGGGTATTTTGTTTTGATGTTCGGGAATAGGATGAAACTTTGGGTAGGTCTTTGAGCTCAATTAGACAAACCTGGTTAATTAACGTAAAGGGTGGTAGATGCTCCTTTATACTCAGACTCCGGTCTGCTTATCTTGTTATATTAATTAGTAGGCATCCAACAAGGACTTTAATTTTGGATGCACAGTAAAATGATAATAAAATTAATCCGGAAATTCTGTTTAAAACTGAATTTTATGTTCAAATTTAATTTGAAAATTTAATGTATTCTGAATATTGATGTAAATAGAGTTAACGTTGATGTTTGTGGTAGGAATGTGTTGTTTAATTTTTATGATTGAGAATGGAAGTTATCTAGAAGAGCAGCCGAGGCGATTAACAGAAGGAATCAACGGACCAGGTGATTTAAAAGGTTTCACAGCATTCTTGACGCCCAACGTGGGGCTCGAATGTTTTTTTTTAAAGGGCCAGTACCTAGAGATATGAGAAGATTCACAGCAATATATATATATATATATATATATATGTGTGTGTGTATATATATATATATATATATATATATATATATATACAAGCTAGTAATTCAAAGAAGGAAAATACAAGGTCTTGGAGAGGATTTGAACCTGTATCTTAGCCTTTCCAGGACTATGCGTTTACCAAGTACACCACCGAGACCGGTGACTATAATTGGAAAATTTACAAATCTAAATCGTGTACACAACTATACATAAACCCAACTTTTAATTACGTTTGGTAATTTTGTCAAGTTTTTGACTTATGTCAATTATAGACAGGAAGCAACGCAAGTTACATATCCCGCAAATCAAATATATGTATAATTAAATTAACTTGCAACATTGTATAATTCAAGGATAGATAATAAAAGGTTAATAGAAGTCAAACAGAAGACTTGAGAACGGATGTGAATACATTGTATTCCAGACGCAACGTGAGACTGCAGGTGCAGGTCACAGTAGGTTACAAAATCGCAATTATTAGAATTAAGATTGTTACTTTATATTGTATAAATGAATAAGGAAATAAACAGACATGATCTCTGCAGATTTCACAAGCAATGTGAGGGGCAGGGACAACATAAATACCCTGGAGAGCCCATGGTAATAGAAACTTGTTAATATGTGTAAATAAAAAGGTTGGATGTCTCGTTGCATTATTTGAGTGGTAATTTCATTTGACTGTATATGTGAGAAAGAGTGAATTTAGGATAGTAGGTATCCAAGAAGAAGTAGGATTTAAAGCTAGCCGGGGTGTGCAGAAATAAGGAGGCGTTCCAAAGGTATTGTAAGAATTTTTTTTTATATACTTTTTTAGCAAATATTTATGACTGCCCAACGACACTGGGACTCGATGGCGATCCTGATATTTTTTTAGAGGTATCCACTGCAATATATATATATATATATATATATATATATATATATATATAATAAGATGGAATAATACTGCACAGCCCACACGGGAAAATAATATTTGAAGTATGCAGTAAGTGTACTGTAATTTAATAACTACATTGTTACAATGAATATAGAAGTGATGTTTTTAAACGTAACTTACATAAAAAATTTAAATTATTAAATTACAATGAATAGGGAAAATTTTTCAATATAACGTTATTTTAAAAATTTTATTAAATAAGCGGAAGGAAGATTTAACCGAAAATGTACTTTTGTAGCCGATTTTTGAAACGAGGATTTTAAATATGGAAAATCTTGTAAGCTGATTTGGACATCAAAATTAAATAGGTAGATATTTAATTGTGAGATGGATAAAGAAACGCTTCGTGGATTTTTGCAAGTATAATTTTTTTGTAACTGATATTTGAATTTTGTCATTTAGTTTAAGATAGTCCTAATAATTTTTTTGTAAAGGATTTTTACAAGGAAGGTTTGTGTTCATAGTTCAAAACACCCTGACCTTTTAATAGATTATCTGTCGAAGATTTTTTGGGCAAACAAATCTTACAAGCATGGCAATAAACAAAGTCAAGTAAAATATCCATAAAAGAAGAAATTTAATTCTGTAAATTTAAAGGTAAGGAAAATTTTTTATAAAAAGTACTCCTTAGAGATTATCTTATGTTTAAAAGGAACAATGTTGTAAATGTTTTATATGCTTTTGTATGAGAGAAAATATTTCATGGTGTTTAAGTGCCTTGTGATATTGCTGTGTTTGATTTTATTTTGAACCCTGTCAATTCCGCTGAGCTAGCCAGGCAAAGTTAGAAAGAAAGGTAAGTGAACAACTACAAGTTTTACAAATTACTGTATCTGTATCACAGCACTCTTTTAGTGATGCTTTCAACGCGGCGTTACCACAGCACTCTTTTAGCGACGCATTCAACGCGAGGCGTTGTCACAGCACTCTTCTAGTAACGCCTCAACGTGCGACTCTTTTCACATTGCTGTTTCAGTGCCGCTCCAACACAGGTCTTTTCACATCAATATATGTATATGTATATATATATATATATATATATATATATACATATATATATAAAACATAAAATGTATCTGTGTATCTGTAAATAAACTCTTATGAAAACATAAAAACTTTTTCACCTATACAAATCGAGCTAATAATTGTATTGCCATTGACAAAACAATAACTTTATTATTTCACAAGAGGAAACATCCACTGACCGGTTTCAGCTTCCTTAAGCTTCGTCAGAACGAATTAGTTTCTAACAACCCTATAAAATAATCGAAGCTACTATACTGATATAAGTTCGAAGGAATCTTTGTACTATGGCAAAAGTAAATAATATCGCCATCAGGTGGTAAAACGCTAATACTACTAAGCGGGAAAGTACAAAAATTGATCCGAAAGTACATCGTAGTTCTATAGATAGCTATACAAATGGTTTGCTTTTGAGATTTGCGGAATATTATATCAAAATTTATTTGCAAATATAACAAACCTTCTCGTGGCGACACCCGTTTCTTGCCCCAAAGGTAATTCATAATAATAAAAGCACAAGTTGTTTGCAGTCCACAATACAACTATTAGCTCGATTTATATAAGTGAAAAAGCTTTTGTGATTTTCCTAAGAGTTTATTTACAGATACATCTTATGTTTTATATTGTTGTACACGAATTCCTTATTGCGGACTGCAAATAACTTGCCCTTTTATTATTATGAATTGTTCTTGGGGCTAGAAACGGGTGTCGCCACGAGAAGGTTTGTTATATTTTCAAATAAATTTTGCTGTAACATTCCGCAAATCTCAAAGAGAAAACATACTTGTATAGTCATCTAAAGAACTACAATGTAGTTTCGGATCAATTTTTGTACTTCCACGCGTAGTAGTGTTGGTGTTTTACCACTGGACCGCAATATTATTTTCTTTTGCCTTGGTACAAAGATTCCTTTGAAATTATATCAGTATAATAGCTTCGATTACCTCATAGGTTGTTGGAAACTAATTCGCTGTGACGAAGCTTAAGGAAGCTGAAACCGGTCAGTGAATGTTTACTCCCCTTGTAAAATAAGAAAGCTATTGTTTTGTTAATGGCTATACAACTATTAGTTCGATTTGTATAAGTGAAAAAGCTTTTATGATTTTCATAAGAGTTTATTTACAGATGCATCTTATGTTTTATTTGTGGGCTGCAAATAACTTGTCCTTATAACACATCATAATATATATATATATATATATATATATATATATATATAATGATGTGTTAAGACCTGCTTTGAGGTGTTACTAAAAGGGTGCTGTGATACAGATACAGCAATTTGTAAAACTTGAAATTGTTCACTTATCTTTCTTTTTAACTTTTCCTGACTAGTGCAACGAAATTGAGGAAGTTTTCACAATGAAATAAAATACAGCAATATCACAAAGCATTTATACAGTATGAACTATTTTTTCTCATACAAAAGCATTTACAATATCGTTTCCTTCAAACTAAATAATTTCTAAGAAGTACTGGTTATAAAAAAATTTGTTCCTTACCTTATTTCAAATTTACAGAACTAAATTTCCTTTTTTATGGATGATTAACCTGGTTTTGTTTACTGCCACGACTGTAAGGTTTGTTTGGCCAAAAAATCTTTGACAGATTAATAGGTCATAGTATTTCGAACGCTGATCACAAATTTTCCTGGTAAAAATCCTTTACAAAAAAAAAAATGATTAACACTACTTGCAGAATCCACAAAAACAATCCTCGTAATAAGATACTTTGTTATGCTAAATTGATGTCAAATCAGCTTACAAGATTTTCCATATTTAAAATCTTCGTTTCAAACAACAGCTACCAAAGTATATTTTTGGTTAAATCTTCCTTTTAATTATTTAATAAAATTTTTTTAAATAGCATTATTTTGAAGGATTTTCCTTCTTGTAATTAATAAATTCCATTTTTTATGTAATTTGCGTTTAAAACATCACTCTATATACATAATAATTACCAGATTAAGGTATGCTTACTGCATACCTCAAATATCATCCTTGCAATAATTTCGCGATCGAATTTAAGGATCGACTGCATCTAATGAATCAATCAACTAAATGAATGCCCCTCGTTTTTAATAAACGCTTCCTTATATACACTAAATTATCTATATCCAGAAGGTTAAACGCCTATCTTACGAAATTGTCTTGGAAATCCTAATTAGCGTTCAAATTTGTTGAGTTTTATTACCTAATTATCTGGTTCCAGTTATCCGTGATGCGCGCTGTTCGTCCCGTTCCCACATATACTATTATTGTAGCGTATCGCTTGTCTCCAACAGTGAATGCGAAAATCATAAATAATTTTTATTACCTATTCTAGTGATTTTGCAGGTTTTGTCGTGTTCCGACCGCTTCTAGGAATAAACGATTATCTATTAATTAGTTTATTTACGTAGTTCTAAATACCGATGACTCATCCTTTTATATTCCAGAAAATTCTTTATTTAAAATACATTTCTGTAATCTACAAGCTAATTAATTTAAACTTTAATTGGTTTGTAATGCAAAAGGGGTTGCATTTATAGATATATTTGCTTTCATGTTTTAGTATCATTATCATCATTAGGTCTTCAGTTCTGGAACTGGTAAGACGCGTTCCATCATTGATTCCTATGCTGAACTAATTTACACATTTCCCTGAAATTTGCACAGTCTGCATCTATTACTATCTGATCTAGGTCTACAGCTACCTCCTTTTCCTATCTCTCTTGTAATATATATATATATATATATATATATATATATATATATACATACATATATATCCTATACTATTTCCCAAAAATGTCTTAGAACGTATTCTGCCCTTCTATTTCTCATATTTTTTTCCACAGATAGCCTTGTTCCCCTATTATTTCTATAACCTATTTGTTATTAACTTTGTCTGTCCATGCTATCATTTTCATACATCTGACGCACAGCATTTCAAAAGGCTGCTACTGTTTATCTGTCTGCTTTTCCTACTGACCGTATTTCTTAGACATACTGTGCTGTGCTCCACACACATGCATTCCACAATTTTCTTCTTGTTTTTATGTTTGTTGTCTTTCATCATAGGCGCTGTTCTTTCTTGTTAGATGCAGTTCGGTCCCCTTCTATTGTTTTACAATTATATACCCTATTTCTCCTACATTCAGTGGTTGTGAAGGGGGGAAAGCAGCCTGTAGCTGCCAAGTTCCCCCAGCGCTTGAACATTTAGGATTTAATATTTTTTCCAAAATATTTTTTCGCACAGTCAACATTAGTTGCAGAAATTTCACAACAAACACATGTAGTTGTTTATAATAATCATCAGATTTATCTTCGCTTATTTTTTCGTCATTAGGTTTTCCGTCTCAAAACTGGTTGGACACGTTCCTGCACTTATTTATATTCCGAGTTACACATTTTCCTGAAATTCTCACACAGCCTGTATACAGCTCGGTTTCCCTTCTATTGTATTCTAATTTTATGCCCTATTTCACCAAGATTCAGTGAAGGGGGTTATGCAGCCTGGGCTGCGAAGATCCCCCAACACTTAGACATTTGCCGAATTAATAGTTTTCCAGTAATTCCCTTCACACAATTAACATTATTTGAGAATATTGCTCAACCAATACTTGTAGTTGCTTATAGTAATCATCATGTTTAGGTACAGTTACTTTTTTCGTCATTAATTTATCAATTTCGGTACTGGTTCGATGCGTACCTTAATTGATTTCTATTCTGAGCTAGCTTACACATTTCCCTGAAATTCCTACAGCCTACATTTTTCACTGTTTGTGTGCAGTAGTCTAAACTAGGTCTATTTCTACTTTTCTTTTTCCTATCTCTGCTTTTAATATATTCCGAGTAGATGGTCATTGGTTGAATCAGGCCCACATTTCTCAGAGCATCCACATTTTCTCACACATCTGGACCAAAAAGTTTTCTTCGACTAACCATTTTCATCTTTCGAGATAAATATATCTTGTTTGGTATCAATTAATATTAGATTTTTCTCAGCTACCCGAATTTCTAGGAATTTTTTAGATAGCATCACCCCCAAGGGAGCTACCCTCATTTTAAGATTTTTTACCGGCAGCGATTTCTGACCGTCCTTATAAAATTTTTTATACATGCAATACATCAAATTAGCTTAGAATTTTACACAGAATCCGAATCTGCAAACAGATTTAAAATCGGACCACGCCCTGCAAAGTTATACCCTTTTAAAGCTCTCAAAACTCTAAATATTTTGCTCATCTATGACATATGCTTTAACCAACACAAATAAATTAAGCACGCAAAAATTTAATAATTTATTTTATCCGATTTACAGTTTAATAAAATAATTACAATTTTTACAAAGTATAACATTATCTTCTTCGTTTAACCAAATCCAAGCAGGTTAAAGTAACCTGTAACAAAAAAAGAAATTAATGTGTTGTTTAAATAGGCCTGCAACAAAAAGAGATGAATGTACTGTTTAATAAGAGCGGAAAAGTGTTTACGGTCAATAAGACATATAGTCGTTAATCTAACAATATGAGAATGATGTAAAAACATTCCAATGTAATGTGTTTTTAATATGTAAATGGGAAGGTCGACTTTTAAGTAATCATCCTCCGAATTACATGTGAAAGCTGTATATAATTTCTTTTTAAAAGTGTATATCTTCTCCAAACAAATACGGTTATTACAGTAGGAAAGTACGCTAAATGCGAGTCAATTAATAGCAATTTAATACTGCTTACTGACCTACCTTAATTAGGTTGCTGTACTATTAGGAATGATGTACTTTTTGTTGTCCTCGCCCGACAAACTGATTTTATTAATTAATTGGGTATAAAGTTGGTGTTTACATGGTTTCGTTTAAGACCTCGTACATATTTTCCGGATTACTAGAGGACGTTATAACCATACTTTTTGTGTTAAAGGATTTCACATCGGTAGTCTCTTCCCCCATTTTTGTGTAAACGCCGTAGAGTTCGCAATTAACTTTTATTGCTGTATGTTGTATTCTTTTTTTTATTAAGTAATCGAATAAACCGCTCTTTCTGTTTCCAAATAAACTCGGACACTCCATCGTCGACACTAGCGTTCTTTTTGCGATAGCTAACCATACGGTTGTTAAACGCTGTGCTAACCATTTCTACACCATCGTCGTTAGTAGCGGAAACTGATGCATTTTATGTTTGTTGCTCTGTAGATGACCAGGGTATGCAGACTTTCACACCTCCATGTCGCACACTTTACACAGAATCCGTGGCTGCTTCGGTGAAGGCTTTCCAACTGCTGGCGGAGCTGAACGTTTACGGCTTAATGACATACCGTGCTGTTTTTCCTTGTGTCGCTGTAAGCTATTCTCGTAAAAGCGATACCGCAAGACCCACAGTTAAAGAACTTTGCTGCTGACGGATGTATAAGCTTAACCGTCGACGATGTTACACCACGACATTTGTTCTGGTGCCGTTTGAGAGCATTTTTCCAGGTATAGGAAGCATCGCAAGAGTTGCATTTAAAAACGTTTGCAGGTACCATTTTACTACAAAACAAAATCCACACTATAAGACTTTGGTTAAACTTGTAATCGAACTAACTTATAACTAAAAAGCTTACTCTAGCGTACCTGATTTATGTACCCTATAGAATGCATACCGAAGGTATCCGAAGACGGTCGAACGATGTTGAGGATTTAGCGGGGGAACTAAATGACGTCATAATCTTTGCTGCTCGTCCAGTACATTTAGCGCCAATGCATGCACCTGGTTCGCATCGTCGATGGTGCGAATGCCGTTAGTAGAAACATCGGAAACGTCTTCCGTGCGTGCATATTAAAAATCCAAAAGGGTGGCAGCGCACGCACACAAATTGTGTGCAAGTCGTGCTGTAGAAGATGCAGTGCTACTATATACAAATACTTAATAAAAACACTTTAAACCTTTACTAAGGGAATACCAAACTTGTTGTCTACAGAATACTTACTAATAAAGCAATTTAATTTTAAATAACTTCTACGTCATATTTTAGGAAATGGTAGGCTTGAATATTTTCTAAATGAATCACCAAGCGAAAGTATATGCTTAGCGGTATTAAAATTAACGATTAATTTCCCATTTTTACGACCGTGATTAATTATAGATTAAAATTTAATTTGTTCACGTTCGAGCTTCCCGTATACTAACATGTTTTATAGTAACAGTGCGCTGTATAATACATGCATACCCCTTCGTCGCGCTACTGCTATTCTTGTAGTTGCTAGAAAAAGTCACTCTCCTTTTTTACTGCTAGGGACCGATGCAAAGCACCATTCTATACATTTTTTAAAGGTATGGCACATCGCGCACTTTTTTTGTCTGATAATTAAATTTTGCTCGTGTAGGCTATTACACTTTCGCATATTTAAAGATCTAATACGATTGATTAACCACTTTCGATTATTCTAACGGGAACCGCCATACATTTCGCCGCACCGTTCCTTTTAAATACAACGGTCCTATGGGCTTCCACACACTGACACCTAACGTATCTTTCCTATTATTTGTTAAACAAAAACTACCGGTATCGCCATGCCCGTATGCAGATGTAAGCAGATGTTTGTGGATATGTACGAGAATATGTAACCATATACATTAATCACTTTAAGCTATTTTATTTAGTTCAAGAAATCTATTATTTTTCTAAATCACAATTAATAATCGCCTTTATAGGTTTAACATTTCTACCATTACCCAATGACTGGTGCTACGTACATGGAAACTTTAATTTCTTATTGGAGAGAATCCTTATTCTCCCACGCACTGTTGCGTAGCTGCATGCCCACTCCTTTTGGGAATATATGCTCGTTATAGGTTGTAGCACCCGCGGTTTTACTTAACTACACTTCGTGAGACCCCTTTAATCTTTTTAATCGCGTCTTTCTCGCTTACAGTACAGTAGGACTTAGCCCTACTACCAACAAATTATAATACTGGATCCCCATTAAATTCGTCTTTGAATTTTCCTACAACTTCTTTGTCGACAAGTGGTATATTGTGTTTATTATCCGCGGGGTAGTCACTCTTTTAAGATAAATATATCTTTTTTTTGGTATGCTCTAATATTAGATTTTTCTAGGGACCCCAAACCTGTAAATGGATTTTAAATAGAACCACCTCTTACAAAGTTACACTTTATAGACCCCAAACCTCTAATTTTTGCACCATCTTTATTTAACTACATCCTTAGAACCTTTTTTCGCTACCCAAAACATATTCTTTAACTAACCATTTCCCTAGAAATCTAAAACCGATGTGCCCCGCGAACACCACGTGGAGATAACACGTATACTCTGTCAACTAGAATAGAAGCAGGAAGGATTTGGAAGGTGGGAGAAGAACTTAAAAATTATGGAATCTTAAAACTAATATATACAATAGATTTACAAAATCCAACAACTATCTTAGATTTACATCTTTATGTCCCCATGCGTAGATTGTTGTACTATTAGGAATGATATACCTTTTGTCATCTTCGCTCGATAAACTAATTTTATTAATAATCTGCGTGTACAAATCGTGTTTTTACTCCGGATACATACACCGGCAAGTACTCCACACCAAATAAAGAATTAGATGCTTGGTGACTGTTAACTTCTGCATCCCTCGTGTACGCCCAAACACATCCCAGCCCGTGTGCACCACCCCTGCCCATGCGCACCCCTGCGCGTGCGCGTCCTTACCTATGCGCACCCCTCTCTGTGCGACTGCTATTTCGTGGTAACGTCACAGCCTTTTGTAAATAAAGAGCAATGTAATACTATTCTAAGATGTTTATTCTGACATACATAACAAAATTTAAAAATATTTAATGCCAAGCATGGAGCCATTTAAACTTAATTTTAATACAAAGTTATACACAGAAGACAGTCCTTTCTTTATGTTTGTTTGGAGCGGTTTTAATTTTATCTAATTTTATTTGCAGCTTAAAATTTAAATCGATACCCAAGTCCTCTATCTTTTTTTCAGACCAATAGTTTGATACATAGAGACCGTCTAGGTTTTCGAATTGTAAAATGTACCGAAGTTTGCCTCTATATATAAAGTTTTTGATTCCATCGACAACCAGATCCATTCCTTCGTGTAATTCTTGCAGCTTGTGACAATCTTTTAATCGTGGCTCTCCCACTATATCTTGCATACGTATCTTGTTAGCTTGATCGACTTCTTTTGTCGGTATTGGAGGAAATTCTTATTCTCCCACTCACTGTTGCATAGTTGCATGTCCACCACTTTTGGAAATATATGGTTGTTATAGGTTGTAAGACCCTCGGTTTTAAATCATCCGAAAGGTTCTTTACTAGATAAATATACAATGTTTAACGGACCCCCTTTGCGTGTGGTGTACGCAAAGGTTACGAAACCCGCATTCCTTAGATCGTCTATGTTATCTGCCATTTCGATAAATACGTTTTTGGAATAACCTTTTAAAAAATATACGGATTTAGTACCATCCTTTTCCGCAAGGATGCCTACATAACTAAAAGAGTCTTTTTTACTAACCACAAATGCATACAACTTGTAGAAACCAGATGTATCTAAGTCAGCCCATCGGTACATAAAATAATCTTTTAATTCTTCCTCATTTTCTCTAATAAGATGTTCTTTGTCTAACACATCTTTGTATTGTTCTCTTATTGTAGCAGTGTTTTCCATGTAGTCCAACTTTCGCTTTTTTGCATCCATTTTCTCTAATTCCATTTGTCTTTTTCTTCCACTTACAGCGTATGGCATGCATAATGGAGCAATTTCCTTTAGGGTAAACGGATAGAATTTACTGCCAATATTTACGCGTTGTCGTACAACCTCTGGACGAATGTTAGGCGTATCTATCAACCCCAATTCCGAAATGACTATTTCTTTGGAATTGTAGAATATGGTGTTGCAGATTGTGTCAAATATGTACTACCTGCTTTAATGTAGCACTTGTGTATGATTTTTATTTTATCTTGGCTATCCTCCTCCTCTACTATCTCCAAATAATTTACAGGTAAATAGTTAAAACTAAAAGCCGAAAGCACATACTTTATCAATTTTTCTCTTTCCTCTAGTTTTTCGGACAACTTAATTTGCAAGCCCGTCAATTTCTTTGTATTGCCATTACCCCAATACACGTACTGTAGCAGGTTATTATACACTAAACAGCAGCTATTTTGTAGCTTGGCCGATAGCTTACTCCACATTTTGGCAAGTGGTATCGAGTACATTGGCGCCTTTAGGAAGTATAACTTACTATCTTCCAATAAAGTTAAACAGTCTTTTAAGGGTTTATACACCCGTTCCGCACTGACATAGCTTCCAATTGCACAGTTGTATATTGTCGCTTTCAATCGCGTAATACCATGTTCTTTGGCCAAAGTAGACGCAAATGTTTCCCTTAAACGTACATCTGGACAACGTAAAAAATCTACTATATGATTGCCAAGTTGTTTATTAACACCAGGACTTGTTATCTGGCACACAAATTTGTTGTTGGTTTCTACAAGTTGTATGCATTTGTGGTTAGTAAAAAAGACTCTTTTAGTTATGTAGGCATCCTTGCGGAAAAGGATGGTACTAAATCCGTATATTTTTTAAAAGGTTATTCCAAAAACGTATTTATCGAAATGGCAGATAACATAGACGATCTAAGGAATGCGTAACCTTTGCGTACACCACACGCAAAGGGGGTCCGTTAAACATTGTATATTTGCCTAGTAAAGAACCTTTCGGATCATTTAAAACCGAGGGTCTTACAACCTATAACAACCATATATTTTCAAAAGTGGTGGACATGCAACTATGCAACAGTGAGTGGGAGAATAAGGATTTCCTCCAATATTGACAAGAAGAAGTCGATCAAGCTAGCAAGATACGTATGCAAGATATAGTGAGAGAGCCGCCATTAAAAGATTGTCACAAGCTGCAAGAATTACACGAAGGAATGGATCTGGTTGTCGATGGAATCAAAGACTTTATATATAGAGGCAAACTTCGGTACATTTTACAATTCGAAAACCTAGACGGTCTCTATGTATCAAACTATTAGTTTGAAAAGGAGATAGAGGACTTGGGTATCGATTTAAATTTTAAGCTGCGAATAAAATTAGATAAAATTAAAACCGCTCCAAACAAACATAAAGAAAGGACTGTCTTCTGTGTATAACTTTGTATTAAAATTAAATTTAAATGGCTCCATGCTTGGCATTAAATATTTTTAAATTTTGTTATGTATGTCAGAATAAACATCTTAGAATAGTATTACATTGCTCTTTATTTACAAAAGGCTGTGACGTTACCACGAAATAGCAGTCGCACAGAGAGGGTGCGCATAGGTGGACGCGCACGCGCAGGGTGCGCATGGGCAGGGGTGGCGCACACGGGCTGGGATGTGTTTGGGCGTACACGAGGGATGCAGAAGTTAACAGTCACCAAGCATCTAATTCTTTATTTGGTGTGGAGTACTTGCCGGTGTATGTATCCGGAGTAAAAACACGATTTGTACACACAGATAATTAATAAAATTAGTTTATCGAGCGAAGATGACAAAAGGTATATCATTCCTAATAGTACAACAATCTACGCATGGGGACATAAAGATGTAAATCTAAGATAGTTGTTGGATTTTGTAAATCTATTGTATATATTAGTTTTAAGATTCCATAATTTTTAAGTTCTTCTCCCACCTTCCAAATCCTTCCTGTTTCTATTCTGGTTGACAGAGTATACGTGTTATCTCCACGTGGTGTTCGCGGGGCACATCGGTTTTAGATTTCTAGGGGAATGGTTAGTTAAAGAATATGTTTGGGTAGCAAAAAAAGGTTCTAAGGATGTAGTTAAATAAAGATGGTGCAAAAATTAGAGGTTTGGGGTCTATAAAGTGTAACTTTGTAAGAGGTGGTTCTATTTAAAATCCATTTACATATTTGGGGTCCTTAGAAAAATCTAATATTAGTTGATACCAAAAAGATATATTTATCTTAAAAGAGTGACTACCCGCGGATAATAAACACAATATACCACTTGTCGACAAAGAAGTTGTAGGAAAATTCAAAGACGAATTTAATGGGGGTCCAGTATTATAATTTGTTGGTAGTAGGGCTAAGTCCTACTGTACTGTAAGCGAGAAAGACGCGATTAAAAAGATTAAAGGGGTCTCACGAAGTGTAGTTAAGTAAAACCGCGGGTGCTACAACCTATAACGAGCATATATTCCCAAAAGGAGTGGGCATGCAGCTACGCAACAGTGCGTGGAGAATAAGGATTCTTCCAATAAGAAATTAAAGTTTCCATGTACGTAGCACCAGTCATTGGGTAATGGTAGAAATGTTAAACCTATAAAGGCGATTATTAATTGTGATTTAGAAAATAATAGGTTTCTTGGACTAAATAAAATAGCTTAAAGTGATTAATGTATATGGTTACATATTCTCGTACATATCCACAAACATCTGCTTACATCCGCATACGGGCATGGCGATACCGGTAGTTTTTGTTTAACAAATAATAGGAAAGATACGTTAGGTGTCAGTGTGGAAGCCCATAGGACCGTTGTATTTAAAAGGAACGGTGCGGCGAAATGTATGGCGGTTCCGTTAGAATAATCGAAAGTGGTTAATCAATCGTATTAGATCTTTAAATATGCGAAAGTGTAATAGCCTACACGAGCAAAATTTAATTATCAGACAAAAAAGTGCGCGATGTGCCATACCTTTAAAAAATGTATAGAATGGTGCTTTGCATCGGTCCCTAGCAGTAAAAAAGGAGAGTGACTTTTCTAGCAACTACAAGAATAGCAGTAGCGCGACGAAGGGTATGCATGTATTATACAGCGCACTGTTACTATAAAATATGTTAGTATACGGAAGCTCGAACGTGAACAAATTAAATTTTAATCTATAATTAATCACGGTCGTAAAATGGGAAATTAATCGTTAATTTTAATACCGCTACATATACTTTCGCTTGGTGATTCATTTAGAAAATATTCAAGCCTCACCATTTCCTAAAATATGACGTAGAAGTTATTTAAAATTAAATTGCTTTATTAGTAAGTATTCTGTAGACAACAAGTTTGGTATTCCCTTAGTAAAGGTTTAAAGTGTTTTATTAAGTATTTGTATATAGTAGCACTGCATCTTCTACAGCACGACTTGCACACAATTTGTGTGCGTGCGTGCCACCCTTTTGGGTTTTAATATGCACGCATGGAAGACGTTTCCGATGTTTCTACTAACGGCATTCGCACCATCGACGATGCGAACCAGGTGCATGCATTGGCGCTAAATGTACTGGACGAGCAGCAAAGATTATGACGTCATTTAGTTCCCGCTAAATCCTCAACATCGTTCGACCGTCTTCGAAACCTTCGGTATGCATTCTATAGGGTACATAAATCAGGTACGCTAGAGTAAGCTTTTTAGTTATAAGTTAGTTCGATTAAAAGTTTAACCAAAGTCTTATAGTGTGGATTTTGTTTTGACTAAAAGTATCTGAATTTTAAATGCAACTTTGATTTCCATACTGGAAAAATGTCAAACGGACCAGAGCTGCTACAGTACGTGTATTGGGATAATGGCAATACAAAGAAATTGACGGGCTTGCAAATTAAGTTGTCCGAAAAACCAGAGGAAAGAGAAAAATTGATAAAGTATGTGCTTTCGGCTTTTAGTTTTAACTATTTACCTGAAAATTATTTGGAGATAGTAGAGGAGGAGGATAGCCAAGATAAAATAAAAATCTTACACAAGTGCTACATTAAAGCAGGTAGTACATATTTTACACAATCTGCAACACCATATTCTACAATTCCAAAAGAAATAGTCATTTCGGAATTGGGGTTGATAGATACGTCTAACATTCGTCCAGAGGTTGTACGACAACGCGTAAATATTGGCAGTAAATTCTATCCGTTTACGCTAAAGGAAATTGCTCCATTATGCATGCCATACGCTGTAAGTGGAAGAAAAGACAAATGGAATTAGAGGAAATGGATGCAAAAAAGCGAAAGTTGGACTACATGGAAAACACTGCTACAATACGCGAACAATACAAAGATGTGTTAGTCAAAGAACATCTTATTAGAAAATGAGGAAGAATTAAAGATTATTTTATGTGCCGATGGACTGACTTAGATACATCTGGTTTCTACAAGTTGTATGCATTTGTGGTTAGTAAAAAGACTCTTTTAGTTATGTAGGCATCCTTGCGGAAAAGGATGGTACTAAATCCGTATATTTTTAAAAGGTTATTCCAAAAACGTATTTATCGAAATGGCAGATAACATAGACGATCTAAGGAATGCGTAACCTTTGCGTACACCACACGCAAAGGGGGTCCGTTAAACATTGTATATTTGCCTAGTAAAGAACCTTTCGGATCATTTAAAACCGAGGGTCTTACAACCTATAACAACCATATATTTTCAAAAGTGGTGGACATGCAACTATGCAACAGTGAGTGGGAGAATAAGGATTTCCTCCAATATTGACAAGAAGAAGTCGATCAAGCTAGCAAGATACGTATGCAAGATATAGTGAGAGAGCCGCCATTAAAAGATTGTCACAAGCTGCAAGAATTACACGAAGGAATGGATCTGGTTGTCGATGGAATCAAAGACTTTATATATAGAGGCAAACTTCGGTACATTTTACAATTCGAAAACCTAGACGGTCTCTATGTATCAAACTATTGGTTTGAAAAGGAGATAGAGGACTTGGGTATCGATTTAAATTTTAAGCTGCGAATAAAATTAGATAAAATTAAAACCGCTCCAAACAAACATAAAGAAAGGACTGTCTTCTGTGTATAACTTTGTATTAAAATTAAATTTAAATGGCTCCATGCTTGGCATTAAATATTTTTAAATTTTGTTATGTATGTCAGAATAAACATCTTAGAATAGTATTACATTGCTCTTTATTTACAAAAGGCTGTGACGTTACCACGAAATAGCAGTCGCACAGAGAGGGGTGCGCATAGGTAAGGACGCGCACGCGCAGGGGTGCGCATGGGCAGGGGTGGCGCACACGGGCTGGGATGTGTTTGGGCGTACACGAGGGATGCAGAAGTTAACAGTCACCAAGCATCTAATTCTTTATTTGGTGTGGAGTACTTGCCGGTGTATGTATCCGGAGTAAAAACACGATTTGTACACACAGATAATTAATAAAATTAGTTTATCGAGCGAAGATGACAAAAGGTATATCATTCCTAATAGTACAACAATCTACGCATGGGGACATAAAGATGTAAATCTAAGATAGTTGTTGGATTTTGTAAATCTATTGTATATATTAGTTTTAAGATTCCATAATTTTTAAGTTCTTCTCCTACCTTCCAAATCCTTCCTGTTTCTATTCTGGTTGACAGAGTATACGTGTTATCTCCACGTGGTGTTCGCGGGGCACATCGGTTTTAGATTTCTAGGGGAATGGTTAGTTAAAGAATATGTTTGGGTAGCGAAAAAAAGGTTCTAAGGATGTAGTTAAATAAAGATGGTGCAAAAATTAGAGGTTTGGGGTCTATAAAGTGTAACTTTGTAAGAGGTGGTTCTATTTAAAATCCATTTACATATTTGGGGTCCTTAGAAAAATCTAATATTAGTTGATACCAAAAAAAGATATATTTATCTTAAAAGAGTGACTACCCCGCGGATAATAAACACAATATACCACTTGTCGACAAAAAAGTTGTAGGAAAATTCAAAGACGAATTTAATGGGGATCCAGTATTATAATTTGTTGGTAGTAGGGCTAAGTCCTACTATACTGTAAGCGAGAAAGACGCGATTAAAAAGATTAAAGGGGTCTCACGAAGTGTAGTTAAGTAAAACCGCGGGTGCTACAACCTATAACGAGCATATATTCCCAAAAGGAGTGGGCATGCAGCTACGCAACAGTGCGTGGGAGAATAAGGATTCTCTCCAATAAGAAATTAAAGTTTCCATGTACGTAGCACCAGTCATTGGGTAATGGTAGAAATGTTAAACCTATAAAGGCGATTATTAATTGTGATTTAGAAAAATAATAGGTTTCTTGGACTAAATAAAATAGCTTAAAGTGATTAATGTATATGGTTACATATTCTCGTACATATCCACAAACATCTGCTTACATCCGCATACGGGCATGGCGATACCGGTAGTTTTTGTTTAACAAATAATAGGAAAGATACGTTAGGTGTCAGTGTGTGGAAGCCCATAGGACCGTTGTATTTAAAAGGAACGGTGCGGCGAAATGTATGGCGGTTCCGTTAGAATAATCGAAAGTGGTTAATCAATCGTATTAGATCTTTAAATATGCGAAAGTGTAATAGCCTACACGAGCAAAATTTAATTATCAGACAAAAAGTGCGCGATGTGCCATACCTTTAAAAAATGTATAGAATGGTGCTTTGCATCGGTCCCTAGCAGTAAAAAGGAGAGTGACTTTTCTAGCAACTACAAGAATAGCAGTAGCGCGACGAAGGGTATGCATGTATTATACAGCGCACTGTTACTATAAAATATGTTAGTATACGGAAGCTCGAACGTGAACAAATTAAATTTTAATCTATAATTAATCACGGTCGTAAAAATGGGAAATTAATCGTTAATTTTAATACCGCTAAGCATATACTTTCGCTTGGTGATTCATTTAGAAAATATTCAAGCCTACCATTTCCTAAAATATGACGTAGAAGTTATTTAAAATTAAATTGCTTTATTAGTAAGTATTCTGTAGACAACAAGTTTGGTATTCCCTTAGTAAAGGTTTAAAGTGTTTTTATTAAGTATTTGTATATAGTAGCACTGCATCTTCTACAGCACGACTTGCACACAATTTGTGTGCGTGCGCTGCCACCCTTTTGGGTTTTTAATATGCACGCATGGAAGACGTTTCCGATGTTTCTACTAACGGCATTCGCACCATCGACGATGCGAACCAGGTGCATGCATTGGCGCTAAATGTACTGGACGAGCAGCAAAGATTATGACGTCATTTAGTTCCCCCGCTAAATCCTCAACATCGTTCGACCGTCTTCGGAAACCTTCGGTATGCATTCTATAGGGTACATAAATCAGGTACGCTAGAGTAAGCTTTTTAGTTATAAGTTAGTTCGATTAAAAGTTTAACCAAAGTCTTATAGTGTGGATTTTGTTTTGTACTAAAATGGTATCTGCAAACGTTTTTAAATGCAACTCTTGCGATGCTTCCTATACCTGGAAAAATGCTCTCAAACGGCACCAGAGCAAATGTCGTGGTGTAACATCGTCGACGGTTAAGCTTATACATCCGTCAGCAGCAAAGTTCTTTAACTGTGGGTCTTGCGGTATCGCTTTTACGAGAATAGCTTACAGCGACACCAGGAAAAACAGCACGGTATGTCATTAAGCCGTAAACGTTCAGCTCCGCTTGCAGTTGGAGAGCCTTCCCCGAAGCAGCCACGGATTCTGTGTAAAGTGTGCGACATGGAGGTGTGAAAGTCTGCATACCCTGGTCATCTACAGAGCAACAAACATAAAAATGCATCAGTTTCCGCTACTAACGACGATGGTGTAGAAATGGTTAGCACAGTGCATTTATATTTCCAATGCTCCACCAGAAGGTACTACATTGGCCAGGAGGCGAGTTTTTTGTTGCCTGGAAATTTAGAATTTTGCCGAACCCTTGCCGTTCCAGGCAAGGTAGGGATCTTTAACGTGCGGGACAACACTCACACACGGGACCTCCATTTAACCTCTCATCCGAACGAGGGCGTAATTTTTATGAAAAATGCTCACCTGTCATTTTTCAAGCAGTTGGCCGTGTCGGGATTTGAACCCAGGACCTTGGGATCCGTAGTCTTACGCTTACTACATTGATCCACGGCGACGCCAATGGTTAGCACAGCGTTTAACAACCGTATGGTTAGCTATCGCAAAAAGAACGCTAGTGTCGACGATGGAGTGTCCAAGTTTATTTGGAAACAGAAAGAGCGGTTTATTCGATTACTTAATAAAAAAAGAATACAACATACAGCAATAAAAGTTAATTGCGAACTCTACGGCGTTTACACAAAAATGGGGGAAGAGACTACCGATGTGAAATCCTTTAACACAAAAAGTATGGTTATAACGTCTTTTAGTAATCCGGAAAATATGTACGAGGTCTTAAACGAAATCATGTAAACACCAACTTTATACCCAATTAATTAATAAAATCAGTTTGTCGGGCGAGGACAACAAAAAGTACATCATTCCTAATAGTACAGCAATCTAACTAAGGTAGGTCAGTAAGCAGTATTAAATTGCTATTAATTAACTCGCATTTAGCGTACTTTCCTACTGTAATAACCGTATTTGTTTGGAGAAGATATACACCTTTAAAAAGAAATTATATACAGCTTTCACATGTAATTCGGAGGATGATTACGTAAAAGTCGACCTTCCCATTTACATATTAAAAACACATTACATTGGAATGTTTTTACATTATTCTCATATTGTTAGATTAACGACTATATGTCTTATTGACCGTAAACACTTTTCCGCTCTTATTAAACAGTACATTAATCTCTTTTTGTTGCAGGCCTATTTAAACAACACATTAATTTCTTTTTTTGTTACAGGTTACTTTAACCTGCTTGGATTTGGTTAAACGAAGAAGATAATGTTATACTTTGTAAAAATTGTAATTATTTTATTAAACTGTAAATCGGATAAAATAAATTATTAAATTTTTGCGTGCTTAATTTATTTGTGTTGGTTAAAGCATATGTCATAGATGAGCAAAATATTTAGAGGTTTGAGAGCTTTAAAAGGGTATAACTTTGCAGGGCGTGGTCCGATTTTAAATCTGTTTGCAGATTCGGATTCTGTGTAAAATTCTAAGCTAATTTGATGTATTGCATGTATAAAAAATTTTATAAGGACGGTCAGAAATCGCTGCCGGTAAAAAAATCTTAAAATGAGGGTAGCTCCCTTGGGGGTGATGCTATCTAAAAAATTCCTAGAAATTCGGGTAGCTGAGAAAAATCTAATATTAATTGATACTAAACAAGATATATTTATCTCGAAAGATGAAAATGGTTAGTCGAAGAAAACTTTTTGGTCCAAATGTGTGGGGAAAAGTGGATGCTGGGGAAAATGTGGGCCTGATTCAACCAATAACTATCTACTATTCCGCACTATTCTCTCATGCCTTAGTATGTGGCCTATCATCCTATCTCTCCTATTTTTTACCGTTTTCCACATATTTCTTTATTCTCTTATCATTTTTAGTAGCTTTTTGTTCTTAACTTTGTATGTCCATGATATCTTCATCATACGTCTGTTTCAGTATACAAAATTAATATTAAAATTGAGGTTTCAAATACACGTTGATTGTAGTTTCTTAAGCAAACTGTATAAAGCTAGTGCTATTTAGAGCAAATTAAAAGTATTTTAATCAAAAATGTATTGATAATTAATAAGTGAAAATAAATGGCTTTATATTTATCTTAAAATGATGTGCTTTACGGTATCTTACAATTAATTATTTACCCTACGCTTATATTATACAGGGTAATTACTTATACACGCGCAATTTGCGTTTTTGCATGGCACTCTAATGAATAAAAGTGCGCTTGTATTTTAGAGGGTGCAACCATGAATTTACGGAATTTTTCGTTTTTTCTAGTTTCTTTTATATTTTAGTGGGATTTATTTGTATAATTTGGATTTGAATGACATCTTGTGACCTCTTATAATGCTTATATATATGTATATATATATATATATATGTATACATATATATATATATATATATATATATATATATTGATATGATACAGCCTTTGTGGGACTTTAAGCCTCTACGACGGGTGCCACTTTTATTGCTATAAAATGCCCTACGATTGGGCGTACCATTTTTATTTCTGTGACGGTTTTATTTGATATTATATTTTTATTTGATTGTTTAGCACGACTAGCTCACTGAATGCTCGACTTTTAATAATAAAAATCTTATTTTAACGTTTAAATGGATTCAAATAAAGCAGTTCAAAATCACACAATATAATAATTGATAAGGTGTACAATGTTGTGTAACCTCAAAAATTTTCCCTTGTATAGAATATTTACATTTACCAAATTTATGCTTTACTGAAAGCCAGCAAAAATATCTTTTAATTACTCTCAAGTATCTTCGAACGTTCTAAGATGCTTATCCCTGTTTTCGTATTTTCAAATGATCTTTTTGATGACTCTTACAAATACATAATGTTTAGCAAATATTAAATTTGAAACAGTCTTAAAATAATAAAATGTTTAAAAATCGCTAACCTGGAACGATCACTAGAGTTCCCTCATAGTGTCTGTGGTCTGCATCCCTTGTTGTGTCCGCTTTACTCATTGGCCAGAATTATCCACTTTTGATCTCTGCTATTTATCCTTGAATTAACTTTGAGTACCCTTTTGATCTCACTTTTAGACGTATTTTTAGATTTGTTAGATTTTGACACAAAAGCCGTCTCAACAAAAGTGGTATCGACAAAATGCCGTCCCAATAAAATGGCATCAGCAAAAGCCGTCCCAATAAAAGAAGCCCTGTTTGGTTAAATATTAAAAATAAATTTAATTAATTGTTTAACTTACGTCTATTTGTAGATCGGCTTATTTTCATCGCACAAATTTTTGCACTTTCAAATTTTATTTATTCTGAATTTTAACATTTCACTAATTAATTACGTAACTTTTTACTGCATTAAGCATAGTTTGTCTTGGTTGAATATGAACTAAATGTTTATTCATTTCCTATTGTATTTATAAGCCCTTCCCACCAATCGTTTCCATTGTTGTGTTTATCGATTAAGGCTTGTACTTTGCCCTATCTCTGGCAGAACTCTGTATTTTCTCAAAATCCCTGTCGAATTCTAGGTTGACAATGCTTTATTAGTCACGTAAGCGTTCTGCTATATTACAGTATTTTGTTAGGATTTTTGATTATGTTTGTCGTTTAAAAGTTCAAAACTTATCATATAATTGACCTGCCTGGTGTTTATTTGTTTGTTACAGAATGTTGATTTTCTGAACAAATGTATTCTTTGTAGTCACGTATTTAGTGACGTATTAAGATGCGTTTTCATATGGATGCGTTGATATTTTCCACGTAATTATTAAATATTTGGAATGCCAATTGATCTATGTTTTCCGATAATTTTATTTGCTGCAATTAGTTGTTTCTAAAATCTTATCTTTACTCGTAAATTATACTTAAACATATTATACGACGTACACATTACTATTCTAAGTAAATGGTATTAAATTATTACTAAATGAGCTTCTTTCTCGTGCATTTAATCAAATATCCTTTATATACAGTGGCCTCGCATTTGACTTTTTGTAGAATAGTCGATTTATTTCTATAATTGATGGAATTATTTGTTTTCTTAAAGTTAAAGCTATTTATATCTATCCTACGACCCATATGACTTAATCTATTCTTAAACTACCTTCTTATCATAGCAATATATATATATATATATATATATATATTATCGTGTAATTAGTAGCTAATTGTAAATACATAAGGTCATAAATCAAACTTGGGGTTAGAGTAACAACTTATTATAAAATCAAGTTAGGCATTTTAGATAATAAGGGTATTTTAAATAATTATTTTAAAGCTTAGTCAACGTATAATAGTGTAGGGTTAATTTAATTTTAGTTGTATTTATTTAGAAATGACCTAACATAATATTTATAAGATAAAGCAATAAGAATGAAAAACAACAAAGTAAAAATTCCATTTTTAATTTTTATTTAATATAGCATACGAAAACATAAAAGCTTTGCATATTCGTTAAAATAGAATTATTATTTTCAATGGCAAAACCAGAAAACGTTTCAAAGCATAGTAAAAGAAAAAGATATTTTAAGATAACATGTACGATAAACAAGCCTTAATATGTTACAAGAAGGAAAAGATCGTTAGGAGTTAGCGTAGTCAATATACAACGACAACAGAACAGAAAACGCATAAGTAGGACGAAGAAGCATTATGTTTGTTAAGATATAGATTTTTAATTATAAGGCTAGTATTGCAGGGAAGCTAGAAACAACTGTCATGGAGGAACAAGGACGGAGCAGAAACGTATAAACACAAGTGAGAAACAGAGATTTAATTACAGATATAGTATAAAGGGAAACGACGAACAAACTTATTTTAGGGGGGAAACAAGATCAATAATTGTTAGGAATATTAAAAGCAGACGCGTATCGATTGAAAGCAAGGGAAAGGAATTGAGCAAGATTATGGATAGTTTTTATTTATCATTTTCTAACCTACCAGAATATGTAGAATGCTTAAATTCTGAATTTTATAACCCTCACCAAACTGAACTGGTTTCCATACTTCCATAACTTTGATATTATATTAAATTATTTCATTGTTAAAATAAAAACTAATTTATAATTACATAACCAAGGTATCATTCTTAATTTTAAGCACGCAACAGCCGAGATTGATATTTTGTGACGGCATGGACGGGAGTGCGGTGAACGTCTCTTCATTTTATTTTGTTTGCATTGTTGTCAGCGAGATCTTGATACAATGAAAATATGATGAGATTTATATTTCAAAAGTTTCAACAATTTATTCGTTTATAATATGTAGAACAAGAGTTGGTAATCTATATATATATATATATATATATATATATATATATATATATATATCAAATAAAAATGTATTATGCAGCAGCTAGCTAGACGGTAATATAAAAGGCTATGGTCATTAAATCTTAGAATGCCTAAGTTCTAAGAAAGTAACTACCTATTGGCAACGTCGCGTTGCGGGGTAAATTGAATCAATATAGTATTGGAAACGGTCACTTAATTACGAAATACATAAATATTAGTTCATACAAATACTATAGATCACGTGATTGCCTTCTTTCGTGGTTCTGACTATATTATTAGTACAATTTATGATTTCTAAGGAATAACGAAAAATGTAATGAAGTTTAAGCTATGGTGTTTGATTGCACCTTCCGTATTTCCAATCAATATAATGTCATTCGTTTAACAACAAATATAGAAAAATTTAAGTATCTGATTATAATCCATTCCACGAGAAAATAAAGTACAGGGTAGGTAGTACCTACTAGGTACCTACTGAGTGCCATTTACACCACTAGAATATCATGAGTGGCAATTTAAAATAACTACTCAACCCTATTTATTAGAAATTAACCTAACCAAACAAAAGACAACTGTTTATAAAAAAATTTTAATAATAGTTATGCATAAAAACATTTTTTTACAATACAATATCTCATCATTTTTCAAAATTTTCCACTACATTTATAGTAAATAATTAGATGGTATAAGGCTATATCTATGTATAGAATCATGAAGAATGTGATTAAATTTAATGCTTAAATCAGAAAAAGATATAGGCATTACTGTATAAAGAATTATAACAAATCCATATCAACATAACCTAAATCACTACCTGAATCTGAATTCACACTTATCACAACCTTTCAACCACATTTTCTACAATGCCAAATACCAAAACTGTTTATCTTCTTTTCCGATAACATGATTGACACAACTTTCCCACACACCATAAGTTACTCTTGTAATGCCATCTTGAAACAGAGTTTTACATCATTTACTTTGGATGTAGTGTTTGTGCAGCAACATAATTTTTTACGAATTTTATAGGATTTAAACTGTAGTGGTAAAGTAGGATGCAAAATACGGTACTACTTAACCAATTTCAATAACTAAAGCTTCAGAAAACGATATTCAATTTTAATTTCTTTATTTATGATCCACCTAGATCAGATAGTGATAGATGCAGACTGCAAATTTCAGTAGGTTAGTTCAGAATAGGAAACAATGATGGTACGCGTCTAACCAGTTTCAGGACTGAAGACCTAATGATGATGATATTTATGAGCCAATCCATATCTGCCTTTTTTTTTGCATTGTGTAGGGTTTTTCTGTGACTTTACAGTATGATATGATGCATTATAAATTACTATCCATACAGTGCTTTGACCATTGGCCGTTTCTATTACATTCTGCTTTACAGTTGCGGTTCTACTAATTACGTCGACATGTTTCACACATAAATTATATTCCATGAGCTTTTGATCACTATTGATTGTTTTTTTTTGTAGTTTTTAAACGAGTGCCCTCTTCGCCCATAATCACTAAAATTTATTTCTTAATATTCACTGTTAAACCTCTGTAATCGTAATACACACTTGTGCAGTTCTGAAACTATTTGTTTTGATGAAGAGATAATACTACAGTGTTCTGAGAAGAACAGTTTCAGAATATGAATTCATGTAATAAGAACTCGAAGTAGTAATACAAAAGAGAAAGGCGAATATAGGTAGATTCTATGTAAACGACTTTGCAAAATGTAGGATATAGATCACAAACACAATTCACACATACATAACCTTAATAAAGGGCAATAGAACAAAATAAAATAAAATGAAATTGTTTATGACATTTGGCAATGCTTCAGATTTACTAAATTTTTTTGCATAGGTTAAAATAGTACGTATATAAAGCTCTAACTAATTTTTTAAACCGTATGTCCTGTTTCGGCTTTTACCGTGTTAAGCTTTCAATTGCAGTTTATATATCTAAGTTTGGAGAAAAAAAGTTATTAAGTATTTTATTATTAACAAATTTTACTTATTAGTTGCTCAATATATTCTCATATTTTATCAAAAAATGTAAAGAAAAGGTTCACTCTTTGTATCCAAAACAGTCATTGCCATACAAACGTGACGAACATTAAATAACAAATAAAAAATGTACGTTAACGTATGTAATTATAAGTGCTCGTTGGTATAGTATAATTTAGTTAAGAAGATCCTGCACGTCATTTGACATATGCGCAAACCTTGAAAGTCAGTGGCAAAGCGGATTTAATGATTTTTAGGGTTCTCATAGAGTAAATATTCTAAAATCAAGTTTTATTTTGTTGGTGGTTTAAATTAACGTGGCGGATACGCGAATAAGCCAGGCATAAAACACAAAGAAACAGAATGTCAAAGTCAATGTCAAATAACATTTAACAGCAAATTATCTACGCCACTGAAATGCTGAACAAACATGCCTATTTATAAACAATGGACTAATCTGACTCAGTTTTAGCCATGTGCGCATGATGACGTACAGGCTCTTCTTAAATAAATTCTACTCTACATATGCACTAGTTTGAATTTGACTTTTAATGTTCATAGTTTTCATGCCAACATATATTTTAGATGCAAAAAATAGACGTTATCTTTTCCTTTTTGAAAAATGTAACGCTAATTAGCAAAAAGTGTTAAGAATTATGCAAGCCGAAACGAGACCCACGGTATTATAAAATAGAAAAGCAATGGCACATTTTAAATAATAAAAGAATGATATATTTGTTGGTGTTACTTCAAATAAACATAAAATTTGCAGTTAAAATATTTCTTATAAGAATAAATAATTAATCTTAAAAAATTTTAATTTTGCACTTTAAGCTAATTTCTTATAACAATTTAGCATAACAAATCAGACGTTACTAGAAAGCTTATGCTATATTTCATAGATTGCAAAGATTTGCGACGGAAGCATGTGACTGGTAGAACTTTTTTGATGTGTTGCAATAAGAATTTTATACAAGTTAGCTATTGGTCTGTTTCACGAAAATTAATAAACGCTATAGCGTTACTCTGAGTATTATAAAGCGCCACATTGGTAGTTGTTTTTATTTGATTACTGAAGAATTTTATTATACTCTTTCCACCAACTTCTACTTTATTGGCTTAATGGCAAGTTATTTTTTACAATATTAATCGAAATGGAAATTTATAGGAAGTTAAATAATGAATATCCGTCAGTAATATTTTTGTCACAGCCTGAATTCAAAATAAAATCTTTAAACAGTGTAAATCTGTCTCAAGCTTCAACCAATGAAATTGAGGATTTTTATCCCTTTATTCTCTCGTGAAACGAAGTACAGAGCATAAAATGTTGCAGGAATGGCGTCCACTTTTGCCGTTGACAGAAATTACTCACCTTATCGGCCAATACTTAAAAAGGAACATAGGAAAACAGCCCAGAATTTGAAGGTAGTGTTTGCTGATGAAGTACCTGGCGGCAGAGATCTCGTGTCTGTTAAGGAATATAAACCATATCGTCGGAATAGAAGTAAGTAGTATTATTTAATTATTTCAAAATAATTGTATCATTTTATAGTGCCATCCCGTTATTCCTTCGACATCGTTGCAAAATACCGAGCTTTTTGTATCATGAAGTCGTTTGATATATTAGATCCGATTGTTGCACAGCTACAGGTACGTTTCCCACTATGTCCAACCTACAAATTCCTGTGTAGTAGCTTGTTTGATCATGATTTTAAATTTTACAATACTATTTGTGTTATGGAAAACTATAATATTACCTTTACGTTTTGTTTTCTAAGACATTCTAAAAAAAGGATTTCCCTGATAATTCAATAATGATCAATATGTTCGAAAAAGAAGTGCTTTATTAAAAACAAGAATATATTTTGTGTTAAATTTGTAGTTATGGTTAAAATACTTGGCAACTACATAGAAACAGTTTTTTACTTAACGTAGTTGTTTGGTGGTATGTTTGAAGTGAATATTACTTTTACAGTCTATTCTCCAGTATTAACAATGGGAAGCATCTGTATTTCAAAACTATGTAATTTTATTTGAACAGTAGAAAAAGTGACTACAACCTATTCACATCTAAAGTAATATAAATTTCTTAATTTAAAAGCAGCTGGACGTAATGTAATTAGTGCAAAATTGCAGTTGAATCTTTTATATTCTTTCAATTTGCACTTTTAATTTCAATGCTGTTTTGCTTTTAAACTTTTGGTTTGCAGAAATGCAGACATTGAAAAAACCTATTTAGAATGCTTTTAAATTAATATAGTTTAAAAAGTTCTACCGAAATTTTAATTCTAATAGGCTTCGAAGTAATTTCTACATATGTGAAAATTGTTTCAATATATTAAATTTGACCATTCTGAACGGACCTGCACCTTGAAAAAGTTCTAAAATACTAGAACGAGTAGAATGGCTGCGTGCTTCGGTGAGTTAAAGAGTCGAATTATAGGTTTAACCAAATTAATGGAGTTTTTAGTGAGGAACAAGACTAAGACAGGCCCCCGAAAGAGGTCAGCAGCTCTTTCAGTACTTAGAGTGGCAGAGACCGTGGGAGTCAGTGTGACACTCTAAAACACACTACTGCGACATGGAAGGCAACGGGAAACCACCACATTACCTTCCAAGTACACGCGTACTGAAAATATTTTAATATGGTAACATCCTCTAGAGTAAAAGATTCCAGAGTTAAAAAGACGAGTAGAGAATATTTTGCGAGTCGGAGCGTGGAATTTCAGAACCATGAAGCAAGTAGGTAAGCTAGAGAATCTGACAATTGAAATAGATAGTTTAGCAATAGAATTAGTAGGCATTAGCGAAGTTCGGTGCCCAGAGGCAGGTTTTTGGAGTGGAGACTTTCATATAATTCAGACAGGATCAGAAGAGGGAAATTCAGGTGTAATCATTTTAAACAAGATGGGACACTGTAGAAAACTACTTACAAAAGAACAAAAAAGTACTCATGGTTAGATTAAAATCTAAACCGGTAAATATAGTAATAATACAAGTATACATGCCTTCCTCCAGCTACAATAATGAGGAGGTAGAAGCGATCTACAAAGACGAAGACATACTAAGATTCGTAAAAGGACATGAAAATTTAATAATTACGATGATTTTAATGCAGCGGTAGGGGAGGACATGGAAGGAGCGGTAGTAGTTTTATTTGGTTTAGGCATGGGAAATGACAGGGGAAATAGGCTGGTAGATTTTTGCGACAAAAACAATTTAACTATCACAAACACATTATTTCAACATTATGCTAGAAGGCGATATACGTGGAAGATGCCAGGAGATATAGGAAGATATCAAATAGATTACATTCTTGTTCGAAAACTGTTTAGAAATCAAATAAAAGACTGTAGAAGCTATCCAGAAGCATATGTAGGTACTGATCACAACATAGTAATTATGAAAGCAGTGCTTAAATTTAAAAATTTGAAGAAAAAGGGACGGGAAAGGGCACTTTGACTTTAAGAAACTAAAAGATAAGATACTCACCAAATATTTGAGAAAAAGTCAAATGAAGTTCTGAAAGACATTGGTAAAATCTCTGATACAAAGGAAGTAGAAACGGAATGGAATAACATAAAATTCAGCTTAGGTATGGCGGCCAGAGGTATTCTGGAGTATAAACAAAATGAATATAAGAAGCCTTGGGTAACAAAGGATATTCCGAATTTAATTGAAGAAAGGCGAAAATACAAAACACACCAGATGAAGCAGGAAAACAAAGATACAATGCTATAGAATGTTAAATTCTTCGTAAATGCAGGAAAGCTAAAGAACAATGAATTGATGAAAGGTGCAAAAAAGTACAAACTAAGATGGAAATAGGAAAAACAGACGAAGCACACAAAGTAGTTAGAGTGAATTTTAGGGATATAAAACTGTATAGCAAAAATATAAAAAACTCAGGAGGAAACATCATAATAAAAAATGTATAGAAAGTGGTTAGATGGCAGAAATATATAGGGAATTTATGTGCAGGACAGAAACTAGAAGCACTAGAACAGGAATCAGACATTGAAAAGGAGACTTGGGGTATTCTATACTTAGAGATGAGTTTGAATTAGCATTAACTGAAAAATAGTAAGGTACCTGGTATAGATAAGGTGAACGCAGCAACTCTAAAAGCCGCTGGACTTCCAACTTGTAAGTTGTATGTATAAGACAAGCGAGATACCTAAAAATTTTTAACGCAACACCATAGTCGTTATACCAAAAAAGAAAGATGTGGATAGATGTGAAAATTTTTGAACAATAAGTTTGACAGCACACGTGTCAAAAATATTAACTAGAATTATATAAAGACGGATAGAAAAATGAGCTAAAGAAATACTAGGGCCATTTTAACTTTAAGGATGTTAATGGGAAAAACAATAGAAAAGAAGAAAGCGTATACAAAGGTTTGTAGATCTGGAAAAAGCATTCGATAACGTAAAATGGGAGAAAATGTTTGAAATATTCAAAAAGTGCATTATAGGAATAGACGAATTATACATAGCTTACTCAAAAAGCAAACATCGGTAATAGAATTAGAGCAGGAACGAGGAAAAGTATATATTAGAAAAGGGACGAGACAGCGATGTGCCCTATCCCCGTTAATACTGTCAAATGCTGAGGGACATTTGAAATTATTATGCAGAGACAAATGATTAATATGCTTATATTTGCAGATGATATAACGGTATTAGCATCTAGCAAGGAAGAGTTAGAAGCTACTCTTAATGAAATGGAAACAGTACTAACAGAGGGATACGGTATGAAAATTAACAAAAATACAATTAAAGTATTAGTATGTAGGGAAGGGGAAAGTAAATCAAAAACCAGAATACAAATGGGAAATGAAAACAATATGTTAACAATTTCTGTTACTTAGGTAGTCAAAAAACGCAAGGTGGGAAGAGTGCCAAAGATATAAAACAACGATTAGCACAATGCCGTGCTGCATTTAAAAAGAAAAAGCAACTACTATATTCTACAGAAATAAGAAAACGGTTGCTGAAAACATGTGTGGAGCACAGCCCTGTGGCTGTGAAACAGACAGTGGGAGAAGCAGACCGGAAAAAAGCTTTTGAAATGTGATACTACAGACGTATGATGAAGATATGGGCAGACAAAGTTAAGAACGAAGAGGTTCTCGAAATGGTAGGGGAAGAAAAAATATGTGGAAAACAGTAAAAAAAATAGGAGAGATAGGAGAAATAGGACGATAGGACACATACTAAGGCATGAGGGAATAGTGCATAATATATTAGAAGCAGAGAACGGAAAAAAGAGAGGTTAAGGTAGACCTAGGTTAGACTATTGCACACAGAGAGCGAAAGATGTAGGTTGTGAGCATTTCAGGGAAATGTGTAGGTTAGCTCAGAATAGAAAACAATATAGGTACGGGTCCTACCAGTTCTAGGACTGAAAACCTAGTAATTATGTGATGATTAAATTTGAAACTAATTTATTTAAATGACTCTTTATTCGTAAAATATAATAATCGTTCCATTATAGTAAGCAAATTCATATTTAGCTTTATCCTGCAACATTTAGAAATGCTGTGAGGATATAATTATCATAGTTAAAAAAAATTTCATGTAACATCAAGTTTACGATTTAATGAATAAATAAAATCAAATCTGTTTATGTGTATCCTTGGTTGCCACATATTCAGGCGAATAATTGCATATACTTGTTAACCGTGCTATTCTAAATAAAAACCCTTAACCACAAAAATATTTGAATTACTAGATACGTATTTCGACCACTATGTGGTCATCATCAGTAGAAAAAAAAAATTGCTGTTGTTCTGGAACACTTCAGAGGATATTCTCCTCACCACTTAGGCTGAAGTGAACCTTCCCAACCCGCAGGGGAAGGTTCACTTCAGCCTAAGTGATGAGGAGAATATCCTCTGAAGTGTTCCAGAACAGCAATTTTTTTTTTTTTTTTTCTACTGATGATGACCACATAGTGGTCGAAATACGTATCTAGTAATTCAAATATTTTTTGTGGTTAAGGGTTTTTATTTAATTTTATTTAAATCGTGCCACAGTGTTCCTATAGATTATTAACGTGCTATTCTAATTGTTATTTTTATTTGTATTCTTTATGATCGCACATTAATAAGCAACTCGATCGAGAAAGGAGACACTTGTCGAGATCTCACCAATCGACTAACATGGCTCACGAGTTTTGTAGGGTTCGGAATTTATTAATTGCGTTGTGATGGGTTGGTTAAGTTCGTGTAGCTTCCCTGAGACTTCATATTTTAAATCCAATTAATCTCTATTTTAATAAAATATTTTCAGCATAAAATAAATTGTAAATAATTATCAAGATATAGGTATCAAGCTTCATTTGTGTGGAACAACATGCATATGTTTAATCATGGCGTCCATTATTTATGAGAAAAGGCTCGTATGAATTTTTTGACGATAGATGATATTCAAATCGCAATTCCGCTTTAGTTGAAAATACCCTGTGGTAATGTAATTTAAAGTACATTTACATAAGGTAAGGATACCCTTGTTTGAATTTGTTTGGACAAAGTCCATTGGAAAAGGATCATTCAAAAAGCTGTGCTATATGCAAGAAAACGTGCACATTTGTGCGTTAATGAAAATCGTTAGCGGTTTGAACATTTATTGTAATTATTGTATGGTCAGTACATCACTTGCAACAGTGGTTTACGCTTATCATTTCTTAAATTTGGTATTACACTGTTGTTTACAATTAAGCCATTGTTTAAAAAGCTCTTTTACTAACTATCCGCATGTAAAAAAAATAAAAATGGCGTTCATAAGAAATAAGAAAATTGATGATGGTCATAAGGACGAAAGGTTTTTAACAAATTGAATCGGGCGATTTAATAGGGGGTAAAAAGTGGCCATCAGAAAGTGCTTGTAAATTTTGAATGTTATTTGAAATAACGTCACTAAAAATAAAAAATAGAAATTCAGTTTTGGAAGTACCTTGGACGCCAACTGGGACTCATACCATGTGAGTCATATCTTGATCTCATCTTCTGCTTCTCTAGGTAAGGTGTTATTATTATCTTTTGATGGGTTTCTATGCCTCTTTTTGCTTCTATAGCTTCTAGATCTTCTTCCTCTTTTTTAACTTCATTTTCCCATCCGTTTAACAACACTGCATCTCAGCAACTAAGACCGATTCTTCTTTTTATAAAATAATGGGTTTATTTTGATTCATTTTTAAATCTTAACTTTTGTGGATCTTTATTTCATTATCGCACTTAGTTTTCTGGTTTCTTGATCTTCTTGTGAGAATGGTCTGAAGCTTCTTCTTTATCTCACTGTACTTTTCGTTTTTGATTTTTAGCAGTATTTCCTGTAAACACTTCCTAGAACTTGCAACTCGTATCTACGTAGGGTATTGTGTCGATATTTAGTTTTACTTTTTGTATGAGAATTTGATAAATGAAGACAATCAAAGATTGGAGAGGGTTGTGATACATTTATTGCTGCATTGAGTGCAAGTTGATGATATGTAAACCAGTTTTATGAGTCACGGCCTCGTGTATACTATTATTTGATACTATGGGTTTTTGAGTAAGTTGCATATTTTTCCTGGTGTCGGGTAATTTGTCTACTTTGACTTTTTTATTTACATTGCTTCTACCATATCATCAGCAGTTATATCTGTTGTTTGAGAATACTTTCAAATTCTAAACAAGGCACCGAAATCTTCATTGTAATCTTTCAAAATAGTTTTATTTACATGTTTGAATGGTTTTATTTTTGGCTATCCCGTGATATTCGCGAATGTGTCAAAGTTCATTCTGTAATTCCGGGATCACATTTTGAAAATGCATAAAATGCAAAACTATTGCCATTTATGAATGAAAAAGTTTTTAGGTTTGTTTAATCTTCAACCGTTTATTGCCTGAACAATTATCGCTAAATAGGTTAGAACGTAGAGCTCGTGTTTAATAAGTTTTGTGCAAGTAAAATAATGTCACCTTTCTTTCTTGGAAACTCTTCTTTTTGGAGAGAGCGTCGATCTAACTAAAAAAGGGTTATATTTTGTCCATATACACATTTATTTATAGCTAGGTGCTAACCTATCATTAAAATATAGTACAGATCATCAGCAACTTAATCTTCTTAACCACCAAGATGGAAGAAAGTACTAACGTTTGCTTATGATCAAAGTTTTTAATTTTAAACCCAAAGATGACTTTGAACGCCTTATTTTTGCAATCGTCTGAAATGAGTCATTGCTATTTAATTCAAATATTGCTTTGCATCCGAGTACCGGGTGCTGAGTGCCCCCGAGTGTCTAATAGTTGTCCGTTTTACAATAACTATATGGTTTCCTCTACTTTCTAATAGAGTTGTGGAAATACTTTCACTATTCAAAATTGAGATTGAATAATTGAAAATAGGCTATTGGGAAATTAGCAAAAGACATATTTTGTTTTATTATGCATCATTCAAATAAATCTGATAAATTAATTTGTTTACAGCGGATTAAAAACAATGAGAACTACTCTGCCGTACTAAATCTTTATGGAATAGCTATGACGCATGAAGTTCTTGAAAGTTTAGAAGTCATATTCCAAATGGTCAAATTTCGAGCTTTAAACGTGTATCTAAATTGCTTTAGCAGACCAGCTGTCACCGACTTCTTTGAAATTATTACTTTCTATGAGCCTGCTAAGGAATTAGTCCTGAGCGACTTTCCCGAGTTATTTAACGAATTTATATGGGACGTATTAAGTTATAGTCTTAAGCAATCCAAAACTGTGAATTTTCTTTGGTTTAGGAAAATACATAAGGTAGACCAGGAGTTCGGGAATTTCCTTAGTTTTCTTAGTACAAGAAGCAGCATTTCGACTTTGCTCATAGATGGATGCAAATTGAATACTCGTCTTGAATTTGATATGGGTTTGGCTTTGATATTTGTTTAAAAATAAAAATTTCAAATATATGCCTTTAGGTCGCACCTTATTTAGAAACTGCCATATCAAAACATTACGCTTGGGTCATGCTAATTTGGGTCGACTCGATGGAGATAATTTTAGAAAATATATCGCATTTAACAGTGTCCTGCAAGTTTTGGACTTAAGCAGCAATAAAGTTGATGATCATTTCCTGTATAAAATTGCTGGAGCACTGTGTTTACAAGCATACAGAGGTGTTAGTATTCAATCATTGACTTTAGCTGGTAACTGTCTTACCAAGAACTGTGCTGCTAGCTTGAGAAAAATTCTTGTAAGTGCTAACACATTGTAATTACACAACTGTTTTATTTTTTTAGGCTGAATGTACATTGAAAACTCTTGATTTAGGATTCAACGGACTATTTGATGCATTCCTTTTTCTTATCAAAGAAGAGTTATCGAACTCCAAGAGTTTGACTTCGCTTGGTCTTCGCTTTACATTTATAAGCTTTATTGGTATATATCATCTTATTGAAGCATGCGTTCGCAATAAAAATTTAAGGGTAAGTTTATTTGCACGATTTACTAAATTGAGAAACCGCAGTTTAACTGAACGTTTTTTTGTAAAGTGTTTTTTAAGTTTTGCTTTTGTCTTATATGTTTGATTCAGTTAAGATTAACGTTTAAAAATTTGAGAAATAGGTATAAAGGTGATCATAATTATTAATATTTCTTGTGCCAAATACTCTACCAAAGTATTGTATTTATGTTATATCATATTTGTAGCTTATATTGTATATATCCCGTATATCATTGTATGAGTAATTCGGTTATTTGAAGTGGTCAAAGTCTGCTGAATGTGTAATATTATTTATGATTTCTGCTTGATTAATAATTTTATTTCGAAAACTTAAAGATTTTCAAATACAATCATTTGAAAAACGAAAAAATGATTTTTGAAAAAATCAAAAATGAGCTCAACCAAATTTTTATGGAAAACCTTTCAAATTAAAACGACAGAAACATCAACTGTTCAATATTTTTACAGTATGAATTAATATGTTACAGTTGCGTTAAAGATTAATCTACGTGTACTGTGCATAATATTTTATTTTACCCAATATGATTCAAATTCAAAATGGCTACCAGTGGAAATGTCATTGAAACTGAGCAGCTATTATTGTGCAATTACTGTAAGAAAAAATTTGTGAATAAATACATTATGTGTAATAACTGCAATATAAAGGTTCATGTATCATGCAGTGAAAGAGTAGGTGTTCATCAGCAGCAGACTAATGGAGATTCTGCCTTTATCTGTAAGATGTGTTCTAGCATTGCAGATGTTCCTAGAAATAGTGGTCTTGTCCATGAATTTGACCAGTATTTAATAAGTGAAGGGTTTATAACTTGTTTAAGGGAATTAATCTGCCATGAAACAAGTAAATTAAGCCTTGAAATCAAAGAGTTAAAAACTGAAATAGCAAATTTAAAGGAAAGCAACATTGATTTGATAAGATTATTAACAAAGCAACATGTTCCTTCAATTCCAGTATCAAAACAACATCTGGCAAATGTAAATAAATGCCTGAATGATTTTAATTTCAATAGTAGTCATAGTTCTTCTAGTGACTCCAACTTAAACTTACCTAAGCAAGCTACTAAATTAGCTGATGAATTTGAAACTCAATCAGTATCCATCAATTACATTCCACAAAATTCTAACAAAATTGAGGTTCCATCCAAGGTGAACTGTGATCCTGTTTTACATTCTAAATATTTAGGATCTAAAGTACACCAATCTAATAGTGCAGTTAAGGAAATGCAAAATGGTGAACAAGCTAAGGATGTCTGGAAAACTGTAAAACCTAGGAGAAGAGCTAGACCTGCAAAAGTAGAGGGAATTTCTGAGGTTAATGAGTTAAAAGGTGTTGAAAAGATGAATCACTTTCATGTCTACAGGTTTGCACCAGAAACTACAACTGAAGCGGTTATTAACTATTTGCATTCAAAACACATCAATATTGTCGATGTAGTAAAAATGAATGCAAAATATCCCACACAATATGCTTCATTTAAAATTTCAGTTCCGGAAGGGTTTGTTGATATTTTTCAACAACCCCAGTTATGGCCTAAAGGAGTATGTCTGAATCGTTTTTTATTCCTTCAGTCAAAACAAGTATTGACTGCATAGCAGAAAAATGTGAGTATTTAAATTCAGTTGCATCATAACTTCAATATAACTCACAAAACATTTTACAAAATAATTTAAAAGATTCAGATAGTAAAGGCATTTTCTGTTTTTACCAGAATGCTCGCAGTATTAGAGGTAAAGTTAATGAATTTACAAGAAACATATGTGTTTGTAATTATGATCTAGTTGCCTTGAGTGAAACATGGTTGTCTAGTGACATAGCAAACAGTGAGTTTTTTGCTTTTACTAACTACATTGTGTTTAGATGTGATCGCAACTTTGCTGTTACTAGTGCTAAGCGTGGCGGAGGTGTACTCTTAGCAATTAAAAATGATATAATAACTGAACAGCTTAATTTGTCTGTACTCCTGGATACATTACCAACATTTGATGTAGTAGGTTGCAAATGTACATTGATTGGGTGTTGTTTGTATGTGTTTGTTGTTTATATTCCGCGCACACCGTCAATCAATCACCTTAATTTACTATTTGATTACTTGGTGCAACATTACTTAAGTGTTGACAAATTAGTGGTTCTTGGTGATTTTAATATTCCAAACTTCTGTAGTATGAATGTAGAGGACGTGTTATGTTCCTCATTGACTAATTTCACTAATTTAATGGATCTACAACAATATAACAAAATTTATAATGAAAATGATAAGATTCTCGACTTAGTATTTGCTACTTTCAATTGCATAATTACTTATGATAATGTGCCTCTGGTTAGTGAGGATGTTCATCATCCGGCATTAATGATCTATTTTGATCTTGTATCCTCTACTCAGCCCAATTTCCCACAATTTTGTAGTAATGCAAAATACAATTTCAAAAAAGCAAATTTTATTGGATTGTATAATGCCTTAAAGGCTTTAGATTGGTTTACCTTAAATAGTTGTACTAACATTGATGAGTCGTGCAGTATTTTTTATGAAGTTCTGTATAAGGTCTTCGACCAATATGTGCCCCACTATAAAAATAAAAACAATGCCAGCAATATGAAGTATCCGCCTTGGTTTAGCAGTGAAATCATACGTTATATCAGGTTAAAGGAGAAACTATTTCGAAAATACAAAGTTTGTAACTCTCAGTACCACTTTGCTGAGTTTAAGAATATACGCTTGGTGGTTAAAAGTTTAACCAGAGCTGCATATGCAAATTACCTAGATGAAATAGAAATCTCCATTAACACTGACAGTAAGAATTTTTGGTCTTTTATTAGGTCCAAAAAAGGTATATCCAGAATACCTGGGAGAATGCATAGTAATGGTGTTTATTTTAACAATCCCCAAGACATTGTGAATAAATTTGCGGAACACTTTTCTGCTGTTTTTGAGGACCCAGATTGTCCAACAATGGGTAGTGGAAATGTACCTGCTATGCACTATAATGATAATTTTGATCTTCAAATCGTATCGGAAAGCGATGTCATGCATGCTATTCGAAAATTAAAAAATAAGCCAACAGCGGGACTTGATCAGGTACCATGCTTTTTAATTAAAGCTTGTGAAACTGTGTTTGTATCACCACTTCTAACTATTATAAATTTATCTTTGAAAACTGGAACCTTTCCCAGTGTGTGGAAGATTTCACGCGTCTGCCCTGTGCACAAGGCAAATGATATTAGTGACGTTAGCAACTACAGACCAATTACTACACTGTCAAATTTCTCTAAAATCTTTGAGATGGTTGTTTATGTCATTATATATAACGCAGTTAAAAGTGCAATTTCTCATCATCACCATGGCTTTGTTGAAAAGCGTTCAACAGTTACTAACTTGTGCAGTTTTGTTCACTTTGTGGCCAAAGTTCTTGATTGTCAAGGCCAGGTGGACACTGTATATACTGATATTTCTAAGGCCTTTGACCGTCTCAACCATAACATTTTGCTTAACAAACTAAGCGGTTACAACTTTTTGTACCCTAGTATTAAATGGTGGACTTCATATTTATCCGATCGTACTCAGATTGTCGAACATGGCGGTTTCTGTTCTTTTCCATATAAACCCATTTCTGGTGTACCGCAGGGGTCCAATCTTGGGCCGTTGCTTTTTCTACTTTTTATAAATGACTTAGTCTCAGTATTAACCTGTGAAGTGTTAGTCTTTGCCGATGATGTTAAAATTTTTGTAGCCGTGTAAACATTAACCGATTGTATTAAATTACAAGATAATATAAACTTTGTGAATGATTGGTGCATAAATAACCAGCTAAGCTTGAATGTTGCCAAATGTAAAGTGGTAACTTACTCGCGAAAAATTCAACCTTTAGTGTTCAACTACTCAGTAGCTTCTTCTATGTTGATTCGATGTAGCAGTATTACTGACCTAGGTGTCGTGTTTGATTCAAATCTTTCGTTTAACTCGTATATTTTATATATAATCGCATGTGCTAATAAACCACTTGGCTGCATTTTACGCAATTGTAGTCAGTTTAATATCAATACACTAAAACTACTTTTTTTTGCTTTGGCGAGATCACGCCTGGAATACTGTTTTGTAGTATGGTATCCCTTTTATGAGCGATATAAATTACTTCTGGAAGGACCTCAATGTAGATTTTTAAAGTACTTATGGTATAAAAAACATCATTTTTATCCACCCAGGGGGTTTCCAAATGAAGCACTACTTGATGAATTCAGCATGAGTTCTCTTAATACGAGGCATCTGTTAGCTGCCGTTACATTCCACCATAAGCTTTTACGCAATAATATTGACTGTATGTATATATTATCTAAAATTAAGTACCATATACCACGTAGTGGTAGTAGAGGAAAACTTGTGTTTTATGTTGCTTCTGCTCGTAGCAATGGTGATATTTTCAATGATGAGCTAAATCATTTCACTAGTACTATAACTTCTAGCTAGGTACATAGGCTTCGGTAGATTTATTAGATGTATAAGTATAGTCTGTTTCATTTATTCTCATATATTGTACATGCTGTATAGTGACTGTATCAAAATGTTATGTTTGTAACTGTATTTATTTTTTGTGTTGTTTGTCCTGTAATTGGCATTTGCTGTTGGGCAATAAAGACATTATTATTATTATTAAAAAATCGAATTTGTTACGTGCTGTCCCTGCATGCAAATATTTTCGCACATACTTAATTAAAATTTTTATTCCTTACCGAAATCAGTCATTTGCATGTTTATAAGCAATTGCTTATCCATCACCCTGTAGAATTTCTATTAAAATTGAGATATAAATTTAAATACAGCAAGTCTATTCTGTTTCAATACAGCATTAAAAGCTGATATTTTATTATTAGCCACATGCAGTTTTTACAGATTAGAATAAGTCTATGACCATGGTATTTGGTTATCAGAACATTTGTTTTCAGAGATATTACAATGTGGTGTACGTGTTTCAGCAAGATTATTTTTGCTTCGCTTATATTTACATGGCATTGTTAAATTGATATGTTAAATTTCTACAATTTTAATGCGAATGCTAAGCAACTCTCCTTACCCATCGTTTATAAGTCCTTGAATTGGATGTACTTTCGTGTTGCTCAGAACGTTTACGACCGGTTTCAATGCATAAGGTAAATGTGGTTCCCCATTTATCGATTGTAACCTCGTTTTGTTGAACTGATTGATGGATCGAAACACGAGTAAAATTAATTTCTTTGATTGTGTCGGTTTCCTGTTTGAGCATAAGTTTTCTAATGCTGCGATTCGAATCATTGTCTTTTCCTTAGTAGCATTAATAGCATAAATTAATAAATACGCTATTAAATGCTTGTATAATTCGAATGTCATAGAAATTAAATCTACCGTAGTTTGAAATAAAGTGTTTCGTGTAAACAATAAATACCAAATATTTAACGCTAGAGCAATTGGCTGGTTTTTGAAAACTATAAGTCACTTACGTTGACGTATTTTAGTACTGAATAGAATAATCCTGTATAATCGAAGTAACATAGATGCAAGTATGAGGTGCCATGTGTTCCATCAAATGTCGATAATGTTGTACCCTAACAACAGAACCTACAAAATCACGCCATGATAAAGTTAAAAGCGGAACGTCATGCCAAGTTATAATATTTGCTGTTATTTCCTCTGCATCGTTTGACAACCTTTGCCAATACAATAAATTGGGTCTGGATTTTCTTGGTCTAGTTTTTCAGGTTTTTCATTGCGCACCTGGAAATTGTATGTGGTTCAAAACGAAACTTACTTTGCTGCAATCGTCAGAAATGTAACGAGGACAGCTGTTATTGGTTGAGTATTTATTAGATAATAAATCGGGATTGACTGTCCTATAAATTTGTTTATATAAGTTTTTTAGAGTCATCCTACTATTTATGTGTAATATTAGTAGATCATTCTGTGCCGCCTGCAGAGAAATGCATTTCGGTTTCAAGATGGGTCTTTCTTTTTATTTGTTACCTACTATGTAATATAGCACTTGTTTTTCTTTGGAGGTGTTGTTTTGTTGGTTGCTAGTGAAAAAGACACTACCCAACACTACGCCAACTTCCCACAAAAGTCAAACATAAGATGTTATTTTTATCCGTAGATGGTAACTGAACTTTAAGAGATTTCCGGACTAACTCTGGACCTTATTCTGCAGGCGAGACTTGGGGGGGGGGGGCTATGGTTAATAATTGACGGATAATCCAGGGGCCACTACAATTACAAAATTAAAAACTACAAGCAAATATCATCAAATTCCCTGTCAAAACTATGAAAGTTTGACCTTCAACAAACGTAAACCAATTTATTTGAATTTTGTTAGATATGTTTCTAGTATACGTTCATGAGAATTAAAATACTAACTGAATGTGTTTGACTATTTATTTCACTCGTATAAAAAATTTTTAAACAAATAGAATAATTCCGCTATACAGGGTGGATACAAAAATTATTATATCTTATTTGTAATTTTATTAAATTTTTGGGTTTCAGAAAACTAGAGCGCTTCACAGCTTCCTTCCAAAAGAAAAAAAACTTGAGGAACAACAAAAAGAAAGATAAAAGCAAAAAGTTTTTTTTTCTGAACTTTTCGACTTCAATCCAAAACTAGGCTTAAAACTATATACTAACCTATAACATTACCAGAGCTAGTTCCTATTACCTAACTAATATCTATGTCAACCAATATAACTGCAAAAAGATAAACTTTGAAATTTTTTCTTTGAGTGTGTTTATATCTACGCATACAACATGTCCAATATGGAGATGAAACCATTGAGTCACAATCGAGAAAGTCATACATCAGGGAAGAGTCAAAATAAAATTGTCTGAAATTTGTATGTACTTCACAAAAAGGCTTCACTAAGGCGTGATAATGTTTATAAAAAAATATGTGTACTGATAAACCACAAAATATTTGCACAATAACCATCGATTTAATATAAACTACTATGGGGAGGAGGATAATGTACAATTGTATAAAAGGGGATACTAAATATGCCAAAAAGAAGAATATTTAAGTCATCACCAAACTATGACTATTTTTACAACTTTATAATTATATTTCACTTCTTTACTGATGACGAAAGTTTTAACTTTTTTTTTAAAGTGCGTGCGTGCGTGTGTGCGCGTGTGTGTGTGTGTGTGTATTAGATAACCTATAGTACAGAAAGAAAAATTGTGAATAATATGTATTTCTGTGTTTTTATGAATTATTGTGAAAGAATAAATACCTCTCGGTTTGTGATGGGAGGTTAAAACATTGTAATGTTGCATCAAGCCATTCTATCACCTTGTTTGGTTCCCCCTACTGAAATTTCACAATAGCGGTATTTCATACAAGTTTTGTACTTTGACAAATTTAGAAGAAGTGATTGTGAATCACATTTTCAATCAACGCGTGTCGTAACCTTGCCAATAACCGAAAATGATTGAGGCAAATGGATCCCTTCCTATTTAACGTAATATCTTCCCTTTACACAATATTTAAGATTTCTTTCAAATGATCTGTGTAAATGAGTTCATATCTTAGCAGTAGACTAAGAGAATTTTGTTACCACTTAAAATACATAACAAGATTACGTAATTAGCGTTAGAAAGTTTTTACAGTATTTCGTGCAGACAAGCATGAAAAGTAAAGTAAGCAAAAAAAATCGCCCGTACGAATACCGCAACAAAACAAGGGGAATCCAAAAAAGTTATGTCGTACTAGCTGAACACGTCGTAGAGTGGGTTGGGTCACATAGAAAGAAAAATAGGATACCTCAGGAAATAGATTTATTACAAACCTTTAGCTAACAAACATGGTATCAAAAGGAATAATTACTAATATCAAAACGAACATTTACGTAACATCCTGCTAAAGCACGATATAAATGAAAACGTCAACTCTCATATAACACAATATCCCTCCAAAATATACATAAAATTCGGACCAATATCAATTAGGGATTATTTTCCAGTCACATAAGTTCTTAAAATATAATTAACAAGTATATTCCCTGCCCTAAATAAACACAAAAAGGAAATTAGACATAATATACAGTAATACAAGTTTGTTTATCTGCTACTTACTGAAATGCATTTAGGGACGAAATGCAAAAGTAATAACGTTACCCTAACCTGAAAGTAAATTTATGAATAACCAAATGCCAAACTTATTCTAACTTATAATTAGTAAATAAGTGGTTGACGATAGCATTTCCTACATTGTTAAGTTAAAGTAAGTAAACTTCCCAAATTGTTTCAACCCGAGCTTGAGTATATCTTAACTGTGACTTGAAAACAATCGCGTAATCACTTTGTACGCCAACATTTGATAGTTAATTTAAGAACCAGAGTCTGTAATTTATTGTGCCATAACAACGCGTAAAGAAAAGACTAGAGTACTGGCGTGGTTATCTACCATAAAAAAGAATTAAGCAGGTTTCATAGAAAGTATCAACAAAAGAACAGAGTATTCCTACTTTAAGTACGTTTGTGTGCCAAAGAAGAGTGGCTGCCTTCCGAAAGGTTATTTACTCAACTGCAGTATGCACCGTACCGTACATTGCCCGTCTGCCTTCGGTACCATCGTAACAGAACTGAAAGTGAGTACTTACAGCTGTCAACAGACCGGACACTTCTATGAAACAATTTTACTGATTACAGAACATTGATCTTATAGAACCGAAGCAAAGTAGTGCCTCTTAAAAGAGAGCATCTTAAGCAACATCGCCACTTTTTAGGTCTCTTTACGCGAAAGAATACTGTTGTATATATAGGTGGAGATAAGCAGCTGGACAATTTCTACTGTCTGCAATCTGTGTCCGTAAACATATATTTGATTATGAAATACCACGTTTTAGTGTAGTAATAGTATTTTCAAAGTAATTTTATTGATAACCAACATTTTCCCATTTTAAAGCAAACACATCTTGCAAGCTCTTTTAACCTTTGTTGATCCCAAACCCCCGTTTCATGCTAACATATTAAACGTATTTTCAATCCATATGTTCATAATTTATGCAGGTGTTTAAATTTATTTCTGTAAGCCCTTAATGCAAGAATTTCTAGTTTCTGATAACCAAAGTAAATTTCTCTATATAATAATAAAACCCTAGGTTTAGCACATTATCAACATAGAATGCATTCAAAATATTTAACTTTGTAACTGAATACCTAAAACGATTTTACAGGATGTGTTACTAAATAATAATTTTAATTTGAAAAGTATTTGATACTTATTAATGAAAATTCGTATGATCATGAATGCAATAAGAAATGTGATATTTAATTAGGTAATGTACGGTACAGAAACTGCCAGTAACAAAATTAATATAGTCAGCAAAATAATAGATTAATGAACTTTTGGCTTTGCGATATTGCGCCATTTTCCTAACTAAACTTAGAAATGAATGTGCTGCTTGATCTTACGTAATACTAATGATGTATGGTATAATCTGTTTTAGTAAAATTCTTTAATAAATATTAACTATAAATTTAAAAATTGAATAAGTAGGTAGTAATATTATAGATAATATTGAATGGACTTATAAAATTCCCGTAACATAGAAACTACTGACTGATATTAAATTCGAATAAGTTTAAAAAAATTTGTTGTGTTAAAATTCCAATACCACAACCTCTTTCATGCTAGATAAGGCTTAACCGATGACTATTTTTCATTAAAGGAAGTAACAATAGACTAATATTAGAAGATGTTCCATACAGAAGTTATCCATTGAAATTTAACTTGGATTCTAACATTTCTAAAGAAGATACGATTTCTCAGGTAACGATCAAATATCGAATAACGAATAGGCAAATGTTAAATATAATAATTACAATTTTAAGATGGTTTTGCTACACTTAGTTTTAAGACAAAAGTGGAAGTTTGGGTCTGTTATAGACATTCGACCTAAATAAATTAAATAGTAAAGTCGTTATTGAATGATCATTAAGTTTATAGTTATTGAATCAGTTGATCCATATTTAATCATTTTTGAAATTAGTATTAATTTGAAATGCTTCCATTTTTAGAAATACGTGTTCTGAAAAGTATTTTTGTTTAACATACAAATTTGTGGAAGTAAAGGCATTGTAAACTTGAAAATAAATTTTCCTGAAGTTCTTACAACTAATTGAGTTATACCATATGAATAGTTTCCATTAAGCAATTGCAATTGAAAACAAACATTATTTTTTACATTATTTTTTAGTTAGATTTTATTTTATTACTAAGCAAAATATTCGAGTAATTTTACAAAAACGGGAATAGCAGGCGCAGACCATTTCTTGTTAAATCAGTCTAAATTTGTTTTGGAAATGTATTCTTTTAAACAAATTTACAGAGATTGTAATTTTACCAAAGTAATAGTTTACTGCTGTTGTCTTTGCCTTAGTCAGACAACCAACTTTTAAGAAAGAATTCGATTCCTTTAATTATAACACGTTAATAGCATTTAATTTTTAGCATTTGGATTTGAGAACAAATAAAAGACTCACTGCAAGGGCCCTAGATGCATTAACTGATGTTGTCCCTTTTACATCGTTAACTAACATTGAAGTGGATCGTGTCAATACATATTGTCGAGTAAGTATTATTTTGATATGTCTTATTTCCTCTTCAAATTTGCTCCTAGGATGTCAACAAATACACTGAAAGTGCAGAAAAACTTCAGAATTCGGTAAAGCTTAATAAAGCAAGATTACTATTTTTGTATGAGACTCAGATTCCTAATTCAATGCCTGATATAATTCGTGTTCATAGGATACACGAAATGTCGTGCCAATTTTCAAAAATTGAGATGAAATATAACGTTTTATTCATACCTGATAGCATTTTAAATTCAGTTATGGAATTTTTCAGTGAACAACGAATTATACCTTATATGAAAGATACCGATAAGCACTCTAAAAAGTATTGCGGTATTTCAAATTCACAGAAACGTAACAATCGTCGCATGCTTCCTTATTAATGCATGAACTTGTCTCAGTGTAGTGTTGTTTTATTATAAGTTGCTAAGTTGTTTATAAAGCTTATTTAGTTGCTTTGTGATAAGTGTTTTTTAATCCAATTTACACTTACATTTTATTTGATTAGGCGTATGTTACAAACATGCTGCAATTATTCTTAAGAGCAAATTTTTTTATGAATTTGAACTTTTCACCAGTAAGTGAAAATTTACAATCACCAAGATTGAACTTTTTGAGTTGAATTATAATTTTGTGTCTCAATAAAAAGCAACATATTGAATTACTTTAATAATACTACACTTTTCATATCAAATACCAATTGCTGTTGTTTAATAAATCTGCTCAAGTAAATAAACATTGCAGTACTGCCGTTAAGTCTGAGGTAGTGGGCAGTATTTTATATAGGTAATTAGGTCCGAATTTAGTTCAGATTATTACTGACTAGATTACGGAAAGCTGCTATAGCTTGAGAAATGTAGTGTTAGTGTTACCCTTTTAAACCTTATAATTTATGTAGGAGTTAACTTTTAATATTTTTTAAAATTATTTAATTAACGATTCCACACAATAAATAGAAAACACATAAAAACTGCAGTTTTGAAAAACTTGTTGATTTGTGAACTAGTATCACAAATATTTTGAAAAAGTAGAAAACGGTAATTATTTAGTTTAGTAGATTCTCGGAAAATATTTGTCTTCATAAAGAAACTGATAAGTTCTTAGTGATTAAACCTTAGTTAATTTTATTATTATTGATAATGGCGGAAGATTAACGTCTAGCGTCAGGATTAATCATAGGTATCATATAAAAAAGTAACGAATTTTTAAAATGACAGTTCAAAGCAGGAATACATATTATACATATTATATCAGCTTCTAATATCCTCAAAACGATTTCTAGTAAAATTGATAAATAAAAGGTGAAGTCTTCAGTATTCATTGCTATATATTAGCTGCGCTTGATGCATATCTGCATAAACTATCCTCAGAATCTTATTCTTTGTTTATTATGACGAGTTGAAAACGAGGCAAGTAGAAAATAGTTCTTGCATTCCTTTAGCTATTCCATACCCTAACCTGTTCCAAAGTTTTCCTAATACTGTTATTTCTTTAGTGGACGCTTTTGTTTTGTATTTGCTATAATGAATCATTAGAAATGGCCATTCATACTCTTCCAGTCATTCTCAATGAGGGGTCAAAAATGTATACTAGCTCTTAACATTCTTACATCTTTAATGTACTTTCCAAATCTTCTCATCTTTATGTACTTTTTTCTTTTCAATACAATTTTTAACACTACATATACAAGCTCCTGTGTTTGTAAAACCTTTAATTTTTTGTTTTTTACACCTTCATTTGCTATGTTCAATAATCATGTCATTAGTTACTATTCCTTGATTTCGGTGTCTCTTGTTCTACTTTCATCTTTTTGTGCGCACAAGTTGAATAGATTTGTGCTATAGGTACGGTATACTAGAATAAATATACATATCTGAAGAAAAGTGGCAAGTGGAATAGGTTTGTATAAACCTATGCACTCGAATTTCTTCTAAAATCATTTGTATTACCACACTAAATGGTGCCTTTCCAGGGTGCATCCGTTTGCTTATAGATAGAACTTGTTTTTGAGGTCAAAATATATATAAAACTTGTACAGAACTATGAAATGTGGCTACTATTGGCATCATCGGTTTCCATCTTTCTAACTTTACATAGTTTGTACTATCAAGTGCATTAAATGCATTAATAATTAAGACTCTGAACGTCTTCGGTGAAATGTATCTCCTGCTTTACCATTTTCTGCTGGTTTGTTATTAATTTTTTATATCTTTTAATGAATTATTTGCAATTGCCTTTTGCACTTACATGTTTAGTAACTTTCCAATCTTTTTAATCAAACAATTTCTTTTCAATAATTACAGCTTTAAAGCTTAATCTAATTCTAATACAATCGGAAAGTGATTTTACCTTAGGTGCGCTTAGCGATTTTAATTTTCTTTTAATAATTGAATTTTATTTTCTTTCTCTTATTTTTATTATTTGTTTTAATTGTAATCTTGGTTATATAATTTGTAATCATAGTACAATATTTTGCTTCTGTTTAGCAGTTTGCAATAATACTTTCAATATTTGCTATAATGTCCAGTAAGGACAAGCGGTGCTGCAAAGTTTAGACACAGGTATAACACTTCTGCTACAAAGTAAATCATTTCGTGGATGCCAAGTTCTCTATCCACTCTTGTTTTTTATATATATTATAGGTTTTGTATATTTTTTGTTTAAATTTTCGACTTTCGTTTGTTGTTTTCTAATTAATTTTATTTAAAAATTTTTGGTATTTAGTTTTTTATTTAATTATCAGGTGCCTAAATATATCAGAAGGTAGGCTTGTTTTAAATCGTTTGTTATGTATAAAATATATGATTTCTCTAATGTTGTGAGTGTACCTACTAATCATTTTAACTCTTAAGAGATGTATGATTTTTTTAAATTGTTACGTTTATTTTTGGGATAAATTAAATACCCCTTTTCCCCTTGTTAATTCATTACCTGTTCGAATAAATTCCGTTGCTGTTCTTAAATCCTTAATCAACATCCTATATATTTTACCTGTTCAGAGTAAGCCCGCTTTACAATAATTTGTAAAGCAAACCTATTTGCTTGGAAACGACAAGTTTATAATAAACTTTAAATAAGTCAATACCTTGTTTTAGGTATCTTTTAATTTGTTAAACATTACGATAACGTATAATGGTTTTCTCTATTGTTCCAGTTTACAGACTCGTCGAACTAAGGTCGCGCACTATCCGACAAAATCGTATTTTCCAGTTTCTTAATCGCGTCTTGAAAACAATATTACTTTGAGCTCTGGTCATTAATTAAACGAAATGAATATTCACTTTGTTTTCGATTTACACAACGAAAACACTTGTTGAATTTTTGGTTGTTTCCGTTTTCTGTATGAAAATTTTGCGCATGCCCTACAGCGTGCTTCATCCGTTGGTGGACCTAACTGCCCGTGGGATTGCAGCCCCTTTATGTTATGGGAGGACACCGCTGTGTGTTTTTGCCGTTGGACATGATGGTCTGATGAGTGGCCGCTCCTTATTGGTGTAGGAGGGTGCACAGGTGGCGTGGCTCCACGCAGTTACCAGATTGGTTCGTATATATCTCTATAAACATTACTAATGATGTTAGTATTTATGGCCGCCATATGGAGGCATTGCTGTTTGTGCTGTATGAATCAGAGTGGTAGTGGCAAAACGAGTATATTTAATTAAGGGGTATGGGTTGGTACGCTATAACTATTTAAGAATTTTGTTTTTTCTTTTGTGGGACAATTGGATAGATTAATTATATGTTTACAGGGAGGGATTTCAAACTTTTTTTAAATTTTTAGTTGTAACTTTGGGTTAGTTAACTATAATTATTTAAGAATTTTAGGTATGTAACTTTAGGTTTACTGTGGGAATTACGAGCTGTGGTTTTTAGGGTTGAATTGGGGTTTTTTCTCTTCCTCTTTTTGATTATGATTTCAGACGGGTAGCGCCCTAAAGACCGCAGTTCGCCATTTTTAATGTAATTTGGTTGTTCTGCCAGATAGATATGTACATGTTTTGTTTAATTAGAGGCTTCTCTTTTTTTGTATGTTTTTGTTGTAAGTTGTGAATGAGCGAGTGGATTTTTTTCTTTTATTTTTCAGGCTTGCCGCTATTTTTGGTATTAGTACAACCTCGCCTACTCGCCTTGTTTTTTTTTTTAGGCTACATCGATGCACGTAGCATAAATTTTGACGTCCTGGCTTGGGGCTCCAATTTTGTTTCGTGTTACTTTGGCCCCGATTTTGCTTTAGTTAACGGTTACTCCGAATTGGTTTTGCTTAATTTCTGCTCCGAGTTTGTTTTAGTTAATTGTTGGCTCTGAGTTTGTTGTAGTTAATTTTTTTTGCTTCAATTTTGGGTTTTCGTTAATTTGTGTTCCGATTTGGTTCTGCTTAATTTCTGGCCCAACTTTTGTTTTACTTCTGGCCTGATTTTTTTGTTTGCGGCTCAAGTTACTACATGATCCTTTTTCTCAGCCTGATACCACTTATGTTTTCGTCCCTTACGCTCGAACTTGTAGTCATTTCTTTTCTTTATTTACTGTGTGAATTCGATCCTCTTAAATTTTAGTTGTGGTTTCTTTCTTAATCGCTCAATAATATTGGTTGGCTAATCTCAGATTATTGGACTTGTGTTTTTGCCAATAATCCTAGTCCATTGAAAACGCTGGCGCCCAAGATTTTTCTTGTTTTCTTCCTTCCCTCTCTGTATATTTTGTTCTCCCCATCGAGTCTAGAGTTGGTTTTTCTCCGATTTTTCTTTTATTCTACAGCCCTATACTAATTTCTATTTTGTTGTTTTGCTCCTATTGGTATTTCTGAAGGTTATCTGTCAGATGTTTTCTTTTTTATTTTTACTAAAAATGACTGATCATAGGTTGGCGGTGTTTAATATGATCTATAAGAGATGACAAAATTTATCTAGTCACAACCTACATACTGTTACTGCTGAACCGGAATCAGCCTCTGCTACAGTGCCTAAGTAAGTCGCTACTTCTTTTTCGGCTTCCTACTAAGGTCTTCCGGTGTGGGGGTGGAATTTAAAATTTTCTGGTGACCCAAACACTCTCACCGTACATGATTTTTTGGGACGGGTCGAAGAACTCCGATGAACCCAACATGTGCCAGAATTGCAGTTATTTGAGTCTGCAGTGGACTTGTACCAGTCGAAAGCGTTACTTTGGTATCGGGGTAATTGGCATAGGTTTTCTGACTGGAGGCCGTTGTTTAATTTATTGAATCAACATTTTGAACCCCTGGATTTTGCTTATAAATCTGCTACTATTGAGGAAAATACTTTTGCTTCACATGACCGAGTTGTTAAGATTTCTCCTACGCCTACTGGTAGATCCGATACTTCTTCTGTACGTTCTACTGTTTTACCGTCTACTTCTACTCGTCAGGTCGTATGCTTTATTTGCGACAAACCTGGTCATGTTTCAATACGTTGTACTCGTCCTAAAGTACTCCATTGCTATGGTTGTGGGCATAAGGGAGTTACTTGTCACAACTGTCCCAACTGTCATCTTACTACTAATAGGTCTTGGAATCATACTTCAACTTCTGTTCTCACCTCTAGATGCATAATTTCTTCTGCTTCTAATTCTACGTTGTCTTCTTTACCACATCCAGGTCATCCTGCTACTATAATCAAAACCTACTCTTCTTCGGCAAATGTAGCTTCGAACAAAATTTCTTTCGTCTCTAGTTTTACATCCTATTCTACTTCTCCTTCTGCTCGTCCTACTGATTCACCTCTACCCCAAAGTACCTCCAACACCAGTGCAACCCATACTTAGAATTAGTGACTTGCAGCTAGCTTCTCAAGAGTTTGGTTCCCCTTTCTTAATTGATTCTACCCACGAAATTCATGTCGTGTCTGCAAGCACAAATGTTGCTGAAGTGACGATAACTTCTAATTTAGTCAACGAAGGTCCTGTTGAAGTTCATGAACCTGTATCTTTAATGTCTGTTGCTGTCAAAATCTTACATGTTCTTGCTTTCTTGAATGGTTCTACCCAAGAAATTTCTGTCGTGTCTACAATAGCAGCTGTTGCTGAAGTGAAGATTACTTCTAATACCAGTAGAGAAGGTCCTGTGGAAGTTAGTAAACCCGTAGCTGTAATGTCTGTTGCTGCTATCGTCAAAGTATTACCTGATCCTGTTTCTTTAGCTACTATTGTTGAAGAATCAGTCCCTATTGTGGCTGAGGTTTTGTCTGTTCCTACTCCGTTGTCTAACAGTGATGCAGTTTACTTGATTCTACTCCTTTAGCAGACGTTGATGAAATGTTACCTACTCTTACTCATTTTCCCATGCTGACAAAATGCTACTTGCTTCTGTTCTTTTAGCTAAGATTGGTGAAATCCTAACTGATGTCCTGTTATCTAATGTTGATGATGGTTAACCTGATTCTGCTTCCTTATCTATTGTGAATAAAGTTCTTCCTGATGCTGTTTGTAGTTGTAAAATTGATGAAATTCTGTCTGATGCTGCTCCTTCCTTTCATGTTGATAAACTTCATTCTACTCCTATATCTAACGTTGGCGATGTTCTACTTGATACTGTTTGTTCTTCTAACATTCATGAACTCCTACCTGGTTCTGCTTCTTTTCCTAAAGTGGATACTCCTACAGTCAATGCAGTATTCATTCATAACTATGATACTTCTAGTCCTTCATCTAACGTTGTTAAAATTTTATCTACTTCGGTCTCTTTAGCTAACGTAACTGAAGTGTGCTCTGCTTGTGTTTCTTTTCGTAAGATTGATTCTTGTACAGCCAATACTTTTTCTCTTTCTATCGTTGGCTTTCTTGCAACCCATTCTAAAAACAAATCCCTTTCTTCTATGACGCGTTTTGAGTTTTCTAAACTACTCTTGCCAACTCCTATATCGCGTGCTACAACAACTAGATCCCCAGCTGTCCCTGTTTTGCGAAAAACTGTCCATAAGAGGCAGAAATTTGTCTATGCTCCTTCTGAATCGGAAGATGTATGTCGACGAAGTCCTAATGTTCTTGACCTCGTTTCATTTTCCTTCTGGCAGCGCATATGCCTTAAGCTCAATATCTAGTCCTCGTGCCCCAAATTCTTATACCGACTTTGCTGTCCTTAGGACTTGATTTCTGGACTTTACGATTCTTTTATTTACTTCCCTGTTTGGCTAGGTTTTCTTTCTTCTTCTTTCTTTTTCTTCACCCGTGTGGGTCCGGGAATAGAATAGCCCCATGGTACGACCTGCCTGTCGTAAGAGGCGACTACAGCGGTCCAACACATACACACACTTTATACATGTCCAATACATACTCCCACACTTCATACACACACACACACACACCCACCAACTTCATAAACACACAGTTCTACTTGGTTCTCCTTTCTTTCGTTTTCTACTTGTACTCCTTGCACCTGTGTGGGTCTGGGTATAGAATAGTCCCACGGTACGACCTGCCTGGCGTAAGAGGCGACTACAGCGGTCCAACACATACACACACACACACACTTTATACACGTTCAATCTATACACACACATACACTCACACACTTTATAAACACACAGTCCTGCTTGATTCTCCTTCCTTTTGTTTTCTTCTTGTACTCCTTGCGCCCGTGTGGGTCCGGGAATAGAATAGCCCCAAGGTACGACCTGCCTGTCGTAAGAGGCGACTACAGCGGTCCAACACATGCACACACACACTTTATACACGTCCAATACATACTCCCACACTTCGTACACACACACATACATACACCCACCCACTTCATAAACACACAGTTCTACTTGGTTCTCCTTTCTTTCGTTTTCTCATTGTACTCCTTGCACCCGTGTGGGTCCGGGTATCGAATAGTCCCACGGTACGACCTGCCTGTCGTAAGAGGCGACTACAGCGGTCCAACACATACACACACGCACACTTTATACATGCACAACACATACATACATACTCCTTACACACCCACACACACAAACACCCACATGCACACACACTCACATATTCATACATCAACACATGCACACACACACACACACACACACACACACACACACACACACACACACACACACACACTTATACATAACTACACTGGGGTTCTGATTTATTTTCTTTTGTGCGATTGTTAGGGTTTTTTTGGTTTTTGTACTTGTTGCTTGGTGTTATTCTTTTTGTTTTTTTCTTTTTTTCTCGTTCCTTTTGTTCCACATTCCTCTCCCTATTCTTTTGCTGGTCTTCCTTGCTGCCGGTCCCTATACCGATTGTGTTTTGTTCATCCGCTTATGTGGTAGGTGCTTTCTAGTCAGTTTTTTTTTCTTCGGAAACCACGACTTAGTCGACTTTAGGTCTAGTTAGCTATTCTTTTCTTTGGTTCTTCGTTTGTTGAGATTCTTGGTTACCACAGTTTATAGTACGTCGTTTCTTTTACCAGCGCTCTTTCTCTCGTTCTCCCTTGTTGTTCTTTTTTGAAACATGGACTAGTGTCAACACTACGATCGTTAATTTTTTAAGAAATCTGTATGACCTCCATATAATTTCAACAGGTGCATTCAGATTAATTAAAGATCCTAACACACCACCCCTATTTAATACAAGATAGCAAGACCATGCATTTAAAATGCTAGTTAACATTACAACAGATAGCAACAATTGGCTGTCAAATACCTAAATGGCAAACATTTTAGCAAACAATACATCAACAGTACGAGAAGAATTACTATTGCAATATCAACGAATTAAAGCTTTTTTCTAGTTGAATTTCAAACATTTATAGAAAATATTACACTACACTGACATTCCTTTGTAACCCATAATACATTCTGGTGATACATCAATACCCATACAAAGAAGTCCAAAGAAAATCATCTAAACGTACTTAACAATTAACCATTTTAATAGCATAGATTTGCTCGAGGGTCACTGGTCAGATGAAAAAGTGCAATGGGCAACATTTTTTTACTTCGTCGTTCTTAGGACACGATGGAATTATATTTCGGAGATTTGATAGCAAAAGGTTAGCAGACTATATATTTAGAAAAAATGGAGATACTACTTATCGAAAACATATCCATGGTGCAACCTTGAAGTAAATTCTTGGCACAAAAACTACAGCACTTTGGAATCTTGTAATAACACTTATAAAGGAACTACTTAAACAGAAGAAAGTCCTTGCAAAAGAACTATATTGCGACTTCTAAATAAAAACATGTGGTGGTATACTAGTAAACTACGTAACAACTTTAACGGACAGTGCAATATACTGGGCAACTATGGATTTTATAAAAGAAAAAAACAAGTTTGTCTTGTGCAAATATATATTAATCAGGTTAAATCCAGAATAAGAATACGTATGGCACTTAGTTAAACAGACCGTTCAAAAATTTGAAGAGAAATGGTGGATGGGCAATCAAGGGCTGCCTTTTACTAAAGCTTTTGTTATTTAGAGGAAGCTGGAAAGCTACATTTGTGACTACATACATATATATATATATATATATATATATATATATATATATATCTTTTAAATTGTTGATTATACAATAGGACATATATTTTTAAACAATGTTGCGTTTCTTTGTATTATAAATACATTATTGTTTTAATAAATAATAATAATAATATTAACACACACACACATGCATGCACGTACGCACGCACGCACACCCCCCACACACACTCATGCATGCACGCACGCACGCACACACCACACACACGCGCGCGCACACATACACACACTGTAACAGCTTTTATTATTAAGAAAACGCGATTTGAGATCTTGCCCTAAGGGAGGAGATAGAACAACAAATCGCACCTAATGATGCAAGTGGAACTGTAACAGTTTCCAATGAGTTTGAAATTTTAGTGTTGAAACTGTCTAAATCTATAATTATAATAATGTACAATCTTTTAAAATAATAGAGCATGTGAAATATGATAATTCGGAACTTCGAAAGGACTTTAAATTTTTACGCGTACGATTTGGAAAGATTAAGAACTGTTGTGCCGACGTCTTACCTGGCCATAACCCTAATGAGATTAGCAGGGTTGAAATATTCTTTGTTAAACTGAAAACAAAGTAAAGTGAAGTCGGACGCCACTGTATCTAGCAAGTATTTGTTATGGTAATCCGTGTGGACAAGAGAGAAATAAAGTATAGTAAGCAAACTAGCAGTACTCGCACCGAATACCGCAACAAAATAAATTGACAATCGAAAGAACTATGCCGTGCCAACTAAAATTGTTGTAGTGTGTACTGGGTCACACAAATAAAAATTGGCAACCCCCTGTAACTTAGCCTTACAATTTTTTCATTTTTCTTTTATTGCCTGCCCCCCGTTTCAAAGAAAAATAAATTGAAAGATATCTGAGTTCTAGACTCAAAAGAAAAACAAACAACAGTATCAAAGTTAAACAAAAAATGAAGCAATTAGTGCTAAACTCTTAAAAGTTTAGTTACAAAATTATACCCAAAAAATTTGTTGTATAATTATTATTCCTTGGACTATTGGAAGATTTAAGAGACTAAAAAGACTACTAGATAAAATTATAAATCGGAAAAATTATTTTAAAACTCATTATTAGACTAAAGGGCCTAGGGGATTAATATACTAAAATTAATAAATAATAATTAAAATTAATTTATTAAAAGAACTTATAAATGAATAAATTTATAAACGAGTGTAGAGGTTGCTCTACATACCACACATTTAAAAGGAAACAAATCAGTATAAGTCACAATCGGTAGAAGTCATAATCGCTAGAGGTCATTATCAGGAAGTTTACACTCTAATAATAAAGAGGGAGTTGTGGGGAATAAACAAAAAAATTTTTTTTACAACTTCAAACAGAGTTTATAGATTTATACACTTATACACTTTTATTTATTTTCCCACATAACTGCCATCAATATTAAGGCGTTTGTCATATCGAACAACTAGCTTTTGTATCCGTCGTCATAGCAGTTTGCCGCTGGATTTCACAGCGTGCCGTAACTATTTCGTATATAACACTTCTTGAAACTTGAGGAAACGCTTCTGGGACCAGGAAAAAATCGTCTATTCTCATTCCTTTTTTATCGACTTTTTGTACCGAATCGTTAGTGATCACTGAGGGTTGCCCACTCCGTTCCTCGTCACGAACATTCTTTTGGTCATCTTTGAAAGTTCTTGGGAGTTTGCGTACCATCCTATCACACATAATGTTTAGTCTGTACACTTCACAAATCTGACGGTAAATTTCAACTGCTTTTGCGCCTTTAGCACTAAGAAAACGAGTAACAGCGCATATTTCATAGTTGGTGGGATTCTCAATCGGCGGAGGAATTTTAAATACGCAAAAACAAATGTGTAACCGAGGTACACAGTACGCATGTGCAGGACACCAACCGCAGTTAGTTACTTATATGCCAATATTTCTCATTGGCATACGTCTATCAAGAAGAAACTTTTCCAAGAGTTGAATTTTTATCTTTCACAAATAGAAACTAAAAGAAACTTTTGATTTTCAACAAAATATGAAATTTAACCTTAAACTTTTCACTACTCCATAAACGATAGAGTAGCACCCAAATGAAAATTTCTTAATATTACCAAAATTGCAGTACATTTTTAACTACTCCTTACAGTTGAGTAATATTTTATACCAATGAAAAAGTACTAGGAACTAAGAAAAAGATTTAATTTCAACTAGGATGCTACAACAACTTCCACTGGTCGTTGATGCGAAAACTTAATCTTCAAACAAAAGCTCTAATTTACGAAACAAAGGAAAATCTAAAAAATTTATGAATTTGAATCTGATGAGTTAGATGGTTGTAACTTCTATCTACAATTAGTGAGTTACGGTGTTAGTAGTTTTTATGTATAGTGGATGCGTACATTTTAACATTAACCAAAAAGGTTACATTAAATTTTTTACTAAACTAAAGAAAAACCTGCAAATTCACAAGTGTAATTTACATAACTTAACGAGTCTCGTAACATTATAACGGCAGTAGAGCTAAACACCAGATTTACAAGATGGAGGTAATATTAATTATTTCTAATCCTGATTTATTACAAACAACCTCTCGAAAGATAATTTGCAATGTTGATTATATCTATATACCAAAATAAAGTCGGAAAAGCATTTGTTTTCAAAAATATTAAAAAGTCAAATTACGTAACGTTTAAATTAAAATAAAAAAATGTGCCAATGGATTTTTAAATAAATTTAGATATGCAGTTCTATTATTATATCCTACTAACTTCCAATGCAAGAGATTAAAAATATCAAGGAATTTTATGTAGAACATACAAAACAAAAATACAAAATCAAGGGGAAGTTTTTACAACTATTTAATGACAGTTTGATGCAAGGAGTTTTTATACAGTGTAAACATAAATTTAATAGTAAATCTTTGGGTTTTAATTTAATGCAGTTCTATGAATAACACTCGCTCTAGGAGAAGAGTTCAAAAGTTACTGCATTTTAATGAGAGATTACGAAATAAACCTGAAATTTTGCAAGAACTTTAAATATAGGACCTTTATTTACCATATTATTTAATAAAATTTTTAAGTCAAATGCTGTAGCTCGAAACTGTTCTAGGAAGTGATGGAGAAAAATATTCAGCTAGTAAGGATGTAGTTTGGACATGAGATTAAGATCACAACCTTAAGTTATATTCGGCACCTATCAATTGTTGGATAATAGTGTGCCGAAATCGTTGTACAGACTCTGCCAGAGCATTTAAGCAATTACTGAACAAAGACAGCCCCTGGCATGAGTTGGAATTTATCTTGTCACCATGCTACAAGAAATTCATGACAATAGATCACCAAGTTTCCTAGAAAGAGTCCAAGATGCCCCAAACACATTAATCTTAGCTAAATATGCTTATTGCTTCGAATAATAAGGCTGATAAATAAGCCACCATTAAAATATAAATGTAGTGTGTATCGATATACACGCCTAAAAGATAACTGAAACAGTTTGTTTAAGCAATTTATTTACCTTGCAAAATCAAATACAAGTAACAGTTTGTGAATCAAACTGGTTTTAACCAAGTACTAGATATTTATTCTAATTTGAACTACTATAAATTACAAGGTTGGTTTTGCAACAAATAAAACGAGATCATTTAGAGCCAACACTTGCTATCAATTAGTTTCAAAACAACGTAAAATATAAAATGTATGTACCAATAAACACGCGGTCTTAGATACAAAACACAATTTAACATTCCAACAAGGATTATTCTCTCCTTAGAGTTACTTTGTCTAATCCCCAAACGGATTTTAATTTCACTTTCCTATAAACGTGTAGAGCCCCGTAAAACACCATCGTTCCAGTCTGTAAGACCCGGCACCCAACTAAATCGATACGTTTTTATTTTATTAATGCAATTATGCAGTTTAGAAAATATTAAATTTGATAATTGTTGGTATATCACCATGTAAATAGCCAGCATTATATTTTATTTGTTGAAAACAAATTTTGTTTGCATATGCAAATGTTTTAACTTAACATTCGTTAGTCGTTTTTTTAGAATTGTAAAAGCATTAAAAAGTCACCTTCAAAATTATTTTTTGAAATATAAAAAAAGGTCGTTTAATTATAATATACGTATTTATAACTAGTTATTTTTTGTGTAATCAACCTGCACGTGCCTTATTTAGCGCTCATAATCCAGATAAATGGCTTTCTTGTAAACAGGTCATTCATATTCCAGCCATTATGTGAGCAACCGGTTTCTCCGAATTAATAAGTCAAAATGCGACTCCGCATAGCCCTTTAATATATTTCTGTTAGAATTATCGTCAGTGGTGTCCTAAACTGGACAATATTGTTTGTAAAATCTATCAGTATTAAAATATATCTAATTATGTTAAATATTATAGCACAACAAATTTTCTACGATATAAATTATGATATTTTGTTTGCAATTAATTCTATGAACGATCTTTGATATTCTGTAATTTAAACATTATCTCAACGTAATAACTGTATAGTTATATAATATTATGAAATGAAGGATGTAACAGTCTTCGATTGATAACTTGGATGGATTAACGTAGTTTCTATTTTACTTGTTACCAGAACGACAGCTGTCCATATAGAAGTTGTGTTGTTGGTGTGATTTTATCTATAAGAGGACACCGTTTGGTCAGGATAAATCGTTTCAGTTTGGAAACACGATTTTGTTATTTAGATTAATGTCATATTCTTCGGTAAATAGAATTTTTATTTATATAGATCCCATCGTTTTGCAATTAATGTTTATTAAGCTTCCAGTATAATTTAACTTTTGTTATTTACAAACGCATACAGGTACGCTTTCGAGAAAATAATTATAACAATAATCATACTTTATAAGATTTCATGCGTTGATAAAATTCCGATTAAATTAAAAAACTAATGTAGAATATTTTATTAAAAAATTTCTTTTAATATCTTATGTGACTATTTTGTTAACAAATTGTTAAATGCAATAAGAAATATTTTAAGAATTTTTAAGAACTATAAATGATTATATATATATTATATATATATATATATATATGTATATATATATATATATATATATATATATATATATATATATGTATATCGTACTCATATCTCAATATGATAAAAATTTACTAAATACAATAATTGTCATTCTTATAAAACATAACAACTTGATATAAATTCTTTCTTCAGCTAAGATAAAGAGGATTTATTTTATAAATTGTTAATATTTACAACGGAAAGAGAATAATCTTTATTTTAATAGATGTACATATATTGCCTTTTTAAGACTTTTTATTAATTCATTAACATAACAAATTATTAAGAAAATAATTCCATGATAACATTTCTCATTTAAAAGTATATATATTCAAGAACTCTGGTAAACCTAATACCATATGAAAAACAGTGCATGTTGATGAGTTTGTCTTTATACATTTCTGTATTTATAGAAAGCCACTTATTAGTCTCATCCCGTTGAAGTTACGCTTCAGAGTTAGTTTGGAAGTCTCCAGAAAAACTTAGGGTTAGTACGGATAAAACAACATCTATGATTAACTTCTAAGAGAAATTTAGGTGGTTCGTTCTTACCTCACCTCACTCCCAATCAACATCTTTCGTATAGTTACTCCTCCCGATAACATCTATAGAAGAAGAAATAAATAAAGAAAAATAAATAACAATTTTTTTGTTGATTATTAATAGTTTTTACTTAGAATATATATATTTTCTTGATATTTGTTCTAACTTCGTTACATTTGAAATTCTCACTAATAACTATTTTAAGGTTACTTGAGTTACAGTTTTTGATTAAACTTGTGTGTGATTATTATATCTTATGCTCAGCTAAATGCTAAGTAACAAACTTTTGTTTAACTAATAACACAGACCAACAAATTTGATTTTTGAAAGTTGATTTTGATCTGACACCTGATTTTGTATAATTTTGATCTGCTGAATTCAAATCTGAGTGTCATTTTGCCCTATCACGTAAGGTTTTTTTAATCAATGTTGAAAATAAACTAATAAAAAATTTGACCAAAATAAACGCTACTTTTATTGATACAGAAACAAAAACAAATTACAAATAGTAAACTAACTTGAAAAAGTTTTAAACAATGTTTAATTTTTTTTTCTTTCCAGGAGATCTTTCCCTCTTGGATGAAAAACTTCGTTTAGTGGATTTTCTTCTGTATTCCAGGGACGAATTGTACCTTTATATTGACTAACAATAATCAGCCATCATTGAGACAATCCACCGACCTTGATACATGCGTTCCATTTCTTTCATGTCTTGGCGGAACCTCTCACCCTGCTCCTCACTCTCACCAAGATTTTCGGGGCAGTAATCAAGATACGAGTGTAAAAAGTGAACTTTTATGCTCATATTACATCTCAGTTTTATAAATTTCTGTAGCATGTTTTTCACAATTTCCTTGTAGTTAGGATCCTCGTTGTTTCCCAAAAAACCTTCAATAACATTAGTAAATTAAATCCATGTATCTTTCGATCCTGGTATTAACAAATTCTTGATCTTTTGTTAATCTCCTTATTTGAGGACCGATAAAAATCCCTTCCTTTAATTTTGCATCTGAGATAGCGGGAAATTTTCTACAAAGGCACTTGAAACAGTCTCCATCGTTATTTAAAGCTTTAACGTATTGTTTCATTAATCCTAGTTTAATATGCAGTGGAGGTGACAAGATTTTTTGTGGATCAACAAGACTTTCGTGCAGAACATTTTTTGATCCGGGAGTTAAATAATCTCTTCTTATGCAGTACTTTTTCTTCCAATGTTGATGTCTACTTCGACTGTCCCACTCACACAAAAAACTGTCCTGGTAGAAGTCCCACAATTTCAAATCCCCACAAATTTTCCAACTATAATCATTGTATTTGATTTTTTCAAGTAGTACTTTAAGATTTTCATAGCTTTCCGTCATTTGCACAGAATGGGTTACCGGCATCAATGAAGAAACATTCCCATTGTGCAAGAGAACTGCTTTAAGGTTTTTTTTGGAAGATTTGATAAAAAGCCTCCAGTCATCGGGATTGTATGTGCCACTAAGTTTGTTCAGACTAGAAACGTCGGTGCAATATACTAAGCAATCACTTTTTTCAAAATAGCCTTAATACTTGGACTCGCGTTTCCCAAAATACGAGATTTTGACGTCTTCTGCCAGTAAATTTTTACTTTGAAGTCTGGATGCTAAAATTTCGGAAAGATCCTTTAGAAGATCTAAGTCTCTAACTAAGTCGTTAAGTTCAATCTTGGAAAATAACTGTGGTTGCTTAACAACGCTCAATATATTTCACTGGCATTGGTGAAGTTGTTTTCATCAACTTCAGGTTCAGCACTGCTTGTAACATTTTCTAAATTTGTTGGTTTCTCAGATATTGGTACGTCTGGACCATGTGGCACTGGCCTAGTTTGCAGACTTGAAGTTCGGATAAATGATGCTTTTTAAACTTTTTCTTTTATATCCACGTACATTGCACATACAAAAATTATAGTCATGGTGATTTGTTGCCTCTCATGCCAAATCATTGGTATACCAAAGGGTAGGGATTTCCTTGTTCTATTACTCCAGTGCCTTAAACGCTCTTCACATTGCTTACATACAATATGTGGTGCCCAATGTTTGTCTTGATCACTAATATTTACTTTAAAATATGCCTAGTATTGATGTTTCAACAGTGATGTAATTTTACTTCTAAATTTCTTGACCACAAAACAACTATACACATAGCAAAAAGTATCTGGATTATTTTGACAAAGTCTTGGCTTTGTAAACACGAAGCTCACTAAACTCACTAAACAACGACTGGCTATACTGAACGCAAACAGACTAATGAATGCGCTCGTTACACAAAAACGTCTATTTATATCTCATTTGCCGACGGTCTGACTGCAAATCAGGACACTTCAGCAATTAAATTTTACTTTCGGGAATTCCCATATACTATTCTATTGATTTGTACACAATTTAATCTCATCAGCATAGAATTTTTAGAATATCATTTAATTTTTTTTGCAAATATTTAAAAAACCATAAATATGACACCTAGTAAATTTATTAAAAAATTGTGCATGATGGAAACAAAAAAAATGTTGATTCTTTATTAGATTAGCAACCAAAACTTCAAAAATATGAACAAATCCAAATCACAAATTTTTTGTTGGTCTGTGTAATTTTTTGTTTGACTAAAACGTGAAATTGTTTATTTCTTTTTGTAATTATTATTGAATACGAATTATTTATTATAGATTAGAAATCTTGTGATTTTTGTGTGTTCCATTTTTAAAAAGGGTAAATTAAAATTTTAAAATTATCTATTCCGATACGATTTCTGTATTTACCCCAAAATTATATTTTGTTTAATACTTGCTAGATACGTAGCGTCCAACTTCACTTTATTTTGTTTTTAGTTTAACAAAGAATATTTTAACCCTGCCCATCTCATAATCTCCTTTGGAGTAATGGCCAGGTCACCCGTTGACACAAAAGTTTTTTATCGTTTCATCTTGTACGTGTAAAAATTTTAAATCCCTTTGAAGTTCCGAATTACCATGTCCCATGCGCAATATTATTTTAATAGTTTTCAAGATTATAATTAAAAAATTGGAACCGTCTCAATCATTTCAACTTCATAATTGCAAAATTTTTGGAATACTGTTACAGTTGCACCCGCATCGTTAGGCGTGAATTATTGTTCTATATCCTTCCTTAGCACAAGATTTCAAAGCGCGTTCTCTTAATTATAAAAACTGTTACATTGACATCCAACGACTAAGGGCCCGAAATATTCTTCTTAAATTAGTACATCATATTTTGTTAAATAGTTACACGAAAACATTTCACGTTTATACCCTTTTGTTACACTAGAATCCAGTACGCCTCCGGGGCTTCAAAATATTTCTTAGGTTTGAACCGTTTTAGAGGAAAATTTTTCCAAGTATTTATATTAAATCATAATAAATAATTGTAAGAGCGTTATCTTTGACTTTTACTTCAATTAAAATAATTAATATTAATTTTATCTTTAAAAGCAAAGTATAGAGACCGAGTTATTACATTGGAATTTGACACAAAATTCTTGTTTAAAAGGAAGCTCATAGTAAAGCTAATTGTTGTTTATTTTTGATGTCTTGTTTCAGACCCGTTTACTATTTAAAAGTTATATTGACGTTTAATAAAACGAATATTTGCCGAGAAAAAATATTTTTATAAGAAGTAAAGTTTCGAGTTATTTTAGATACAATAGAAAGAACAAACCATTTAAAGCCTATATAACCGGTTTGTTCGCAATTTAAAGGAAGGAATAATCCTAGTTGGAATGTTAAATAGTTTTTGTATCCAAGGTCGCATATTTATTGGGACATACGTTTTATATTTTATGTCCTTTTGAACCTAGTTGGTGGCATATGTTGACTCTAAATAATGTAGTTTTATTTGCTGCTACATCAACCTTGTAATTTATAGCAGTTGAAATTAGAATACCTATGTAGTAGTTGGTTAAAACCAATTTGATCCACAAACTGTTAGTTGTATTTGTTTTTGCAAGGTAACTAGATTGCTTAAACAAACTGTTTCCGTTATCTCGTTAGGCATGAATACCAAGTCACACTACATTTATATTTTAATGGTCGCTTATTCATCAGTCTTATTATTCGAAGCAATACTCATATTTAGCTGAGGTTAATGTGTATATAGGCCAGTTTCAACTTTTTCTACGTAACTTGGTGGTCTATTGTCACGAATTTCTTCCAGCTTGGGGCAAGATAATTTGCAACTCATGCCATGGACTGTGTTGTTCAGTAATTGCATAAATGCTCTGGCAGAGTTTGTAAAACGATTAGGGCACACTACCACCCAACAATTGATAGGTGCCGAATATAACTTAGGGTTGTGATCTTAATCCCTTTGTCCAATCAATGTCTTTACCCGCTGCATACTTTTCACCACTACCTCCTAGAACAGTTTTGAGTTACAACACTCGACCTGAAAATTTTATTAAATAATATGGCAAATAAGGGTACTCTATTTACAGTTCTTGAAAAATTTCGGATGTATTTCGCAATCGTTCGTTAAATCGTAATAATTTTTGAATTCTTCTCTCTGGAACCCTTGCGAGTGTAATTCATAACACCTGCATTAAATTATAACCCGAAGATTTACTAATAGATTTGAGTAGACATTATATAAAAATTGTAGCAAACACCTTGCATCAAACTGTCGTTTAATAGTTGTAAAAACTTCTTCTTGATTTCGTATTTTCGTTTTGGCAAGTTCTACATAAAATTCGTTGATATTTTAAATTTGTTGCATTGGAAATTTACTGGAATTAATTTTGATAACAAAAGATTACACGTTCTTAAACTTCATCAAGTTTGTTGTAAACGCCATATCTGCTCAAACTTTTAAAACATCATTTATGAAATGTCCAAACTTTTGCACATCAATAAAAACTAACAATCTTATTACGAAAATTTGAAGCAAGTAATAACACTTACCGTAGATAGAGTAACATGTTGATGTTTTTCATTTTAAGTAATTACCCTAGTTCAAAAATTTCATCACGACTTGGAAGTATCTGTCATCTAAGAATGACCATCTGTGTTTTGTTTATACACGAGTACCAAATTTCACATGATTAAGATCAAATAACCTTGTTGAAGTTTCTTAAGGTTCTTGAATAGTTTCTAATAATTTTTAATAAACTTCTAATGATTGTCTAATTGTTTAATTATTTAATTGTTGCATTGTTGAATTGTTGCACATTGAGGAGTTTCGTGTATTGATGTAGACTAGGTCATTGTTTCGACTCGAATAAACGACTCTATGCTTCCATGCTATGGACTTATTTTCTCCCGACATGTTGTCCCGCCTAATTCTAGCACGAAAATTCACGAATGTATTAAAATTAAAGATTATCAAACGCGTTACATGTGCATAAGGCAAATGACCAGTTCATATACTAAATCAATGATGCTAATGGACAAATTTAATAAATCTTAGAGTTTTCAAACTAATCTAATATTATCGAACAAAAATAAATACCTTAGTGTATTAATGCGAATTGAACAACCTTGTGCAATCATAATAGGTATTTAATGTGAATAATCAAGCAGTATTACTATGAAGTAAATTTTTCAAAGCAAAACCAAACTCCGAATATATCGTTTATGTAAATTATACAGAGTTATGATGAGCGGAATTTATTTCTGTTACAAGTTTTTATTATTAAGAAAACGCGCTTTGAGATCTTTCTCTAAGGGAGGAGATAGAACAACAAATCGCACCTCACGATGCGACTGCAACTGTAACAGTTTCCAATGAGTTTGAAATTTTAGAGTTGAAAATGTTGTAACGGTCTAAATCTTTAATTATAATAATGTAGACCTTTTAAAATAATAGAGCATGTGAGACACGATAATTCGGAACCTCGAAAGGGCTTAAAATTTTTAGGCATACAAGATGGAACGATAAAAAACTGTTGTGCCGACGTCTAACCTGGTCATTACCCCAGGGGAAAATATGAGATTGGCAGGGTTGAAATATTTTTTGCTAAATTGAAAACAAAGTGAAGTTGGACGCCATTGTATCTAGCAAGTATTTGTTACGGTAATCCATGTGAACAAGAGAAAATAAAGTATAGTAAGTAAATAACAGTAGCCAGCACTGAGTATTGCAACAAAATAAAGAGGGAATTGAAAGAATTATTCCGTGTCAACTAAAAGTGTAGTGGAGTGTGCTGGATTACACAAAAAATTGGGAACCTCCTGGAATAAACTTTATTTATAAACCTTTAGTCAAAACCATGAATATTTACAGGAATATTTACAAGCCATCTAATTAAAACCCTAATACAACAAGAATATTTGCAAATCCCCTAATTAATAAAACATGTATAAAGGAAACAGAAAACCAACTCGTATAGAACAAAGCTTTTCTTACAAAATATCCCACAGCCCACAGGATCAACACAGTACCATAAATCAAAGCAAAAATAATTAATACCTTCTTAACTTACATTATACTAATATTTACTCTCAATAATAATATTTACAAAAACCCACAGCAATGGAAATAAATTATATAGTGCATTGCTTTTGTTACCTTCAATTTTATTACTTACATAATTACAGTATTCAATAAGAGCCGGTGATAGGTAGGATCGCTCCTCTTTCCGCCGCTGCAACAAATATTATTGGACGTATAAAACCCAATATACCCAAACAATGTTGCATCTTTGAATGTGTATATGCAAATTCAGAAGAAGCAGTAGTGCACCGAGTGATGTTTTCAAATAAGCTACGCATGAAATTGTTCAATTTCAGAGACGAAGTAACATATTAAAAATCATTTTGTGGAGTAGATACATAAACCACATTGAAGTAGATAATTTTAACATTTTTAATTTACTCTTTTTAGGAAATGGAACATATTAAGATCGAAAGGTTTCTATTTTATAGTAAATAATTTATATCCGATAATAATTATAAAAAGAAATAAACAATTTCACATATTTTAGTCATGTAAAAAATTATTAGTTAAATAAAATTTCGTTACTTGGCATTTAGATGAGTATCAGATCTGATAAGCACATACAAATTTAATCAAAACTGTAATTCAAGCAATCTTATAGTTACTAGTGAGAACTTCAAATACAACAAACTGATAGCAAATATTACTTTCAAGAAAATATATATTTTATGTAAAAAATATAAAATAGTCAACAAAAAGATATTATATCGATTCAGTTATGTTCTGGGTCTTAAAACTGGAACGATAGACGTTTTCACTAGAACTCTAAGATTTACTAATAGATTTATGTAAACATTATATAAAAATCGTAGCAAACACCTTGCATCAAACTGTCGTTTAATAGTTGTAAAAACTTCTCCTTGATTTCGTATTTTTGTTTTGGCACGTTCTACATAAAATTCGTTGATGGTTTAAATCTGTTGCTTGGAAATTTATTGGATATAATAATAGAACTGCTTATTTAAACTTATAAACATGCATTGATACAATTTTTTTAATATCGGCGTAGTTTGACATTTGATATTCTAGAAAGCAAATGTCTTTCAGGTTGTTTTTGTATAAATATAATTAAGATTGCGAATTAATTTCGAGAAGTTGTTTGTAATAAAGCAAGATTAGAAATAATAAATATTATATACATTTTGTGAATCTGGTATGTTTAGTTCTGCTGTGGTTATAATTTTATGAGACATTTTTTTTTGTAATTTTGTTTACTGGCTCATTTTTATTCTACCAGCATTGCAATGCAGCTTGTTTGTTTTAGTCTAGTCAAAACTCATAAAATGGTACTCGTTCTAGCATTGCACATCATTCTCTAGATTGAGAATGCAGTAACTTTTATGCGCTGTTAGGCACTTCTTATTTACTTAGGCAGTTTAGTTATATGTGGAGCGAAATTGCTATTCTCTGTTCTCTAAGAATAAGATCTCAAAGCGCGTTCTCTTAATAATAAATACGGTTACAACACACACACACACACACACACACACACACACACACACACACACACACACACACACACACACACACATACACACACATACACAAACTGACACTCGATAAAGAACACGATCTACACGATTGCTGGAATCTACGTAGCCGCAACCAAGGAGGCTTTACATTCGTAACGCCTATTTCAGCATCTCGAATTGATTGTTTTTATAGCACAAAGTTTTGCTTAACACAATGTGTGCTGCTATGCACTTTTCTTTTTCGAACCATCTTTTGCTGCTATTAAAGTTAAATATTTACAATACAGGAACAAACAACTAAAGTGACCATTGGAAGTTTAACAATAAACTCTTAGACGACGATTGGTTTGTGGAATGCATGACTAATTTTCTAGAACACTACAAAACAATGTCAAAGTAACACCGATCCTGCCTTTCAATGGGTAAAGTTAAAATAGAAGTCAAGCACATTACGATACAGATAGTAGGTAGAAACAGGAACGGCTAGTTGCCGAATATAAGTTACTTAATACTCAACTGCAAAGATGTGTTCAAGCAACAAATGTACAAGAAATATACCAAGCGAGAAAGGAGTTACAGAATTGCTATATAAACCACTATTAAACAGCTATCATCCCTCCCTCCAACGAACTATATATTACGAATACCCTAACCTGAAAGAATTAACCGTAAATGGACAAAAACCATCTGATCCTCTGGACATTTGCCAATCTCTCACTCGACATTTTCAGGCCGTACACAGCAAAGAACGCGTTCAAATATATGGAAACTCGAAACTATACTTTGGTCTCCCAAAATTAAATAAAAACTCCATGGAAGAGTTAGAAATGTCACTTACATTTGAAGAGCTTACCAGAGCTACTAAACGCTTAAACAGAAATAAATCCCCACGGTATGACGGTCTAACCATATAACTTTACTTCAAGTTCTTGCCCGAGCTAGGAAATCTGTATTATAATACATTCACTGACGCACTTGAGAACAGAAAGCCGCCAAAATTCATTACAAAAGCAATTACAAAGCTTATCCCAAAGAAAGGATCAGATCTATTACTAATCACAAACTGGAAACCAGTATCTCTGTTAAATATCGATTACAAAATACCCGCAAAGACACTCGCTACTAAACTAATGAATGTTATCGGAGCAATAATACATCCTGATCAAAGCTTTTCCGTACCAAATCGCACAATATTCGGTGCATTACACCTACACAGAGATGTTTTTGAACACACAATACAAAATCACCTGACATTGGCAATTGCTAAAATAGATCAAAAAAGTTGCATTCGACATGATTCACCACGATTATTTATTTCATGCTTTAAAAACGTTTGGATTTGGAGAAAGATTTATTAGTAGTATAAGAACACTGTACAACGACACAAAAACACAATTCAATGCAGGAAACTTACAAGCGAAATTGACCCTCATCGTGAAATTAGGCAAGGATGTCCTTTATCAGGGCCACTCTCACTCTATCCATAGAACCTTTTTTATCCCTATTTCATCAATCACTCGCAGAAAACAGTGCAAACTTGTAGTAAGTACATACGCAGATGACGTCAATTTTCACCACAGATGAAAGCGATCTCGAACGACTATTGTGTGTGTGTGTGTGCACATGTACATGTATGTGTGTCTATATATATTGTTGTAATATGGTAGCATTTGTGAAATATAAAGGTTAAAATTTTTATTGTCAATTTTTGATTTTTAATATAATTTTAATTACCTCGGCTAGCTCAGGTTTTAATTACGCACGGAGCTTGGGACAATACGACAACAAAATCTAAACTCTCCTTCTACTTCCTGTTACTTTAAGTCAAAACATCATTAAGCACTATTACTATAATGTTTTCAAAAATATTTACAATGTATAGAATGTTAAATAGAACTTGTTTTTAAATATTTAATTAAATTCTTTTAATTATTATCATTTCCTAGAGTAATCAAAAAGTCAGCAAAAATCTCCCTTAATATTATTATTTGAAGCCCTATGAACGTTCAGTAAACTTTTTTCATTATTTACGTAATTTATAACGTGTATTAATAATGATCTTTGTTGACCCTAGCATAAAGATTCATGAAAGCAAATTTTTAAAATATTCACATAAATACCACGAAATATTCCCAAACAAATTACAAAAAATATTTATATTGGCTAGCCTGCTATCTCCAGTTTGAACTCGTTCCTGCTCCAACCACTTCCGCACTCAGCTTAATGATATTTTTTCATAATCTCAACGTCTGCATTTTCTTAGTACTGCTTCTCCTTCATGAATTATTTTAGCATCTTTACCAAAATTCCTGGTCGAATCCAGTGACAAATAATAGAATAAAATATTTATTAAATTTTCACATCGAATCCAGTAGTTAATTAGAGTTCCCACATCAGATCCAGTAATTATTTAGAATTCCCACATCGGATCCAGTAATTACTCAGAGTCCCTTTTGTTGAATTCCCACATTGGATCCAGTAATTGTTTAGAGTCCTTTTTAATGTATAAATTAGAATTTAATTTATCAACAACCTTTTATACTTACGTTTTTACAGGATCAAAACGACAAAACCTCTTTTAATGTTGCACTATCATATAATTTATTAATTAAATCACTTCAAATTCATTCCGTAAATACTTTGTTTTGGGTGATGTGTACTATTCATGGCAAACTGATTTGTTTACAAATCCGGTTGTATTTAAAAGCGTCGCCTACCTGTTGACAAGCTCATAGTTCAACGGTTGCGCTTCTTTGTACGTGATTCTTGCATACAAAGTTTTGGATATTCCTATGGATTTTTGCTGTATATTGAAATCGACACGCTAATTTCGGCACATAGCATTTCGAGTTATTGCATTTATTCTCTTGGATTTTCACATTTTTAGATCACGTAGACCATTGTTTGTACAATAAATTTAATGAACTTTGGTTTTAACACCATCCCGTGTTTGTTTCCAATTTCTCAGGTGTTTGATTTTAGCTTTCTAGTCACGTAGATTTAATACAATTTATGTATTAAATTATATGCGTTTTCTATCTTACGCATTTTTAAACCTACTTGTTTTAATTGGAATTCTTTGCGTAATGATGATGCATTATTTATGCGTGTCGCGTTTCAGCTTCCGTTCACGTTGTTTTACGACTTGCGAATTTGTTTATTTAATTAAATCTTCTAAAATATTTTTCATTAACTAAATTAATTATGATTATGGTTTATATACAGGACGTTGTCATTTACTTTCCAGCCTAATCGTCGTATTTCTTGTTTTCTTCAGAAAACTGTCTCGTTTTCTGAGCCCTCATGTAATTTTTATGAAGTGCATTATTCTATTGTCCTAGCTACCCCTAAATGACCTTATTAATACAGCAATATATATATATATATATATATATATATATATAATTTATGTCTAACAATGCGTGTGGTTATTAACACTGTTAAATCGGTTGGGTGTTGAGTCGATGAATGGAAAAACTGCACCAGTAGTCCTATAGGGTTTTTGTAGAGCATATCCTTAATCAAAGTACTCGGGGTTGAATCAGGGTGTCTACTGTCACGAAAAGTCACGAAAGTCATAAAAAAGACACGAATTTCATTTTGCGGTAACTAAAGTAACGAAAAGTCACTAAATCCTATATCTCGGTCACGAATTTTTTCTTCATAGTTTGATTATCCTATGTATTTCCACAAATACGTCATAAAATGTTATAGCCATACTTCAGATGTTGCAGCAAATAAATGTTAAAGGACAAAAAATTTTTTCATCACACCGAAAGCAGCCTGTCTCTTTTCATTATACATTTATTCTGTTGGGTTATATAGACCCAGCGGTTTTTGTTTGACGCCTTGAATCTAAAAATCGCGGCTCATCAATGCTTGAGCAGCAGTTTTGTGTGTATATTTCTGACATGCTTTTTTATTATTGTATGCGGACATAATAAATACCTGCTATTGGAATCAACTTAATACACTGTGGCCATGGCGCCAATGACCTTCATTGTAATAGGGAATTGGAATGTGGGTAGGGAGCAGCCGGGCGACCGCATTTAAAGAATATTACCGCAAATCAGTCGTAAATAAAACCTTATGAGATGTGTTTCGTTTTGATTATTTGTAACGCAACAAGATTTTATGTTTTTAAGTTTACACAGTGGTATGTACTTAAAGTGAAAACTTTCTTGTAAAACTGCCTGGAAAGTGTTTGTTTTCTGAACTTTGGCTGACAAATCCGATTTTTAAAAGCTGGTTACAACCAGTACCTGGAAATGTTCATGTTACTTTTTGTGCCTACTGCAAAAAAATTTGGATATTTCAAAAGCTGGAATATATAATGTAAAACTTCATTCCAAGGGTCTAAAGCATTCTAAAATAGCTAATTCAATACTCAATATGAAGCAACCAACTATTGAGAATAATTTAGTTAGAAATACTCCGGTCTCAGACTCTCAACAAAATGATATTTCAGTTTCAGTAACAGCTGATTTACCTGCAAAAGTGTATTCTGAAGAAACTGTTAGTGAAAATAAAAATATTGCGTCATACATGATCCGTAACGAGATTACTAAAGCTGAAATATTATGGACTATACACAAGATAGTATCTTATTCTTCGTAAAGAGTTCATCAGGATGCTACTGAACTTTTTCCAATAATGTTCCCAGATTCTTTTATAGCGAGAAACATGCAGTTACACAAAGACAAAATATGTTATATAGCCACTTTTGGCTTGGGTCAGTTTTTCCAAAACGAACTTTTAAATAAAATTAAAGATTTAATTTTTTGTGTATAAGTTTTAACGAAAGCCTGAAAAAAGTTGTACAAAAATGTCAAATGGACATTCTTGTCAGATACTGGGATGATGAAGATAATATGGTTAAAACAAATTTTTTGTCTTCGTGTTTTCTTGAAAAAACCACTGCCATCGATCTTTTAAATGGTTTTTTAAATACCCTGGATTTTCTTAGTATACCCATTAAAAAAATTTGTATCATCAGCATGGATGGACCTAATGTGAATCTGAAGATGCTTCAGGAACTAAAAGAACACATTCGAATTTCGGGTAGTGATGATGACCCCGTAATGTTTGATTTTGGTACGTGTGGACTGCACATTGTTCATGGAGCGTATAAAACAGAACACAATGGCACTGGTTGGTATATCAATGAATTTCTACGTGCATTGTATTACCTTTTCAAAGACACTCTTACTAGAAGAGGAACTTTTATCTGTCATACAGGTGCAACAACATTTCCACACAAATTTTGTTCAATAAGATGGGTGGAAAATGGTGGTGTTTTACAGCAAGCAATAAAGCTATTAGAGCCTCTTAAAAAGTATATTACAGCAGTTTCAACTTGTCCACCAGATTGTGCTAGTTTTAAGAAAATCTGTAAAGCTTTGTCAGATAGTTTCTTGCTAGCAAAACTAGAATTTCTTATGTCCATAGTGTCCTCTTAAAAAGTATATTACAGCAGTTTCAACTTGTCCACCAGATTGTGCTAGTTTTAAGAAAATCTGTAAAGCTTTGTCAGATAGTTTCTTGCTAGCAAAACTAGAATTTCTTATGTCCATAGTGTCTGTGTGTGTGTGGGTGTGTGTAGCTTGTAATTTTTAATTAATGTGAAATAATAGATTGTGTTGTTGTTTAATTTTCGTTGTATTGTGGATACTTTGATGATAAATGTCCTTTCATTTTTTTAATATCTTTGTTAGTGGACATAAGTATATAAGGTTTGGGGTCTTACTATTTCTGAAAAGCTGATAACTATTTGAATTTTATTTGCCGTTCCAGTGGTTTAATTTCATTTTTATGGTCACCATCCATACTTATTTTTTATTGTATTCTTTTATTATTTGCTGTTAATTTCTCTATTAATTTTTTACATAATGAATGTTTTTTTTGACATCACCTAATAGAAGAACTTGGATGTAAAGGAAGAAATATGTTGATGAGATATTAGTAGAAGGATCTTACACTCATATAATTATAAATGTCTTTGTTAATACAATAAGAAAGATTGAGGTCCGAGACAAGTGGCCTCTGAATCTCTTTATATTTCTTATAAATATTTTTAAAACAAACTACTTTACAAGCCTATTATAAACCATTTTGTAAAATTTAGTTTTAAATCAGAATGGAACAAACAGCAGATTGAAATTATCAGAACAGTATTTTATCGGTCTTTTTTACATTTTATAGTTTAGTTTTAGCATGTGCTAATGGCACGTTTGTGCATTTATATAGTTATCATGTTTGTGTCTTTTATGATTATGAAATGTACTAGTTAAACAAATGTACATATTTTCCTTAGAAACTATACTTTGATATGATTTGTGCAACTTTTGTAAACTGTGAGTAGAATTGCAGTTTCCCCAACATAATTACATAATTATTGACGTTTAACTTAAACGTATTGTGTTTAGAAATGACTGAATAACTTACTAAAATTTGTGACTGAAATTTGACATCTTCAAGCTGTGTTTATCAATGAAAAAATACTCTAGGCACCTATTATAGTAAGGAGTATTTTGGACTGATATTAATGTATAAGAAAAATACGGGGTTGTCTCTGCCCCGATATCTTCAAACAACCGTTGTCTAATATATACTACATTTAGAAAACACAGCTTTATTATATTTATACAAATGACTAAATTAAGGTAAATTTATGAGGGAACATTCTATCTAGAATATAAGACTATTAAACGACTAGTTTTTAACTTGATTTTAGGAAGTATTAAATCATTCTATTCTACTCAATACTTATAACTTAATCAAATGTGAAGACTCGACTGTAACAAGGCCTATTTTTCACTAGAATTTCTTTATAACCTAGATATCTGCATGGAATGAAATATTGAAAATTTTCAAATAAGATAAGGTAAAAAGGATTTTTAAACATAGAGTTACTGAAATTTTGTAGCAGGAAGACTTGAGGAGAGATTTGTATTAAACATTAGTGTTTGTGTTTATAGGTTGGTATTGTTGCATAATTCAAACTGCATGTATATTATGTAGTTCAATGGTAATACTAGTAGTTGCAAGAATTACTTTTGTAGATTGTAGTATATGTGTTTAGTGTATAGAATTTACAGAGAGCCTTAATTATGCCCTTAGTGTTAATTAAGATGCTTTTAGGATTGTTGGTCTACAGTTGTAATCGAAACAAAAACAAATTGATATTACATTTTGATTTTGCTTAAATTATTGCCATACTGAGTGGTTTCCACATATGATCAATATAATTCTATTTAGGTAAGATTAACGGATTACAACAGAGATTAATGGATCTTACATAGTTATTTGTTCATTTTTAATGATGCTCGTATTGTGCTGCTAAATATTTGTATATACGTATGATTTTACATTAATACAAAATAAAACATTTATTTAGGTTTATTGCTTCTAACCACAGCTTTGCACTTTTGCCGTAATGCTCATAGTGACTAACAGTTATAATTATTCCTATTGAAAATGAATTAATTTATAAATGTCTTAAGCATGCATAAATACATGTACATTACGTACGTACAGGTGTCTGTGTCTCGTGGATGCAAGTGCATCCAACTATTTTTGTGTCTTTACATATAAACATAGAATTAACTCAATCATGTATATAAATAAACATGCATTTACACATGCAAATGCAAACAACCTTTACACACAATTATGAACATACATATATGGCTGCATGCTTGCACACTTGAATGTTCATAGCTGTATTGAATTGGACACTATATAATTTTTTATTGTCGTTTTTCATGTTTCAGAAGTGATATAGATTGATTTTTAGTTTTATAAGGCTCTCGACTACACTTGATATTTAATATTGATTATATAATTACAATATACCTTTTAGAATTAAGTTGTAACTCATTCACGAATTGGTGGTGATTATATAGAGTTAGTCTAATACTTGCAAAATAAAGGTTTTTGGATAGTAGGATTTGTTAAATATCAAGACATGATTGTGACGATTAAGAGGGCTGAAAGTCTGATAGACGCGTATCAAAACTGATTTATGGTTGAGTTGAAATCTAGAGTAGTTGTATATCTAATTGGTGTTATATACCTTAAAATTTGATGTTGGATGTGTGATATATTAGAAATTTATGAAGCCTGGAGCAAACTTTAAGATTTTCTGTGCAACGGAGCAACTCACATAGGATTTAAAAATTGTACATCATAATAATCCTTACTGTGTTCCTTATTTTAGTATAGTATAATTTTGAAGGGACTAACATTACTAAGAGATACACAAAATATAAGAGATATAAAGTTTTAAACTACGGCCATATTCTTGTGAGTTAACAAAAGACATGGTGTTGAATACCCTATTAAATGCTTATGCACATGAGCGCAATGCATATGTGTATGTATATGTATCCCTTGTGAAGGAGACGGCATGCCTCAATAAGTGCAGGTATATGCGAATGTATTTAAAAATCATGTTTGTACAAAACGGGTCACACATGCACAAGCACATAACGTGATCTCATAATTATGCATATATGTCATGCCTGCATGCTTGCACACATGTGCGCATGCCTATTCCAGTATTAATACATTTCTTATTTTGTAAGACTATATAATCATGTTGTACTTTTTAGAATTAATTGGTAACTCATACAAAAATCGGTCTTGGTACTATATAGGATTGGCCTAATACTTGTAAAATTAAGGTTCTAAGGTTTGAATAGTTAGATATGTAGCAGACAATGATTTTGGACATATGTTGATTGATTTAAGTATCAAGAGAAAGAATGTATTGGTTAAGAAGGCTTTACATCTGATAGAATCAAAACTGATTTACGTTTGAGTTGACATCTAACATAGTTATACATGTAATTGGTGTTGTATAATTAGATGTTTAAATAATGTGGTATAATGCATTGGTAATATATGAATACGTAGTACCAACTTAACTTAAGATTTTTGTAAAAATGAATAACTCTTATAAGATTTAAAATTTGTAACCCACAATCACTATTGTAAACTTTATTTTAATATAATACAATTTGCAGAAAACTAACACAACTAAAACATATATAAAACATGAGCCATCATTGTCTAGAAAATAGGTATATGACTTTGAAAGCTAACAAAAGACAGTTAAATATTAAATTTATGCATTATGGTGTATGTGTGTGCTTGTGAGTGTGCATGTGTGTGCATATGTATGTTTATGGATGTATTTACCGTGCATTGACTAGAACACCCAAACAGTGATTTAGCATATAATATCAGACATATGTGATTTCCTGCTTTCCAAATTATTTTACTAAAAAAAATTCAAGTAAACGGTTTAGGGCACACTTTATTACCTCTAAATCAATTACCAAATTTGTTTGGAATCATTATAACATCAGGAATCAGGCTAAGGTGGTGTAAAATTTACTGAAAAATTGTAGTGGCCGTGGAATTAGAAAAAAAAAATAAAACAAATGTTAAATATATGTCACGATGATTTCTGTTAATTATCTTCATCCTGTAATTACAATCAAGAATTTAATTATTGAGCACACTGTATAACACTTGAAATAAATAAAATGTAAGAGTATTTCACTACCCTAGGAAAATGGACATTTTATTATCCGGTTCAAGAATTAATAATCATGATTATAGAAATTTATTAATAACCAGAAATGTCAAATACAACAACTACAAATAGAAACGAAATAGAACTTGCCACCTAAACACTAAGGTTAATAAAAAAAGAGAATTATATTAAATCAGGTGCTCAAATAAACTTTTTCTGTTTGCTAAACAAAATCCGAACCTAGCATTAAAATAGTTAATAGTTGGTTAGAAATGTTAGCAAATTTCAATGATTTCTTTTGTTTTAAAGAATCGATGTTGAGATATCATGTTTTGTATATATTATTTTCTAAATGACCCCAGATGCAAAAGTCATTAGGAGACAAATCAGGTGACCTAGGTGGCCAATGTACCAGGCCACAACATCCTATCCAGGAATTTGGAAAGGATTGTTTACAAATACTGAAATTTCGTTTGTAAAATGAAATAAATAGTCATCTTGTTGGAACCAAATAACATTTTTGTTTGCAGCGTTTGCAATTGCAGGCCCAATTTCGACTTGCAGTAGTTTCAAATATTTTTCGCCATTAAGTTTTTCAACTATGATAAAATGTCCTATCAGATTAACTCCCAACATTCCAAGCCAAACATAAACTATACCTCTGCATTGCGAATTATTGGTTGTAATCGAATATTGATTGCTTTTATTCCAATATCGAACGTTTTGCTTTTTTGACTTTCTATTTAAACTGAATTTTGTTTCATCTAAAAAACGAATGTTCTTTATAAAATTTTTATTATTATTAGCAATAGCCATAATGGTTTCATTAAAAACCATTCGCTTAGTTTTGTCTTCAAATATTTCTCCATCAATTACAAATTTAAAAAACTTAAATTTGTTATTTTTTCAGTTTTTTAAAAGCCATGGCATGCTGAAATCCCAATCCAGACTCATTTTCTCTTACACTTTTGAATCTTTCGCTACCACAACCAACACATTTATTTCCATTGTGTTTTTAGCTTCTTTCATAGGTATGGATTTAATATTTAAATTCTTGGTCTTGCAGATTTTGCATGGACCGAAGACCAAACTGCAACGCTCCGGCTTTCTAGAATACTTTGAATTGTCGATATTGATGGAACTAGTTTTTCAGGATATAAATCGGCAAAACAGGTCATGCACTTTCTTTAAACTATTTCAACCACAATATAGCTTTAAAACTGATTTTTTTCAGTAACCGTGTAATTATTGGCCGTTGTTCTCATAGAAAGTATGATAGGAACGAGATAACTAATATATGATATAGGAGTAAGCAAATGTGCCCTAAAACGCTTATTTAAAGAATTCCTTGTGAAACAATTTGGGAAGAAGGAAATCACATATATCTGATTTTATATTAAATCACTATGTCTGGTTTTCCTGCTCAAAACACAATTATATATGTATATATAAATATATATATATATATATATATATATATATATATAACACACACACACACACACATATATATATATATATATTATATATATATATATATATATATATATATATATATATATGGGTGTCTGATTTTCATTACACAGCTAATATCTTTGTTAATATTAAAGATACAAAAAAAGTCGAAAGAAAAAAATTCTGTCTTAAAACTAGGGAACATAATACTTTTCTATGGCCTACTGTTTTTGTGGAAAAATACCCAACATTATCCTTTTAAATAAAACACCCTGTATTATATTTTAAAATTGAAGCGCTTATAAAATTTAGAATACAGCAGTACTTTCGCTTTATTATTTACTTAATAAATAAGTCAGTAATATTAAAAAAATTATTTTTTTAAGTTGGCCTTGAAAATGTGATATTTATTAATATGAGGGGTGCTCGATATGTATCGGAAATAAGAACAAAACCCAAACTTAAGGTGTTAAAACTTGTTTACTATTTTTCAAAATATTCTCCATGATGATTGATACACTTTTGCATACGTTGGAACCAATTTTCATAGCATCTTTTCCATTCCGATTGAGATATCTCCAAAACATGGGTTTTGAACGCATCAACCGCCTCTTCTGATGTCGAAAATCGTTGTCCATGCAGTTTGTTCTTTACATGTAGGAACAAAAACAAATTTTAGGTGCCAAATCAAGACTATACTGCAGATGACCCATCAATTCGATATTTTGAGTACTCAAATAGTCACTTGTTTGAGCCGATGTGTGAGAGCTCGCGTTGTCATGATGGAGAATGATTCTGCGTCGTCGGTTTATTTTTCTTATTTCTCCGAAAACTTGTAAACAAATGGTTGTATACCAAGCTGTTCTACAGTTCTTTAAAGCAACGGCCGTGACAATGTCCATTTATTTCGAAAAAACAGGCAACCATTTTTCTCGTTCATCTTGGAAAACCCATACAGTCGACTGCTATTTACTTTCGGGTTTATACGAATAAATCCAAGATTCGTCACCTGTGTAGATGTTATGCACTGTGTTTAGGGAACCGTAATCGTATTTTTTGAGCATTTCTTTGCACCAATCGACACGAGTCTTTTTTGAGTGATTGTCAAATTGTGTGGGATCCAACACGCACATAGCCTTTTTACAGTTAAATGTTCATTTAACATCGAATGTATACTTGTCATACCAATGCCTAGGAATGCCTGAATCTCACGATAAGTCACATGACAATCTTGCATTATCAATTCACGCACAGCGTTGATGTTTTCTTGGTCTACACCAATACACTACTGGCCGACCTTCTTTAAATTCGTCGGCTAGCAAACTACGACCACGATTGAATTCACTATACCAACGATATACAGTGGCTTTAGCTAGAGCTTCTTCTCCAAAAGTCGAAATAAGTTGATTCAGGCACTGTTGTAAAGATAATCCAATTCAGAAATAATAAAAAATCATCGCACAAAAATGTTCACGAGCTAATTCCATTTTTAGACCGAGACGAAATTTTCAACTTAATCAAAACAAAACAAAGAGTGTTCATATGGCAAAATGTTATAAGTATGTATACTGCTTTAGGTTAGAAACGTCAGATCGCATCTAGCAACACTAGTATTGTCAGTTCCTGATATATATATATATATATATATATATATATATATATATATATATATATATATATATCCAGCACCACACTTATGAACATTATTAAGTAATTCACATTAGCAAATAAGAAAACAAATTTATTAATCAATAATTATTGAAAGTGTACACAACCGTTTTATCACTTTGATTATATCAATAATGCTAAGAAAATGAGTTTTTAAAGTTGGCTATGGAAATGTGACATTTAACAGTAAGTGCATGGTTTTAGCATTAGTTGAGCTATTGTTATGCACGAGTTGTGTTGTTCATTGAGTAGAAAAGTAATATGGATTTGCCAAGTAGACAAAAAGTAAACATGTTATGCTGTTATTAGTTATCAAATAATAACTGTAGGCAAGCTGCAAATTTATATTGTGGTCAATATGCAAATGAAAGGCAGCCACATTATCCAATATTTCTCAATCTACATAATTCAGCGGTACAATATGGCAGTTTTAAAAAACCAAAAAAACGACAATCATGGAAACATGGAATTTGAAGAACCTGCTGAATTAAATACTTTGGCTTATTTCAGAGCATATCCAACAAATTCTATCCGTAATGCTGTTCAAGTATAAGGCATTACAAAGCATAAAACATTAAAAATACTTTAAAAGCATAAAACAAAGCTGTTTAGTGCTGGTATCACAACATCTCCAGTCACTAGATGTCTAAAAACGCTTACCATTGTGTAATTGGTTACCACATGCAGGTAGACAGTATTTACCATTTATCTTATGGACAAATGGGTCCAATTTTCATAAAAATACTGTTTTTAATAAACACAATACTCATGTTTTGAATGATGTAAACTCCCACAAATTACACGAAGTGCGGCATCAAATTCGGTTTTCTACGAATGTGTGGATAGGTGTACTTGGGAATCATTCATTAGGACCGTATTTTTAAGATGGCACACTAACACAGGAACAGTGCCTATTATTTCTTCAAACTATTTTACAAGATTATTTGAACATTAGCTCTTCAAAGACAAATGTGGTTCCAACATAACGAAGCTCCACCGCATAATGGCCGATCTGTAACAAACTTCTTAAACGAAAAGTTAGAAAATAAATGGATTGGGAATAAAGGAACTTATTTATGTCCCCCGAGATCACCGGATCTTTCAATGTTAGATTTTTTGTTTGGGATTTTCTCAAAAATAAAGTTTATAAGACCCTGTCGAATACAGTGGACGAACTAAAAAATATAATTCTCTAGTTGCCCAAGAAGTTACCCTTAAAATGTTACGTAGTTGCCGGCATAATTTGCTGCAGAGCGCAGTTGTGCATAGACAACAATGGTGGAAAGTTCCAACAGTTTATTAATTAAGAAATTTGTTTTTTCGTTGCTAATGTGAATTATTTAATAATGTTCATATTAATAAATATCACATTTTCAAAGCCAACTCGAAGAAATAATTTTTTTAATATTGCTGATTTTTTTAATTTTTTAAATAAAAAAGTGAGAGTTCTTCTGTATTCTGAATTTTATAAGCTTTTTAATTTTAAAATAAAATACAAGATGTTCCATTTAAAAAAATAATGTCAGGTATTTTTCTACAAAAACAGTAGGCCATGGAAAAGTATCATGTTCCCTAATTTTATGACAAGAATTCAACTAAGATACTTTTTCCTTTGACATGTTTTTGTATCTCTAATATTAACAAAGATATTAGCTGTGTAATGAAAAATTACATATACATGCATGCATGCACTCAAACACACCAAACACTCATACATACCTATTAAAAACGGTTAACAAATTTCATAATTAGCCATTTATATTTGCTTTTTTTTCTAGACTTGTTATTGCCTTTTCGTATGCTTTAAAATAATAATACTTTATATAAGATGGCTTAATACTTAAGAATACTTAATGTCAAACACTGATCAAGGGCCAACAAACCGTCGTTTGCAGCAAGCTTTAAATTTTAACAAATTATTGTTAACTAAAGTGTCTTGTCAGGTTATAATAGTTTGCTAAAATTTGCTTGTTGGAAAGGGCAATCAAGAATAAGTAGTGAGTAGTATGCACTGCTAAGAAAATTTAAAGGAGGAACTACATCAACTATTGTAAGAAAGATAATTTGTAATAAGCAATGCTATCTATACTTAATTAAAGTATGCTGATTCTTAATAGCAAATTTACACAATATCGTACATAAAGGTGACTATTATAAGGAAGTAACGTAACTAGCAAACAAAGAAGACTATATACACACGCACATATATGTACATACATATATCATATATACTCCTATTCAGAACAGATAGGTATAAGAAGAACTTTAAATCACCCCGCTTATATATTTTAAAGACAATGACCTTCTAGTAGCGTATTGAATGTTGTTAATGGGTTTGAGGTCAGCTGGTAAAAAGAACTCTTTTATAATGACTGAATTTTTGGATTTCTTTAACTTGATCACACGTTTTTAAAAATGTTATAAACAACTAGGTTAAGTTATATAAATATTAATTGCAACTTACAAGATGAGTTCTTTTAAAAAATTAATATCGAAATTAAGTATTAAACATAACGTTTTTTTTTCACTTCTAAATGTAGGAAGGATATATAATTTGTATAACAAATGTAAAAATAAAAATTATGTCAGATTTGGAAATCTTTCAAATTCTCTTTTTTAACAGGATTCCCGGATATCTTTATTTAATGTATATGTTATGTTGTATGTGATAGATGTTTGTTTGTGTGTGTGTTTGTTTAAAGTTATAATTACTTAAATACATACACACCACACAACCTCATGCGTGTGCACACACACATGTACACACACACACACACACACAAACAAACAACTATCACATACAACATAACATATACATTAAATAAAGGTTACAGGTATCCTGGTAATAAAGAGAATTTGAAATATTTCAAAATCTGACAATTTTTATTTTTACATTTCTTCTTATGCAAATTATATATCCTTCCTACATTTAGAAGTGAGAAAACAAAACGTTATGTTTAATACTTAATTTCGATGTTAATTTTTTAAAACGACTCCTCTTGTAAGCTGCAATTAATATTTGTATAATTTAGCCTAGTAGTTTATAACATTTTTAGAAGCCTGTGATCAAGGATTAAAGAAATTCTGAAACATTGGGCATTATAAAAGGGTTTTCTTTTTACCAGCTGACCTCAAACCCATTAAAAACATTTGATGTTTATATATATATATATATATATATATATATATATATACATCCTTCAATAATTAGCTCTTCCTTACAATGTGCAGCTTTAAGTCGTCTATTAGAAAACAAGTACAAATGGAAGGTCTTGTACGTGTATATTACATATTTTTTAACGCCAAGAACAATTCAGCAAAGTATTCGCCATTTAAATTTTTGTTTTTATACATCTTTTTATCTTAAGCACCACCGATCGAAGTACGCATATAGGTCTTCCGGATGTATACTATATTAGCAAAATTGCATCTTTAGGTCATCTGGTAATATATAATGACTATACACACTGCATTAAACAGGTCTTCACCACTGTTGCAACATCATATGCAACAACACACAGCTATAGTAAAAGGACATTAACCTTTTACAGGATACCTACTCCGTCCTGCTATACAAGTGGTGTTATATCAGTGCTCTTGATTCTACGGCGCAACTTTCCGTTTCATGTGATTGTGTGTTTTACACACTCAAGGTTAAAGAGGGTATTTCTTGGGAAGCGCGTCCCGCCTTATTATTTTGTTTAGGTATAATTATATTATTCTATCTGTATGTGCCGATCACATGAGCACGTGACGTATGATATTTTAGTGTTATGAAATTGCATTAAGTTTTTAATATTAATTAGCGGAGAAATGATTTACAAGTTAGTTTTGTCTTTAGTGCTACTTTCCTTTTCTCGAAAATAAATGCTTTGAATTCAATAATATTATAGTATGACCAGGTTTATTAGATTAGGTGATTTAGAATGTGCAACCCCATCAGAAATGTTATACAATTAGTTTAACGAATTGAAATTGAGTAACTAGTTTCTATTTTTGTTTAGTTTTAAACTACTAAAAGTGCATTTATTAAATATAAGGCTTAATCATCTGTATGGATAGGAATCACTTGCAAAATGCTTATTTGTCAATTCGGTTGCTTTAAGAGTTATTAATATACTGCTCAGGTTTTATATAATTGGGTCTGAAAATCGGCCTTTTACAACTCTATTACCGTAATTTTAAATTAATAAAAAATTTGCTTTTCTAATGAATTTTTAAAAAGAGTTTTAAATGATGATAACTTATAATAAAAACATGTTTTTTTATGTTTGAGTGTGAAAGTACATGACATTTAAGATAAATGTTCAAAGCTGATTAATTTCGGCAACCTGCATTAAAGTTTATTTTAAAGAATCTATGACTTGAAAAATTGCAGATTTAAAAAAATTTAATACTATACAGCTCTTTATAGGTCGCTGAATTGAAATTAAAACCAAAATCAATACGGCGAAGAAACTTTCTTGCGTAAGGTTAGAGAAAACAACATTTTTTATTACTTTTTTTTTATTTTAAAGTTTTTTAGTGCTCAAAGCTTAATGTATAGAAAGTAAAGAAGAATGACTTGCTAAAAAACAATTATTTTACTTAAAACGAGCATCTTGCAACTCTCAATAATATATTTTTACCGAAGTAAGGTATTCAAATCTCAGGATATTTTTTAGTTCATTTCTTTCTTACATCGTGCCTTTATAATTTTCTAATGCGAGAACCCACAGTATCATACAAGTAAATGTATAATACAACCAACAATGTTTGTGGTCTGAATTCTTAAAACATGATGATTGTGGCAACAACAGAAAAATTCAACAATCTCCCTAACATAGAACAAAATATGAAGGCAATCTGTATATTATAAATTTCTACTAAAAGTTTTTGCTATTCTTATTTTCAAAATGTTGATGAATGCCATCCAACCTTAAACTATAACCTAAAATAAAATTTTATAGCATTAGGATTTTTTATTAGTTTGATCTAAATTTGGATGCAACTTTAATTATTAGGCTCTTTATATTTTAAAGATATCGATAATTATGGCAGACTAAATTATGCCATTTTATGAAACAAATTAATTTTTTTTATATATGTATTTAATTTATAATATCTTGCACAACGTATTTTCTGTGCCTTCTGTTTATCGAAAAATATTATAGTTTACCTGCGTACCAATCCTAGTAACAGCTACAACAATCATAATATGCAAACAATATTAAAATGTGCAAAACGTTCATTATACATACTTTTGTAGTCATCTACTGTTTTTTTTAAATTTTTAATGCGACAGTTTAGCTAAGTCTGAAACCTACAACCGTGCCGAAATCAGTAACTGTACTTCATCGAGAGTGAATGCAATTGCTGTTATGCTACTGCATATAGCCTTTAAAACATCGATTAGTTTGAAATTATTTTGCAAATAATGCAAATATCAATGACTGCATCAATGACTGCGACAATGACTGCAAATATGACTACGACTACTACTATAACTACGACTACTACTATGACTACGACTATAACTACGATTATGACTACGCCAATGGCTGCGGCAATAACTACGACAATAACAACGGCTACGGCTATGAGTACGACAATGACAAAGACTACATCAACGTCCATAACTACAACGGCTACAATAATGACTACCACAATGACTCCGACAATAACTTCGAAACTGACTACGACAATGACTGACAATGGCATTGACAATTACTACGACAACGGATGCCACTACGGTTACGACCACAGCTACGGCAACGGCCACGACATCGAATGCAACAACAACTACTACAATGTCTACGACAACGGCTACAACAATGACTGACAATGTCTACGATTACAGTTACGCCAAAGACTGTGATTACGACAATGACAATGACAATGACAACATCAAATGCGATTATTACGGAAATGACTACGACAATGACAATGACAACATCAAATGGCGATTATTACGGAAATGGCTACAATGACTACAATAATGACTACGACAACGACAATGAATAAGATCATGTCTACGACACTGACTACAATAACTAAAGAATGACTACGATAACGACTATGGCAAGGACTACAATAACGATTACGACAATGACAACCACAACGGCAACGACTACGTAAACAGCTACAAATATGACTACGATATTCATTATGACAAAAACAACAACTATGAGAAAGGCTTTGATAATGACTATGACAATGGCTATGACAATGACAATGACGATGACTATGACGATGACAATGACGACGACTATGACGATGACTATGACGATGACTATGACAGTGACTATGACGATGACTATGACGATGACCATGACAATGACTATGACGATGACTATGACGATGACTATGACGATGACTATGCCGCTGACTATGACGCTAACCATGAAGATGACTATGACGATGACTATGACGAAGACAATGACTATGACAGACTATGACACTGACTATGACAATGACTATGAAATGACAATGACTATGACGATGACTATGACGATGACTATGACGATGACTATGACGATGACTATGACGATGACTATGACGCTAATGACCTAAATGAAATGACTATGACAAATGACGAAGACAATGACTATGACAGAGACTATGACACTGACTATGACAATGACAATGACCATGACAATGACTATGACAATGACTATGACAGTGACTATGACAATGATTATGTCAATGACTATGACAATGACTATGACAATGACTATGACAATGACTATGACTATGACAATGACTATGACTATGACTATGACAATGACAATGACTATGACAATGACTATGACAATGACTATGACTATGACAATGACTATGACAATGACTATGACAAAGACTATGACAATGACTATGACAATGACTACGACAATGACTATTACAATGACTAAGACAATGACTATGACAATGACAATGACTATGACAATGACTATGACAATGACTATGACAATGACTATGACAATGATTATGACAATGACTATGACTGTGACAATGACTATGACAATGACTATGACAATGACTGTGACAATGACTATGACAATGACTATGATAATGACTGTGACTATAACAATGACAATGACTATGACAATGACTATGACAATGACTATGACAATCACTATGACAATGACTATGACAATGACTGTGACAATGACTGTGACAATGACTATGACTATGACAATGACTATGACAATGACTATGACAATGACTATGACAATGATATGACAATGACTATGACAATGACTGACAATGACTAGGCAATGACTTGCAATGACAATGACAATGACATGACAATGACTATGACAATGACTATGACAATGACTATGACAATGACTATGACAATGACTATGACAAAATGACTATGACAATGACTTAAATGACTATGACAATGACTATGACAATGACTATGACAATGACTATGACATGACAATGACTATGACAATGACTATGACAATGACTATGACAATGACTATGACAATGACTTAAATGACTATGACAATGACTATGACAATGACTATGACAATGACTATGACAATGACTATGACAATGACTATGACAATGACTAGACTATGACAATGACTATGACAATGACTATGACAATGACTATGACAATGACTATGACAATGACAATGACAATGACTATGCAATGACTATGCAATGACTATGCAATGACTATGACAATGACATGACTATGACAATGACTATGACAATGACTATGACAATGACTATGACAATGACTATGACAATGACTATGACAATGACATGACAATGACAATGACTATGACAATGACTATGACAATGACTATGACAATAATGACAATGACTATGACAATGACTATGACAATGACTATGACAATGACATGACAATGACAATGACTATGACAATGACTATGACAATGACTATGACAATGACTATGACAATGACTATGACAATGACTATGACAATGACTTGACAATGACTTGACAATGACTTGACAATGACTATGAAATGACTTGATATACAATGACTATGACAATGGAATGACAATGACTTAAATGACAATGACTATGACAATGACATGACAATGACTATGACAATGACTTGACAATGACTATGACAATGACTTAATGACAATGACTATGACAATGATATGACAATGACTATGACAATGACTATGACTATGACTATGACTATGACAATGACTATGACAATGACTATGACAATGACTATGACAATGACTTGACAATGACTTTAATGACAATGCTATGACAATGACTATGAAAACTATGACAATGACTATGACAATACTATGACAATGACTATGACAATGACTATGAAATGACTAGACAATGACTATAACAATGACTATGACAATGACTATGACAATGACTATGACAATGACTATGACAAACTATGACAATGACTATGACAATGACTATGACAAGCTATGACAATGACTAGACAATGACTATGACAATGACTATACAATGACTAAGACAATGACTATGACAATGACTATGACAATGACTAACAATGATTATGACAAGACTATGACAATGACTTAAATGACTATGACAATGACTATGACAATGAGTATGACAATGACTATGACAATGACTGACAATGACTATGACAATGACTATGATAATGACTGTGACTATAACAATGACTATGACAATGACTATGACAATGACTATGACAATGACTATGACAATGACTATGACAATGACTATGACAATGACTATGACAATGACTATGACAATGACTATGACAATGACTATGACAATGACTATGACAATGACTATGACTAAGACTGACAATGACTATGACACTGACTATGATAATGACTGTGACTATAACAATGACTATGACAATGACTATGACAATGACTATGACAATGACTATGACAATGACTATGACAATGACTATAACAATGACTGACAATGACTGTGACAATGACTATGACAATGACTATGACAATGACTATGACAATGACTATGACAATGACTATGACAATGACTATGACAATGAGTATGACAATGACTATGACAATGACTGACAATGACTATGGCAATGACTGGCAATGACTATGACAATGATAATGACTATGACAATGACTATGACAATGACTATGACAATGATATGACAAGGACTATGACAATGACTATGACAATGACTATGACAATCACTATGACAATGACTATGACAATGACTGACAATGACTATGACAATGACTATGATAATGACTGTGACTATAACAATGACTATGACAATGACTATGACAATGACTATGACAATGACTATGACAATGACTATGACAATGACTATGACAATGACTGTGACAATGACTGACAATGACTATGACAATGACTATGACAATGACTATGACAATGACTATGACAATGATATGACAATGACTATGACAATGACTGACAATGACTATGACAATGACTTGACTTAACAATGACTATGACAATGACTATGACAAAATGACAATGACTATGACTATGACAATGACTTGACAATGACTATGACAATGACTATGACTATGACAATGACTATGACAATGACTGACAATGACTATGCAATGACTTGACTATACAATGAAATGACTATGACAATGACTTAAATGAATGACAATGACTATGACAATGACTATGACAATGACTTTAAAATGACAATGACTATGACAATGACTATGACAATGACTATGACAATGACTATGACAATGACTATGACAATGACTATGACAATGACTATGACAATGACTATGACAATGACTATGACAATGACTATGACAATGACTAAGACAATGACTATGACAATGACTATGACAATGACTATGACAATGACTATGACAATGACTATGACAATGACTATGACAATGACTATGACAATGACTATGACAATGACTATGACAATGACTATGACAATGACTATGACAATGACTTTAAAATGACAATGACTATGACAATGACTTTAAAATGACAATGACTATGACAATGACTATGACAATGACTATGACAAAATGACAATGACTATGACAATGACTATGACAATGACTATGACAATGACTATGACAATGACTATGACAATGACTATGACAATGACTATGACAATGACTATGACAATGACTATGACAATGACTATGACAATGACTATGACAATGACTATGACAATGACTATGACAATGACTATGACAAAATGACTATGACAATGACTATGACAATGACTAAATGACAAATGACTATGACAATGACTATGACAATGACAATGACTATGACAATGACTATGCAATGACTATGCAATGACTATGACAATGACTATGACAATGACTATGACAATGACTATGACAATGACTATGACAAAATGACAATGACTATGACAATGACTATGACAATGACTATGACAATGACTATGACAATGACTTAAATGACTATGAAATGACTATGACAATGACTTAAATGACAATGACTATGACAATGACTATGACAATGACTATGACAATGACTATGACAATGACAACGACTATGACAATGACTATGACAATGACTATGACAATGGACTATGACAATGACTATGCAATGACTATGACAATGACAATGACATGACATGACTATGACAATGACTATGACAATGATATGACAATGACTATGACAATGACTATGACAATGACTATGACAATGACTATGACAAAATGACAATGACTATGACAATGACTATGCAATGACTATGACAATGACTATGACAATGATATGACAATGATATGACAATGACTATGACAAGACTATGACAATGACTATGACAATGGCTATGACAATGACTATGACAATGACTATGACAATGACTATGACAATGACTATGACAATGACTATGACAATGACTATGACAATACTATGACAATGACTATGACAATGACTATGACAATGACTATGACAATGACTTTTATGAAAACAATGACTATGACAATGACTATGACAATGACTATGACAATGACTATGACAATGACTATGACAATGACTATGACAATGACTATGACAATGACTATGACAATGACTATGACAATGACTATGACAATGACATGACTGACATGACAAAATGACTTGACAATGACTATGACAATGACTATGACAATGACTATGACAATGACTATGACAATGACTATGACAATGACTATGACAATGACTATGACAATGACTATGACAATGACTATGACAATGACTATGACAATGACTATGACAATGACTATGACAATGACTATGACAATGACTTGACAATGACTATGACAATGACTATGACAAAATGACGACTATGACAATGACTATGACAATGACTATGACAATGACTATGACAATGACTATGACAATGACTATGACAATGAATGACAATGACTATGACAATGACTATGACAATGACTATGACAATGACTTTGACAATGACTATGACAATGACTATGACAATGACTATGACAATGACTATGACAATGACTATGACAATGACTATGACAATGACTATGACAATGACTATTGACAATGACTATGACAAATATGAAACAATGACTATGACAATGACTATGACAATGACTATGACAATGACTATGACAATGACTATGACAATGACTATGACAATGACTATGACAATGACTATGACAATGACTTAAATGACAATGACTTAAATGACAATGACTATGACAATGACTATGACAATGACTATGACAATGACTATGACAATGACTATGACAATGACTATGACAATGACTTGACAATGACTATGACAATGACTATGACAAAATGACAATGATATGACAATGACTATGACAATGACTATGACAATGACTATGACAATGACTATGACAATGACTATGACAAAATGACAATGACTATGACAATGATATGACAATGACTATGACAATGACTATGACAATGACAATGACTATGACAAAATGACAATGACTTTATGAAACAATGACTATGACAATGACTATGACAATGACTATGACAATGACTTGACAATGACTATGACAATGACTATGACAATGACTATGACAATGACTATGACAATGACTATGACAATGACTATGACAATGACTATGACAATGACTATGACAATGACTATGACAATGACTATGACAATGACTATTACAATGACTATGACAATGACTATGACAATGACTATGACAATGACTATGACAATGACTATGACAATGACTATGACAATGACAATGACTGACAATGACTATGACAATGACTATGGTAATGACTGTGACTATAACAATGACTATGACAATGACTATGACAATGACTATGACAATGACTATGACAATGACTATGACAATGACTATGACAATGACTATGACAATGACTATGACAATGACTGACAATGACTATGACAATGACTATGATAATGACTGTGACTATAACAATGACTATGACAATGACTATGACAATGACTATGACAATGACTATGACAATGACTATGACAATGACTATGACAATGACTATGACAATGACTATGACAATGACTATGACAATGACTTGACAAAATGACTATGACAATGACTATGACAAAATGACTATGACAATGACTATGACAATGACTATGACAATGACTATGACAATGACTATGACAATGACTATGACAATGACTATGACAATGACTATGACAATGACTATGACAATGACTATGACAATGACTATGACAATGACTATGACAATGACTATGACAATGACTGACAATGACTATGACAATGACTATGATAATGACTGTGACTATACAATGACTATGACAATGACTATGACAATGACTATGACAATGACTATGACAATGACTATGACAATGACTATGACAATGACTATGACAATGACTATGACAATGACTATAACAATGACTGACAATGACTGTGACAATGACTATGACAATGACTATGACAATGACTATGACAATGAGTAAGACAATGACTATGACAATGACTGACAATGACTATGGCAATGACTTATGACAAAAATGACTATGACAATGACTATGACAATGACTATGACAATGATATGACAATGACTATGACAATGACTATGACAATGACTATGACAATGACTATGACAATGACTATGACAATGACTATGACAATGACTATGACAATGACTATGACAATGACTTAAATGTATGACAATGACTATGACAATGACTATGACAATGACTTAAATGACTATGACAATGACTATGACAATGACTATGACAATGACTATGACAATGACTATGACAATGACTATGACAATGACTATGACAATGACTATGACAATGACTTGACAATGACTATGACAATGACTATGACAATGACTATGACAATGACTATGACAATGACTATGACAATGACTATGACAATGACTATGACAATGACTTGACAATGACTATGACAATGATAAATGACTATGACAATGACTTGACAATGACATGACAATGACATGACAATGACTATGACAATGACTATGAAAATTGCAATGACTATGACAATGACTATGACAATGACTATGACAATATAAATGACTATGACAATGACTATGAAATGACTATACAATGACTATGACAATGACTATGACAATGACTATGACAATGACTATGACAATGACTATGACAATGACTATGACAATGACTATGACAATGACTATGACAATGACTATGACAATGACTATGACAATGACTATGACAATGACTATGACAATGACTATGACAATGACTATGACAATGACTATGACAATGACTATGACAATGACTAGACAATGACTATGACAATGACTATGACAAAATGACTATGACAATGACTATGACAATGACTATGACAATGACTTGACAATGACTATGACAATGACTTGAAATAATGACTGACTATGACAAAATGACAATGACTATGACAATGACTATGACAATGACTATGACAATGACTATGACAATGACTATGACAATGACTATGACAATGACTATGACAATGACTATGACAATGACTATGACAATGACTATGACAATGACTATGACAATGACTATGAAAAAATTTGACTATACAATGACTATGACAATGACTATGACAATGACTATGACAATGACTATGACAATGACTATGACAATGACTATGACAATGACTATGACAATGACTATGACAATGACTATGACAATGACTATGACAATGACTATGACAATGACTATGACAATGACTATGACAATGACTTGACAATGACTATGACAATGACTATGACAATGACTATGACAATGACTATGACAATGACTATGACAATGACTTAAATGACTATGAAAATGACTATGACAATGACTATGACAATGACTATGACAATGACTATGACAATGACTATGACAATGACTATGACAATGACTATGACAATGACTATGACAATGACTATGACAATGACTATGACAATGACTATGACAATGACTATGACAATGACTATGACAATGACTATGACAATGACTATGACAATGACTATGACAATGACTATGACAATGACTTGACAATGACTATGACAATGACTATGACAATGACTTAAATGACTATGACAATGACTTAAATGACTATGACAATGACTATGACAATGACTATGACAATGACTATGACAATGACTATGACAATGACTGACAATGACTATGACAATGACTATGGTAATGACTGTGACTATGACAATGACTATGACAATGACTATGACAATGACTATGACAATGACAATGACTGTGACAATGACTGTGACAATGACTATGACAATGACTATGACAATGACTATGACAATGAGTATGACAATAACTATGACAATGACTGACAATGACTATGACAATGACTATGAAAATTGACTATAACAATGACTATGACAATGACTATGACAATGACTATAACAATGACTATGACAATGACTGACAATGACAATGATTATGACAATGACTATGACAATGAGTATGACAATGACTATGACAATGACTGACAATGACTATGACAATGACTGACAATGACTATGACAAAAATGACTATGACAATGACTATGACAATGACTATGACAATGACTATGACAATGACTATGACAATGACTATGACAATGACTATGACAATGACTATGACAATGACTATGACAATGACTTGACAATGACTATGACAATGACTATGACAATGACTATGACAATGACTATGACAATGACCTATTGACATTGACTATGACAAAATGACAATGACTATGACAATGACTATGACAATGACTATGACAATGACTATGACAATGACTTTAAATGACAATGACTATGACAATGACTATGGAAATTGACTTGACAATGACTATGACAATGACTATGACAATGACTATGACAATGACTATTGACAATGACTATGACAATGACTATGACAATGACTATGACAATGACTATGACAATGATATGACAATGACTATGACAATGACTATGAAAATTGACTATACAATGACTATGACAATGACTATGACAATGACTATGACAATGACTATGACAATGACTTGACAATGACATGACAATGACTATGACAATGACTATGACAATGACTATGACAATGACTATGACAATGACTAAATGAAAAAACCAATGACTATGACAAAAATGACTATGACAATGAAACTATGACAATGACTATGACAATGATATGACAATGACTATGACAATGACTATGAAAATTAAATGACTATGACAATGACTATGACAATGACTATGACAATGACTATGACAATGACTATGACAATGACTATGACAATGACTATGACAATGACTATGACAATGACTATGACAATGACTATGACAATGACTATGACAATGACTATGACAATGACTTGTGACTATGACAATGACTTGACAATGACTATGACAATGACTATGACAATGACAAATATAACAATGACTATGACAATGACTATGACAATGACTTGACAATGACTATGACAATGACTATGACAATGACTTGACAATGACTATGACAATGACTATGAAATGATGTGACTATACAATGACTATGACAATGACTATGACAATGACTGACAATGACTATGGACAATGACTGCAATACTATGACAATGACTATGACAATGACTATGACAATGAGTATGACAATGACTATGACAATGACTGACAATGACTATGGCAATGACTGGCAATGACTATGACAATGATAATGACTATGACAATGACTATGCCTATGACAATGACTATGACAATGATTATGACAATGACTATGACAATGACTATGAAAATTGCAATGACTATGACAATGACTATGACAATGACTATGACAATGACTATGACAATGACTATGACAATGACTATGACAATGACTATGACAATGATTATGACAATGACCAATGACTGTGACATTGACTATGACAATGACTATGACAATGACTATGACAATGACTATGACAATGAGTATGACAATGACTATGACAATGACTATGATAATGACTTGTGACTATACAATGACTATGACAATGACTATGACAATGACTATGACAATGACTATGACAATGACTATGACAATGACTATGACAATGACTATGACAATGACTATGACAATGACTATGACAATGACTATGACAATGACTATGACAATGACTATGACATGACAATGACAAATGACTATGAAATGACTTGACAATGACTATGACAATGACTTAAATGACTATGACAATGACTATGACTATGACAATGACTATGACAATGACTATGACAATGACTATGACAATGACTATGACAATGACTATGACAATGACTATGACAATGACTATGACAATGACTATGACAATGACTATGACAATGACTATGACAATGACTATGACAATGACTATGACAATGACTATGACAATGACTATGACAATGACTATGAAATGTTGACAATGACTATGACAATGACTATGACAATGACTATGACAATGACTATGACAATGACTATGACAATGACTATGACAATGACTATGACAATGACTATGACAATGACTATGACAATGACTATGACAATGACTATGACAATGACTATGACAATGACTATGACAATGACTATGACAATGACTATGACAATGACTTGACAATGACTATGACAATGACTATGACAATGACTATGACAATGACTATGACAATGACTATGACAATGACTATGACAATGACTATGACAATGACTATGACAATGACTATGACAATGACTATGACAATGACTATGACAATGACTATGACAATGACTTGACAATGACTATGACAATGACTTGACAATGACTATGACAATGACTTAAATGACTATGACAATGACTATGACAATGACAATGACATGACAATGACATGACAATGACTATGACAATGACTATGACAAAATGACAATGACTATGACAATGACTATGACAATGACTATGACAATGACTATGACAATGACTATGACAATGACTATGACAATGACTATGACAATGACTATGACAATGACTATGACAATGACTATGACAAACTATGACAATGACTATGACAATGACTTGACAATGACTATGACAATGACTATGAAATGACTATGACAATGACTATGACAATGACTTGACAATGACTATGACAATGACTATGAAATGACTATACAATGACTATGACAATGACTATGACAAATATGACAATGACTATGACAATGACTATGACAATGACTATGACAATGACTATGACAATGACTATGACAATGACTATGACAATGACTATGACAATGACTATGACAATGACTATGACAATGACTATGACAATGACTATGACAATGACTATGACAATGACTATGACAATGACTATGACAATGACTATGACAATGACTATGACAATGACTATGACAATGACTATGACAATGACTATGACAATGACTATGACAATGACTATGACAATGACTATGACAATGACTATGACAATGACTATGACAATGACTATGAAATGACTATGACAATGACTATGACAATGACTATGACAATGACTATGACAATGATATGACAATGACTATGACAATGACTATGACAATGACTATGACAATGACTATGAAATGACTATGACAATGACTTGACAATGACTATGACAATGACTATGAAAAATTGACTATACAATGACTATGACAATGACTATGACAATGACTATGACAATGGACTATGACAATGACTATGACAATGACTATGACAATGACTTGACAATGACTATGACAATGACTATGACAATGACTATGACAATGACTATGACAATGACTATGACAATGACTATGACAATGACTTGACAATGACTATGACAATGACTTGACAATGACTATGACAAATACAATGACTATGACAATGACTTGACAATGACTATGACAATGACTATGACAATGACATGACAATGCTATGACAATGACTATGACAATGACTATGAAATGACTATGACAATGACTATGACAATGACTATGACAATGACTATGACAATGACTTGACAATGACTATGACAATGACTATGACAATGACTATGACAATGACTATGACAATGACTATGACAATGACTATGAAATGACTTGACTATAACAATGACTATGACAATGACTATGACAATGACTTGACAATGACTATGACAATGACTATGAAATGACTTGACAATGACTATGACAATGACTATGACAATGACTATGACAATGACTTGACAATGACTATGACAATGACTATGATGACTATGACAATGACTATGACAATGACATGACAATGACATGACTATGACAATGACTATGACAATGACTATGACAATGACTATGACAATGACTATGACAATGACATGACAATGACAATGACATGACAATGACTATGACAATGACTATGACAATGACTATGACAATGACTATGACAATGACTATGACAATGACTATGACAATGACTATGACAATGACTATGACAATGACTATGACAATGACTATGACAATGACTATGACTGTGTCGCTGACAATGACTATGACAATGACTATGACAATGACTATGACAATGACTATGACAATGACTATGACAATGACTATGACAATGACTATGACAATGACTATGACAATGACTATGACAATGACTATGACAATGACTATGACAATGACTATGACAATGACTATGACAATGACTTGACAATGACTATGACAATGACTATGACAATGACTATGAAATGACTATGACAATGACTATGACAATGACTATGACAATGACTATGACAATGACTATGACAATGACTATGACAATGACTTGCAATGACTATGACAATGACTATGACAATGACTATGACAATGACTATGACAATGACTATGACAATGACATGACAATGACATGACAATGACTATGACAATGACTATGACAATGACTTGACAATGACTATGACAATGACTATGACAATGACTATGACAATGACTATGACAATGACTATGACAATGACTATGACAATGACTATGACAATGACTATGACAATGACTATGACAATGACTAAATTTGACAATGACTATGACAATGACTATGACAATGACTATGACAATGACTATTGACAATGACTATGACAATGACTATGACAATGACTATGACAATGACTATGACAATGACTATGACAATGACTATGACAATGACTATGACAATGACTATGACAATGACTATGACAATGACTTGACAATGACTATGACAATGACTATGACAATGACTATAAATGACAATGACATGACAATGACTATGACAATGACTATGACAATGACTATGACAATGACTATGACAATGACTATGACAATGACTATGACAATGATAAAATGACTATGACAATGACTATGAAATGACAAAATGATATGACAATGACTATGACAATGACTATGACAATGACTATGACAATGACTATGACAATGACTATGACAATGACTATGACAATGACTATGACAATGACTATGACAATGACTATGACAATGACTATGACAATGACATGACAATGACTAAATGACAATGACTATGACAATGACTATGACAATGACTATGACAATGACTATGACAATGACTATGACAATGACTATGACAATGACATGACAATGACATGACAATGACTATGACAATGACTATGACAATGACTATGACAATGACTATGACAATGACTATGACAATGACTATGACAATGACTATGACAATGACTATGACAATGACATGAAATGACATGACAATGACATGACAATGACTATGACAATGACTATGACAATGACTATGACAATGACTATGACAATGACTATGACAATGACTATTGACAATGACTATGACAATGACTATGACAATGACTATGACAATGACTATGACAATGACAAATGACTATGACAATGACTATGACAATGACTATGACAATGACTATGACAATGACTATGACAATGACTATGACTATTGACAATGACTATGACAATGACTATGACAATGACTATGACAATTTGACTATTGACAATGACTATGACAATGACTATGACAATGACTATGACAATGACTATGACAATGACTATGACAATGACTATGACAATGACTATGACAATGACTATGACAATGACTATGACAATGACTATGACAATGACTATGACAATGACTATGACAATGACTATGACAATGACTATGACAATGACTATGACAATGACTATGACAATGACTATGACAATGACTATGACAATGACTATGACAATGACTATGACAATGACTATGACAATGACTATGACAATGACTATGACAATGACTATGACAATGACTATGACAATGACTATGACAATGACTATGACAATGACTATGACAATGACTATGACAATGACTATGACAATGACTATGACAATGACTATGACAATGACTATGACAATGACTATGACAATGACTATGACAATGACTATGACAATGACTATGACAATGACTTGACAATGACTATGACAATGACTATGACAATGACTATGACAATGACTATGACAATGACTATGACAATGACTTGACAATGACAATGACTATGACAATGACTATGACAATGACTATGACAATGACTATGACAATGATGACAATGACTATGACAATGACTATGACAATGACTAAATGACTATGACAATGACTATGACAATGACTATTGACAATGACTATGACAATGACTATGACAATGACTATGACAATGACTATGACATAATGACTATGACAATGACTATGACAATGACTATGACAATGACTATGACAATGACTATGACAATGACTATGACAATGACTATGACAATGACTATGACAATGACTATGACAATGACTATGACAATGACTATGACAATGACTATGACAATGACTATGACAATGACTATGACAATGACTATGACAATGACTATGACAATGACTATGACAATGACTATGACAATGACTATGACAATGACTATGACAATGACTATGACAATGACTATGACAATGACTATGACAATGACTATGACAATGACTATGACAATGACTATGACAATGACTATGACAATGACTATGACAATGACTATGACAATGACTATGACAATGACTATGACAATGACTATGACAATGACTATGACAAATGACAATGACAATGACTATGACAATGACTATGACAATGACTATGACAATGACTATGACAATGACTATGACAATGACTATGACAATGACTATGACAATGACTATGACAATGACTATGACAATGACTATGACAATGACTATGACAATGACTATGACAATGACTATGACAATGACTATGACAATGACTATGACAATGACTATGACAATGACTATGACAATGACTATGACAATGACTATGACAATGACTATGACAATGACTATGACAATGACTAATGACAATGACTGTGACAATGACTATGATAATGACAATGGCTATGACAATGACTATGTCAATAACTATGACAATGACTATGACAATAACTATGACAATGACTATGACAGTGACTATGACAATGACTATGACAATGACTATGGCAATGACTACGACAATGACTATAACAATGACTATGACAATGATTATGACAATGACTATGACAATGACAATGACTATGGCAATGGCTATGACTATGATATTAACTACGACTGCGACTATGACTGTGACAATGACTATGGCAATGGCTATGACTACGACAATAACTGCGATTATGACTACGACAATGACTACATTGACTACGACAAAGATAACGACAACGATTATGACTACTATAATGGCTACTACACTGACTACATTAATGACTACGGCTATGACTTTGACATTGGCTACGACTACGAGAATGATTATTATAATGAGTACCACAATGACCTTGACAATGCCCACGACAAAGATCACTACAGTGTCTTTGATAGGGGTCACGCTATTGGTCACGAAAATAGTTACGTCAGTGGATGCGGCAGCGACTGTGCGAATGGCTACGACAATGACTACAACAGGGATTACAATTACGACGACCATGGCGACGACTATGTCGATAATCATGTCGACGACCATGACAACGACCTTAACAACGACCTCATGGCGACGACCATGACAACGACGTTGACAACGACCGTGACTACGACTACGAAAATGACTATAACCACAACAATAATTACGACACTGACCACGACACTGGCCTCGACACTGATCACGATACAGTCTACGACACTCACTACGACATTGGCTAGGAGATCAACTACAACACCAGCTACGATACTGACGGTGACAGTGGCTACTACAGTGGCTACGACAATGACTACGACGGTGACTGACTATGATAAGACTATTACAGCGACAGTGACTACAGCAATGACTAGACCAATGACTGCAACAATGACTACGACAATGACTTCTACAACGACTACGACAGCGACCATTACAGCGACCGCATGTAGCGGTTATGACAGTGGCCAATACTGCAGCCTTAACAACGGCCACTACAGCGCGTAGAGCAGCGGCCACGACAGCGGCTAGGCAGCCACCACAACAGTGACCACGGCAGCTACCATGACAGCGACCACGACAGCGATCACGACTGCGATCACAACAATGACCACTATTGCGAACAGGACAGCGACAATCGCCGCGACAATATCCGCCACTATGGCAATGATAATGACAATAACCATGACAACGACTACAAATGGCAGTGAGTGACAATGACAATGGCCGTGCTTGACTATGACTGTGAAAACGATTGTGACAAGGACTGTGACAACGGCTTTTGCCATCAATAGGATGATTACTATGATTATGGCTGTAGCCATGAATCTAACCGTGACTGTAACTGTGACTATGGCAAAGACTCTATATGGTTCAATTTTGTAAGTTAGCGCTATTGCTGCTTGTTTGGTAACAGAAACCGTTAGAAATACAAGGTTTGACGATTTTATGAAGCAGAACATGACGCAAAGGTTCTCTGTTGCGCAAATTAAGAATGCAGTATCAATCAAGGTAATCCCAGTCAGAAATTTATTGTAAATTTAGTATTAGTCAGTTACAGTTATTATATAGTCATACCAACACCAAATTATTCCATCACATTAAACACCATTTTTTATATAACTCTCCCTATTCCTTTATTGACGGTTTATACAATTTCGAATTCAATATACAAATTTTATTTTTCCCTGAAGAATTATAATTTTTGCTCGCCATTTGACGAGCGTTTCGCGCCATATCTGATCTTGGCTGCCGTCAAGGCCATAGCTTCCTTGTTGTCATTTGCCTGGATAGGTCTATGTATGAGAGGTTATGTTCACAGATGTTATGTTTGTTGGTTGTTTTAATTTAATAATTCTAATTCTGTAAATGAACAAATGGAAACTATATCTTCATTACATTATAGAAGAAAATAAACCACTTATGGTACCAGTAGTGTATCTCACAGAAAGGAGAATAAATCAACAAATCGAATTTTGGAAGCTGCTTGTGAGATTAATAATCTCAGCAAAATAGTGCATCTCGAAGATTGACACCAAATAGGCAATAATATTACTATAGCATATTGGAAAGCTGGAAGTATGTAAATGATGTCACTGTGGACTTTATTGAAAGAACTGTTGTGAAAATGTCTGAAAATATTTGTGTTGCTTTACAAGATAATGGAACAAAAATAAGGTAGAATCGTCAAAAGTTTGGTTCTGCAAGCACACATATAAGGATTATACCAAGCATTCTTACAATCCTGTCGTTTAATGCTATTTTGTGAATTATAATGTGTATTTGTTATTAAAGTGGTTCTAGAGAATAGTACATTTTGTTGTCATGTTACATATACTGTAGGTAGTGTTCGTTCAAATAAATACTTATTATACTTTGCATTATTCACAGTTAGATCTACCATATGCAATAGTGGCCTGGGGCCACTCCCCATGTGCAAAGCATTTATTTTTATTGCAGAGAAAAGTTGTACAAATAATATCCAATTTGGGAGTAGGGAAAATTGTAAAGAGAATTTTTCAAAACTTAAGATAATTTACTTTGTCCTCATTATATGTATATTGAAGTGTTTGATTTATGTACACAAAAGCTTTGATAATTATACAAATAATCGGGATTACAAAATAATACATAAATTCTTGGGATATATAAACAAATATTTGTTAGTAAGATTAATAAGTCATTTATACATAATATATTTGGTAAAGTCCTCACAAGTGTAATTTTAATTGCTGATAGTGTCATCAAGGTTTTGATGTTTAGTCTTCACCATGTAAACAAGTTTCACAATTGTCAACTGGAAACTATGATGACCTTGGCGGCAGCCCAGATCAGATGTGGCGTGAGACGCTCGTGCCATTTGGAGCAGCATCTTGAAGTCTTTCTTGACGGAACAAATGTTCCTGGATCTGTATATTTTTAAACTTGCTTTAGTCAAGGAACCTTCGAACAGACAGCTGCGCGTGTATGCTTACGTGTGCACATACACATACACACAACACGCATCCACCTACACACACACGAACGCACGCGCATGCCCGCCTGTCCACCCGCACACCCATAAATCACACTCTCGCCCATATAGATACACGCACAGGCATTGATTTCAATAACGAGAACCTTTTCTGTTTAAAAAGACATACTTTGTAAAACTGTTTCTTGACATTAAAGTTTCTGCTTTTTTACAGATTTATAAGTATACGAGTTGCTAAGCAACACTTTTAAGTGTAAAAGTACTTTTAATCCTAGGTTTAAAAGCAAATTATATTTTTAACAAATTACTAACTGTCTAATGACAGTTTGAAGAAATTAATTTCACTAAATCATTAGTCAAGACAACTAACCTAAATACACGAATAGCAACTTTTAACCTGTTTAATATTTTTAATATTTGGAATTGTTAATGTTAGTTTTCTTGCTTGAAGTAAAATGTTAAACGGCTTAAAAGTGACGAGGTAAAAATACGTAGGTTCGACTATACTATGCTTCCCCACATCAACGCCAAATTTGCTTTCTTAACATAGTACCACATTTAGCCCTGATGACACAATTATTGGAAATACAGTTCGAGTTAACTGAGAAGCATTCTTTTATTAAATCATGATTAATAATAGTCATTATAATCAGGTCATATTGAACTACATAATATAAGCTAGTAATAATTGCCACCAAATATCAATAATGCACATTAACTATCCGCCTTATTTTAAAATAGTATTAAGATTGTACTAATAGAATTTGGCTTATTATTCATCGAAAAGATTTGTTGCCAGGTATTTTTGAAAAAAAGGTCTGTATTAATAAACCTTTATTTCTTAAACAATCGCATTAATAGCTGTATAAAAATTTAGAATCTTATTTAAATTCTCGTATCAACTCCATTTATAACTAAAGTTATTATTACTAAAATAGAAAATCTTCTGAAAGTAGAATATGCAGAGATTTGTAGTTAAATCAATCTTATTCTGATGCGTAGAATCTGTGTAACAAAAGCGCTTTGGTCTGAATAATTCTTAGAACAGCACCTTCGCTCGCGACGTTGCCAATGTTACGGAAGAGCGACCTACTTCAGTTCTAAAATTATAGTATACAATGGAGGACCGCCTGCCCATGGAATGAAACGGAATATACAGGATACAATATACGTTCAACGGTGGCGCCACTTAATGAAACGGAAAATGTTTGAACTAAAATATACAAAATTTTCAAAATACCGCCTTAAGTCGACCCTCTGAAAATTTCCTAATGGACTTTGTATGCTGTTTTAAAGAGATTTACGTTAAAAGCGATAGCTCCTCCATATACGGAGGACTCAGTGCAGTAGGAAGAGCTAATGCATGCAAATGGCATACTATAGGAAGAGCTAACCTACACAATGTATATATATATATATATATATATATATATATATATATATATATGAATAACTAAGAGTATAGAGCTAATTAATGGGTAATAGAAATGGCATGCAAAATGAATATAAGGGAAAGAGGAAATAACTGCTTCTCAAAGGCACACAAAAATGCCAAAATTCTAATAAAAAAAAACCAATTACAACAATTAAACCACAGAAAAGTGAATAATAAAAAAAAATTGATGAAATATGGGTAATAGAAATCCTGGATTCTTGGTAAATTATGCTTAAAAAGGGTAGAACGAAAAACATTTTTGAAGGAAAATGAGTGTAACTGTCACAATTAAAAACAAAACCAGGAAGGTTTTGAGCAAAATATTATGCTGCAAAAATAGAAAAAATACACAGAAATTATAACAATGCTAATATGTTCTTATGATAATGTTAATTTAAAAATTCAAGTAAAAGCCGATTATGAAGCACCATGATTATATTGTACGGATTTGGAGCTTTAAATTGAAGTACGTGAAACGGGTTCAGTTGCCTATAAATTTTTGCAGAGGTTTGTAATAGCTTTAAAAGCAAAACAAAGTGTTAGAAGTAAGCAGTTTGCTCAAATTTCTAATGCAACAATTTAATCTGCGATTGCGGACAAACCTTAATGATTATAGCTAGAACGAGCAGGCCCGTTTTGAAATGGCAAAGAAGTATATGAGCCATCAGATTACTAAGAATAATACGTAAAAAGTATATACATGGTTGTTTCTAAATACACTGCGAAAATTTTAAGGGCGCTTTTTTGAGATGAAAATAACACTTTGTTCCTATCAATTAGTGTCCTAAAATGCGCCCCCTGTGATGTACAGCCATTGGAAGTTGTGTAAAAAATAATTTATTTTGAATTGTGTTGAGGTATTACATGCAGGCAAGAAAGGAAACAGTAAAGTAAAGAAAATCACTCACACCAAATACCACAACTAAAATAGAAGGGTAAAATGGAAATGCAAAAGAATTGGATTCCGAGCTAGCTCAAAATGTTGTACATTGGGGTGGGTTATACAAAAAGAAAAATTGAAAACCTCAACAAGTATGTTATTTAGAAACCGTTCGTTAAACATAGTCTAAAAAGGAATATTTACAGAGACCAAATCGTAAATCTACGTAAGCGTCCTGTTATAACGTGATGTAAACAAAAAGCGTCATTTGCATACAACTCAATATGAGAATATACATTTAAGCAAATATCGATTATAAAATCTTAAAATCTAAATAACATGTACGTATATACTTACTTAATATTTCCAACATTAAATATATACAAGAAGAAAATTAGACATAGTATATACAGTAAGTTTACCTGCTCTGTGAAGTGTGCTTTGTGAAAGTATGAAAGTAACAGTAAATTTATATAACATAACCCTAACTGATATGAACCAAGTGTTCAGTTGCTCTAACTTATCATTTGGTAAACAAGCTGTTGATGTTAGCATTAATTTACAAAGAAAGGGAAACAATAAAAGTGCTCTAACGCTTGCTTCGGTTTATACTAACTGTGACTTGAGAATAATTACCTAATCACTTGTGCACTGTGAAAGTAAATTTGTAACAGGCAGTCTGTAATTTATTGTTCAACTATGAATAGGAAAAACTACGACCAGCCAAAGAAGTGTCTATCTTCCACAGCAGCATCAAAGAAAGAAAACAAAAAATGTACCTTAAAACAAGCTGTCTGCCTCTGGTACTATCGTAAAGAATCTAGAAGTGCGTGCTACACCTGTCGACGGACTAAATACTAGATGAAATAATTTAACTAGACTGTAACACTAAGTACCACAAAGCATCTTAGCACCGGGACTGACGTTTTCTTTCGATAAAAGGATGTTGTATAGAATAGAAATTTTTCACAGCTCAGGCTATATTAATAAGAATTGAACAACGTGTTTCAAAACATTTTCCAGCAATAGGATGTTAAATATTCTGCTAACACTACTTGTTAGATATTCTCGAATCCTGCCGCTACAAAATATTTCGAGAATCTGACTTGCAAACAACAGCCAATGAACTAGAGCAATAGGTCTTGATATACTATATTGACTTCCACTGAATTTTGTTGTTCGAATGGGAAAACGACGTATGTTTTAAATGAACAGTTAGGTTTGCAACCCTCCTTACAGCATTTTGAAAAGAAATATATAACAAGTTGTTTAAGAGTTATAGCAACGATAGCGATGTATTATATCGATCGAGAATGACTTGATATGGGGACGATTTTATTGCCCATAAACTTGAGCGAGATGAACATGTGCAAGATAACGAAATATGATTTCTCAGTACCATTAAAACTTTTATATGTAGATGGTTTAGGACGTATTTCAAAGAAAAACTTTTAAAAGTGGTTTAAGGATAAGCAGCAGGATAGCACTCATTTCAATTGGAACGTAAACGAACTTGTTAAATGATAGTTCGTATGCATAAAAAGTGAAAAGTTGTTTAGGCTAGAAACTTTAGAAGGCTTTTATTAAAAAGAAGTAAAACAGCGCAATTAGAAAATTATAATTTATTTGCAGTATGCAGAAATCAATCGATCTTAGAAATTTAACGTAACAATTGTGTCTACAGTTACCCACTAAATATTCTGAAAATTTAGATGCTCCTGCATCTTTAGGCGCTTTTTCATTTTGTCCAAAAATTGGCGTACACTTAATTTTAGGGGAGTTGAAGGAGGTCATACGTTTGTGGCTGAAAATTTATATTTCGGATGAAAAATTTTAAGATCAAATAACACCGTGTAGTCAGGCACAAAAAGTTCTAACATTTTTGTTTCTTGCATTTTTTCGATACAACTATTCGTTCTAGAAAAAATCGCTAGTAACGAAGAAAGCATAACACCAATATCAACAAACCAATAACTTAAACAAAACATAGTAGATTGTTATTTTTGTTTGTTAAACTTTGGTGTTAAATAATTACATAGCGTTTGGCATTATTGGTACTTTGGTTTAGTGGAAAGTGGGTGTACCTTTGTCTTGTTTGTCCATTTATTGAGAATTTGCTTTTTGTCTTCTTATTAAACATTTAAATGGAACTTTATTCATTCAAACATCTCACGGATATCCATTATGTTTATGGTTTGGTTGAAGAAAACGCACTTGAGGCTCGAAGGTAGTACATAACAAGATTCCCTCACCGTCGGCTGTCCATTAGTTGAGCCTTTACAAATTGTCATCAACATTTCCAGAATATGGCAGATTCCAGATTTCTGGAAATGATGCGGGCAGGCAACGAGAAACGCGTAAACCAGTAACAGAAGAACAGACTTTGAATGTCATCGGCGAGAACCCCGGTTTAAGCACTTGGAAAATAGCACGTGATTTGGATGTTTCCATGTAATGGTCTGGAGGGTTTTAAGGTACATACAGTGTATAACCATACTAAACCCAAGGCGTCCAAGATTTGCTTAGCCGAAATTTTCTCCTGCATATGTAGTTCTCAAGGCGTTTCCTTCGAAAATGCACGAGGGATTTAAATTTTTTATCCGGCATCCTATTCACCGACGAAGCTCAATTTACGCGTAACAAGTAGTGAATTTTCACAAGATGCATGTTTGGGCTCAAGAAAATCTACATGCGATCACACAATCTAGCAATAAGGAACAGTTCAGTTGAAACGTATAGCAGGGATAGTAGGAGATGAAATATTGATCCCTTTTTTCCGTGAGTTTTAAATGGCGGAAGTTATTTACACTATCTGCAAAACGATTTGTCTAGTTTGGACAATGTATCTTTAAACGTTCGTCAGCACATGTGGTTTATGCATGATGATGCACCCCTTTGTTTATCAGTATGCAATAATTTGGACTTATGTTTTCAAATTGTTGGATTGGGAGAGTTGGTCAAATAGATTGGTCCCCCCGCTCCCCAGACCGAGCCTCTCTGCATTTTCTTTGTGGGGATATCGGAAAGCTCTAATTTTTGATGAATAGTCTTCCATCAACGTATCATTGATGCCTTTCAAGTTGTAAGAAACACTACCGGAATTTAAGAGCACGTACGACAGGTTTTTAGGATAAGAATGGAGTGCTGTGTCACAGCAAAAGGAGGGAATATCTAACACTTTCTGTAAATAATGGCATGTAGATGTCAATTTTTTAACGTTAAATAAATTTTAAACCAATTTAGTGTAAATAATAGAAAACAAATTTTTTCGATCATAAACGATTTTCTCTCGAATGGATAGCTGTATAAAGAAAAATACAATAGACAAAAATGTTAGAACTCTTCATGACTGACTAGATGGTGTTATTCAATTTTAAAATTTCTCATTCAAAATGTAAATTTTGAAATGTGTTTAAAGGTGAAGGAACTTCCAAATTTTCAACACACTTGGTGGGTAACTGTAGTCACAGTTCCAAATAATCTATTTTTTTACGTGAAACTTTCAATGGCTGTAGATCGAAGAGTGGTGCATTTTAGTACACATGTTTACAAGAGAAAAGTCTTATTTTCATTTCAAAAATTTTTCCTTAAAATCTTTGTAGTGAATTGAGAAATACCTTGTATATAGAAACGTAAATGTATTTTTCAAATCTACATTTCTAGGAAAAAATATTCAATCGCAATCGTGACGCTTCAATAATCGACATGTTAATAGGAAAGGAATTGGAGGGGAAAATCTCGTAAGACACGCATCTTAGTCAAATAATTGAAGATCAAATAAGAACAACACAATAGAAAAGATTAATATAGAAAGGATATTGACTCACACCAATTTGACATATGAATTAAAAGGATTCAAAATTATTAAGGCTTTATGGTTAGCGGCGGGGATGAATGATGTTCCACTACTATTCCACACCAACGAGATAATAAATTAATATTCAGAGATTTAACATCAATCTGTAGAAATATAACACCATTATTAGAGCAAAAAAAGCAAAGTAGATTATTTTTTGTAAAAAAACGGATGATCTATTTGTCATAGAAGAAAGAAAATATTGTAAATGAACAGTTTGAGGATCTAAGATCTGTAGTAAATGAAGACATGATATATGAGAAGGAAATAAAGACACGCCTAGTAATGGCCAACCTTGACTACTTGTAACAAAAGCATTCACTGAACAAAAAATTACCACGCATGGCGATAAATCTTTAATGCAAAGCATAGTTTTGTATAGATAAACTTAAATTGTGCAAGGATTTTACATATGGACTTCACAATGAACTGAAAAAAACAACTTAGACGAAGCAGGTTAAAACTACAATATTCAATAAAAATAGAACCAGCCTCAAAACCAAGAATGTCATAAAATACATAGTAGAAAAAATTAAGCTAAATAAATTATGGTAAACAATTTTTTATGAACTCAGTTTGTGTGATCATACAAGAAGCTAACGAGAGTGTAGAGTTCTTAAACTAGGTAAGGGATTCCAGTAATAAATGTATTGTTAAACTTTTTAGCAAAATACTAATGACAATGAGCAGTATGGTATGTAAAAGCGTCTGCAGAATATATTACTTTCTATAAATGTTAATTGCAGTTCCATCAGCTTTACTGAAAAGTTTTATAATTCTGGTATTTAAAATTCCTGCTTTCGAGTGATCTCTAAGTTGATGACTTACTGAAATTCAATTTTATGATTTTGTAAACTTCTTGAACTTGTTGAATTAAATTAAAATGTAGTCATAATCAATGTGGTATTATATGAAGATAATTAAGTCGCTAAAACTGGTTAAAATAACAACTGAAATAGCACTATATACATTTACATGTACCTACATATGGCTTGCTCATTACTAAACTATTATTCTCAACAATTGTGAAACAATTACTTATCACTACTTAGGAATGAAAAACAAAAACACTTTTGATTTATTTGGTTGGCATGACTTCTATTCATCATATTTAAACAATTTAGATTGTGGGTTAACAAATTTTATATGTACATATTTCTGTGTTAGTTTTAAATTTTAATCTATTATTTTAACCTATTGTAAACCTGTGTGTGATATTATTTATGTGATACCCCAACCCTATGCTGCCATATTATCTATTGATATCTGTCAATCAATGTAAGCTTGTGTGTATTACTCAAATCCATATTCTAAATTACTATGTGTCAATAAAAAAATAACTGAACCATGTCTACTATTTATTAACTTCCACAGCATATTGGTTTTGATTATATGAGTATTTTAAGTTTATTCAGAAGTACTAGTATTTTTGAAATGTTATGATGTTTTGGAGTCTAATTTCAGCACCATTCTAAACTGGTAGTATACGAGGTAAGTCTGTAAGGAGTAAATAAAATTTATGCTAATAAAAATACCAAAATTATAGTAGGATATTTTATGCAGCAAGATATGACAGGTACTGTTATTATTAGTACCTTATTTGCATAAAATTACTTTTTAATAGTCATAAATTTCGTTCTTGCACATTTATAATAAAGATGAAATAAAAAGAATTTATGTTGGTCAACCAAAAATATAAACATCTACTGGAACCTAGCTTCTGCAAGTCAAAAATCTTTTTATTGCTTCATTCAAAGGTCTTACATAGGCGAGAAAGGGAATTTCTTTTTACCTATAAATTTAGAATTTAGTTACAACCCTGCACTATCAAGCAAGATAGGGACATTTAACGTGTGTAACGAAATACATTCGAGACCTACTTTTCTCCTTTCGTCTTAACGATGGCATAACTCTGCAAAAAAATTATCATTTAACATTTTTCGAGAGGTCTGTGTTTATGAATCGAATTCGTGATCTTAGTATTAATAGTCACATTACGTGAACCAATTAATTCATGAAGTCACTGGAAGCAAGCTTTAGAGAATAGTTATACAGAGTGTCTTATGTATGAAGGGATAACATTTCTATATCAAAAACAGTAAGAGATATAGAGTTGGTTAAATGAAAAATAGTTGCCTACTTTTGAGTATATTAAAATGGTTTTAAAAATTGTCACTATTTCATGCCGTTCCCAAGTTTTACAGGGAAAACCAGAAATATCATTTTTTGTTTGTGGGGGCCTATCAATTCTATTTCAAAAATATCAAAAAATGGAAAAAAAGTTTTTGTACAAAATTTTGAATAATAAGGTGCCATCAAATCTTCACTGCAAGGTTTCGTTGTGTCTCTTAATTTTTCTGAGGTGACAAATGTTATTCCTTCGTATATGATACACTATTTATATAATTGGAGATTCTGTACTCATCTTACATACATCCTTCAACATCGCTATATGTAATATCTGTTACTTTACAAGTACGAGAATGTGACGTGATTTAACAAACAAAAAATTCCTACCACTGTGTTACTCAAGTCAATCTGCCGTGATTAAATTTAACGTCACAATCAATAGTCCCCTTTGGTCATCTAACATGTATGAGAATAAATGTGTACGTAGGTAGTTCTAGTCCCTGCGGAGGGACGTGACGTCACAGAGACATTAACTCCGTGACCTTACAAAATTCGGCCTGAGGTTACCGACCCCGCCTCATGAATTAGTTTCTTTGCTGATGCATGTTTTAATGTAAGAAACTTGTAAGTGTGTTATTTTGGTTTTAAAGTGCTACCTGAGATGTTTTGCGATTATATCAGTTATAGTGCAAGAATTGTTGAATTCGTTAGATGTCTTTCAAAATGTCAGTAATATGGTAATATAACAAAGTTGAAGTGTCGTCATTGATCTTAGTAGGTCATTAACTTTGTTCTGTGACCTATTTTCATTTCTGTTGACGTATGCCGTAAAACAGCTGTCAACATGCTTTCTTAAAAAAGGTATGTTACATCATTTGCCGGAAGTGATGATATACTGCGGCATCAAAAAAGATGAATGTTCATCATACATGTATGATATTTAATAACGAAATAAATACTATATTCAGGATATATTGGACGCGTTGTTTACAAAAGGACTTCTTTTTTGTATTTATTGACCTTATATTGAGTTCATATTCAAGTTCATCTATTAGTAAATATCCCGCTTTTAAATATTGATCCATTTTTATTTATTATTTTTAAGAAAATAATTATTTAATTTATGTTTATATATTTATTTATAAAAAATTACCTGAAGATACGATTAGATGGGTTTTTCTTTTTTTTTAATATAACAATTACGGGAAGATAAAGTTTTACAATTTTGTGCCACGTGCAAACATGGTCGTGTAGGAAAAAAAATTTGGACAAAATGTGGGGTTTATGCGAAACGTATTCTGACAATAAATTTTAAACAACAATGTCAATAAAAATTTTGTTTGTTTTTGAATAAGAGAATTGTAAAAAAAAGTGCCACGTGTAATCGTGAACGAATAGAAATATTAAAAAAACAGGTTGGATGCCACGTGTAAGCGTGGGCGTTTATAAATAAAAAACTACGTTCAAGAAAATTTTGGTGTCACGTACAAACGTATGCAGGTATAGAAAAAAAGTATGGTTTGTTCACCACGTGTAAACGTAGAGAGGTATAGAGAAAAAAAGAAATCGTTGGGCGGCAAAGGGGTGAACGTTAATGTAGAAATATGTAAAAAAAATAAGCGTTGGGTGCCACGTGCACCTTACTCTTTTCTCGATGTTATAAAAAGAGTAAGTGCACGACGAAGTATAAGAAATACTTCGGCGCAGCTTGCATCGACCTTTATGGTTTCGGAGGCTGCATGAGACTTGAAATCACAGGGTAAGGGGAATGTTTAGAGAATATCTGAATGTTAAAATTTAAATATCAACACACTTGTTTACACAACTGTGAAATAACTTAGAGAAACAAAAGTTAAAACACGATAAGAGAAATTCGACTAAATATGTATATTAATACTCAAGTTATTACAATTCCAAAGGCATGTATAAGATATACGCTTGTCATTAACATTGTAGACATCGCTATATATTTTAACATGATATAATTCAAATGTTTAATAAATGTACACGAGAAAATTTCTATAGAGAAATCAAAATAAATAATCTCTGTTTAGACACTCAAAATTTTACTTAATGCGGAAGTAAATCAAAAAGTGATCATAAGTGTAATAATGTCATGTAACAAATGCACATGAAATGAAAGTTCAAGTAATAAACCTTTTCACCATAAGAAGCTTCATGAAGTTCGAATGTTTACATATTTTTAGGTTATGTATTAGAGAATTTTATTTGAAATCAATTAAGGTAAGTAAAAGGTAATTAATAATCAAAACAAAATATTTGTAGTGACAAAGACAAATTTAAATAGAGGTTAGGCCTCTTTATTTTAACAGAAAACAATAAGGTAAAAGTTTAAATCTCATACTACCTGTATGTAGTATCAGTAACTGAACTAATACTAAGTTACTTAATTTATAGGAATCCTTCAATATCCAGGAAACTGAGACATCCTGCGTTGGAGGATCTCCTAGAGTAGGTACAAAACAACATGTGGTCGACTTCAAATGTTGTCTTTAACAGACTTCTGTTCCATATAATTTAACTTGTAGATATTTTTCAATAAGATAATAACTGAGCGGCAATATGTAAGGTAGAAAGAAACGAAATATAAAATTCTTGTGATGAGTGTTATTTTACATCATGTGGTTGTGCGACAAGCAACTTTTTCATGTGGAAAATCCGAATGAGAGAAAACACGTCGCCGTGACGCATATTTAACCGGAGCATACTTGACCGGAGAACCCTAGAAAATGTAGTCGTGTTACAAAAGTGAAAATCTAACACGAGGTGCAAAGGAAAATTAAATCCATTAATATCTTACCATCTTTATAAATCTTTGATGGGCTTAACGAATAAAGAACTTCTTCATCCATTATACAATAGATCTAGAATTATATTTAAATGTTAGTTTAGGATTTATGATTAGAAAATTTACATACCAGGTAAGCACATGAGGCAAGGTAGAAGTTCAAATCACAAATGCTCAACAGTACCAGATAAGCAATCAGATATCAGAGAAATGCAAAATTTGACACTTCAAATAAATTATTTTCGGCCATCTTCGGGATGGACGATCACTAGCGATTATTCTCAATAATACAGAATTAGAACCACACCAGTTGTGCTTTTGGAATAAACACTTCAGAAATAACCAATAGGAAAATTTCATTTAGATATAATTATAATACAGAATTAGAACCACACCAGTTGTGCTTTTGGAATAAACACTTCAGAAATAACCAATAAGAAAATTTCATATAGATATATTTATTTGTACTTATGTAACAAATTAGTAACTTGTGGATTAAAACTAATAATCCAGGATTATGCGAGATAAATTCTTATAGAAAATATATTACATAATAAAGAGAGTAATTTTGTATTTAAATATAGATATTAGCATTTATATGCTAATAGTGCCAAGCACAGATGTAACATGCTAAAATATAAGCAAAAAGGCATGTTACACTGCCCTGGACCAAGGAGAAAAAGAAATATGACGTTAGGAATATTTATATATATATATATATATATATATATATATATATATATATATAGTAGATATGGGTAAACTAATAGGGAAAAAGAAAAAAAATACTCAAAATAAACTTAAAGGTATGAGTGATGTGATATCTGACGTGTATTACCCGTCCCGAGGGAGACTAAAATTGGTACAGACAAAATAGGTAAAGACAAAATCGGTAAAGTCTAATCACTCATATAATTAAATTAAAATAAAAAATATTAGGGTTTGGGACTAAGAGGGCGGTTTGTGACAAAGAGGGCGGTTTGTAAACTTTAAGGGGAGGTGTGGGTCTAAAATTAAAATACTAAAGTGTATTTTACAAAGTTACTAATGAGGGAAAATATTTAGATAAGGGAATATAATTTTTAAGTAAAAGGCAAATTATTAAATATTTAACTTATTTCGATGCCAGTATATGGCTTAAGATCCTTGATGTGCCAATTATTTGTTTTGGTTCCATCAGGATTAGTTAAATTATACACCAAGGGAGACAATTTTTTGTTCACGGTGCATAAAATATATTTTGGAGCTAACTTTGAGGTAAAAGTTTCTCCTGCTTTAGATAACACTTTGTTAGTTCTCCAAACAAAGTCACCGATATTAAATGAAATTGGTCTATGTCGAAGGTTATATCGACTAGACATTTTTTTATATGCTGAATGCAGCCTATTTTTAACATCTTTGAATAAGTTAAAGAGACCCTGTTGATCTGTGGAATATGCAACTCTATCTTCAGGCATTATATTGACGTCTTCAGAAGGTTTATATGACGAACTATAAAATTTTCCTGAGATAGGAACATGTCTACCAAAGACGAGAAAATTTGGAGAAAAACCAGTTACTTCATGCTTAGCAGAGTTTATAGCATACTGTATTTTTGCCAAGTTTTCATTCCACATATTGTGTGTTTCAACGTAAGATCTTATTGCGGTACCAACAGTTTTGTTTATTCTTTCTACAAAATTGCACTGAGGAGAATATACTGCAGTATACCAGATCTTTTCAACATTATATTTATTACTTAAGTTTTTAAAAATATTTCCAGATAATTGAGAACCATTATCGCAAATTATAAATTTAGGGACACCAAAAGTTAAAAATATATTATTTTCTACATGTTTTTCAATGTGTTGTGCTTTAGCACTACGTAAAGGAAAGAGCAAAGTAAATTTGGAAAACCAGCCTCCAACAACAAGTATCCATTTGTGGCCTTGTTTTGAACGAGATAGGGGACCTATGAGATCTAGTGCTATTGTATGAAATGGGAAATTGACATCTTTTTCCTTTCCTACTAATCCTAAAGGTTTCTGATTTGACGATTTTTGTGCACCACAGACAAGACAATTTTGACAATATCTGAGAACATCATATTTCATCTTTGGCCAATAATGGGGCTTCTTGAATTCTAGCTAAAGTTTTATAAAAGCCAAAATGACTAGCTGTAGGAGGATCATGATATGCTGATATGACTTCATTTCTTTGTTGTATAGGTATTAAAAGTTTCCAATTACTAATGTTTGTATTTAAAGGTAGATTTGTAGGTATAGATTTATATAAAAGATTATTTTCTATTTTCCATTGTGGATAGGTAATTGGTGAATTTATTATTTTATTTCTTAAAGATATGTAATATTCATCGAGATTATTTTGATTTATATCTAAAATATTTAAGTTTAATGTGTCTTCTGGAGTCGAACGACTAAGTGAGTCAGGTATTACATTTAATTTACCCTTTCGGTGAATTAAGTCAAAGGTATGTTGTCGCAAACGAGTTGCCCATCTTGCAAGTTTACCAGAGGGATTCTGTATATTATTAAGCCACAGGAGGCTGTGGTGATCAGTTATCACTGTAAATTTAGTGCCTTCTATCCAGGGACGAAATCTCTCTTTAGAAAAAATTACAGCAAGGCATTCACGTTCTGTAACTGAATGGTTACGTTCAGAACGAGTGAGAGATCGACTAGCATATGAGATAAGGCGATTCTCTCCATTCAAATTTTGTAATAAGACACCGCCTAGACCTGTATTTGACGCATCAGCCTCTATTATAAAAGGTTGACTAAAATCGGGTTGACATAAAATTGGTTCAGACACCAAAATCTGCTTTATATCTAAAAATGATGCTTCTGCTTGAGGAGTCCAAACTATTGGTTCTTTTTCTTCTTTCCTTTTAATAAATCATTAATTGGAGATAATAAAGTTGAAAAAGACCACAAATCTTCTATACCAACTGACCATACCGACAAAACGTTTTATTTCCGTGGTTGTTGTTGGTCTTGGATAATTTACCATGGCAGAAATTTTGTCTGGAACTGTTCTTATTGAATTCGACCCTACAATATATCCTAGATACTTTAATGACTTTTTGAAAAATTCACATTTGTCTAAATTTAAAGTTAAATTTGCTTCTTTTAAACGGTCTCTTACAGTTTCTAATAATTTAATATGTTCAGCGAACGTGGAAGACACTACTACGATATCGTCGAGATAACAGAAAATGTTTGGCTCCAGTTCAGGTCCAAAAATTGTATCAACTAAACGTTGTTGTGTTTGAGCACTATTCCTCAAACCAAATGGGACAGTAACAAATCTAAATTGACCTCTAGAGATGACACTAAAGGCTGTTTTATCTTTCGATTCTTCAGTTAAAGGAATTTGCCAAAAACTATGTCTTAAATCTAAACTTGAAATATATGTAGCACCTCTAAGCATATTTAGAATACGGTCTACATTAGGCATAGGATAGCTATCATGAGTAGTAATTTTGTTTAAAGCTCTTCCGTCAAAGCAAACTCTATAATCACCAGAAGGTTTCTTTACTAATAAAACTGGGGAACACCAGGGTGAGTTACATTTTTCTATTACATTTAAAGCTAGCATCTCATCTAGTTTTTCATTTAAAATTGTTGACATAAAGGGAGACATTGGATATGGACGTTTCCTAATAGATTTACTATCACCCGTGTCTATATTCATATATATTTTATCTGTTCGACCTAAATTATATGTATTACTAGCAATTGTATTAAAGGAATCTATTATTTGTTTAGCTTCAGATAATTCTGATGGATGTAAATCTTCTAAGGTACTGAGTTTATTATTTAATTTAGAAATTTCTGATAAATCAGGACTATCTAGTAATGGTATTAAGGTATTTGACTTGGAAAAAGCTTCCCAGGAATCATTTTAAAAATTTCATGTAATTTCAAATTTCTTTGCGAAATCTGTTCCAAAGATAAATGAATGAGGTAAGGTAGGTACTATAAGGCATGTAATGAAACGACAAACTTCGTTTATAAAAATAGGTAAATCTACGGTACCATTAACTTTTTGTGGGGTACCATCAGCGGTAAATAATTTATGTTTTGATAAAGTGAAAATTTTTAGGTTTAAATCTTTAATTAAAGGTATACCAAGAGATCCTATTACAGAAATATTACTTCCAGTATCAAACAATGCAGTGATATCTGTATCTATTAATTTAACTTTAATATAGGGCCTGTTATCAGATGATTTAGATATAAAATTATAAGGTTCAACATAAAATTTTGTTGGTTTATAAAACTTTTTAACTGTGTTTAACCATTTTAACCATTCACTATTATTTGTAAATTTAGAAGTAGTAACTAAATTTTTATTATTTTTATTTTTAAAGATAGAAATTAAATTTTTATTTGTTTTATGTATTTTTGTAGCCTTTAGGGAATACGTACAAAATCGACTACTTGTCCTGTACTGACTATTTAGCTTTTTTGAACATTTAGGACAGTTATTTATAGTTACTTGTGGGATACCACATCTGTAGCAAAATATGTTTCTTATTTCTCTACAATTTGAATAGGTATGACCTTGTCGTCTGCAATTAAAACATGTGACGAGTTGGTGTAAAATTTTTAGAAAAGTATTGAGTTTTGTGTATTAGGGGTTATATTTTATGTAAATTTGTATTTACTGGATAGTTATTTTTATATTGAGGAAAGGAGGTAACGTTATTTTTTATATCATTATTTGATGAATTTATTTGAGGTATAGAGGTACTAAAATTTTTATTATAATATGTGGTTCTACGATGAACACTCATTGATGGTTGAAATTTAGTATTTCTTTGCGATAAATAATTTATTTTATGTATCGGTTGTATATTTTGAAACAATTTTTGTTTATTTACTTGATTAGGTGAGATATTAGGTAAGGTATTTTTATTTTCAATAAAAGTGGAGGTATTTGGTTGTTTTTCGTTATCAATTGAAATTGCTAAATTTTTTAATCTAAACGATTCTTGTAATCTTTGTGCAGTTATTATTAATTCTTCAATTGTATTTACAGGGAAATGAGTAAGTGGAGTTATAAAATCTGGAAGTAAATTTTGAACAATTATACTTATTCTTGTCGATTTTAACAGTAATTTTTTTAAACGTCTAAATAAATTTTGCATTTGCATTATATATAGCATTACTGGTTCATCTTGTTTTTGTCTTCTGTTTTTTATTTCGTCCCAAAGTAAATTTTCTGCATTTGGAGGTAATAAATCACGTTTTAAACGTTCTACAAGAGAATCCCAATCATTTATTATATGTTTGACTTCCCTAAACCATATAATAGCGTCTCCGACAAAAAATTCCATTGCCGAACTGAAAAGTACTTGTTTTGTTACATTTCTAGTATCAGCAAGTTCAGTAATTCGCTTTAAAAATTCACACACTGATGACTGTTTTCCATCAAATTTAACTGACCAAGAAGATATTGGATCAGGGTTTGTTATGCAAGTTACGGTAGGTGGATGTACATTTATTGTTGGGTTACTATTATTTGTTAAAGAATTATCATTAATACCAGATATTTGTTCATATTTGTCTATTTTTTCATAAAGTTCAGCATCAATTAAAAGTGCGGTTGCATAATTTTCATTTTTAAACATTGTAGATTGTTCTTCATCTTCACTATCTGTAATATTTAAATGTTGAATTCTGCCACAAACATGTGCCAGACGGGATTTTATTCTTTTATATACTGAATTTTTACTGCCACCTTCAAATTCGTTTAATAAAATAGTAATAGAATCTAATGTATTAGTTATTGCTTCAGAATCTTGCTCAAAAGTTTTTGTATAATTTAAGATATCTTTATGCGGGGGTGGTTTATTTATTTCAGTACGTAATTCACGAGCTAAAAGTTTTCTTTTTTCTTCCATGGACTTCTTTTTTGTATTTATTGACCTTATATTGACTTCATATTCAAGTTCATCTATTAGTAAATATCCCGCTTTTAAATATTGATCAATTTTTATTTATTATTTTTAAGAAAATAATTATTTAATTTATGTTTATATATTTATTTATAAAAAATTACCTGAAGATACGTTTAGATGGGTTTTTCTTTTTTTTTAAAATAAAGTTTTACAATTTTGTGCCACGTGCAAACATGGTCGTGTAGGAAAAAAAATTGGACAAAATGTGGGGTTTATGCGAAACGTATTCTGACAATAAATTTTAAACAACAATGTCAATAAAAATTTTGTTTGTTTTTGAATAAGAGAATTGTAAAAAAAGTGCCACGTGTAATCGTGAACGAATAGAAATATTAAAAAAACAGGTTGGATGCCACCTGTAAGCGTGGGCGTTTATAAATAAAAAACTACGTTGAAGAAAATTTTGGTGTCACGTACAAACGTAGGCAGGTATAGAAAAAAAGAATGGTTGGGCACCACGTGTAAACGTAGAGAGGTATAGAGAAAAAAAGAAATCGTTGGGCGGCAAAGGGGTGAACGTTAATGTAGAAATATGTAAAAAAAATAAGCGTTGGGTGCCACGTGCACCTTACTCTTTTCTCGATGTTATAAAAAGAGTAAGTGCACGATGAAGTATAAGAAATACTTCGGCGCAGCTTGCATCGACCTTTATGGTTTCGGAGGCTGCATGAGACTTGAAATTACAGGGTAAGGGGAATGTTTAGAGAATATCTGAATGTTAAAATTTAAATATCAAGACACTTGTTTACACAACTGTAAAATAACTTAGAGAAACAAAAGTTAAAACACGATAAGAGAAATTTGACTAAATATGTATATTAATACTCAAGTTATTACAATTCCAAAGGCATGTATAAGATATACGCTTGTCATTAACATTGTAGACATCGCTATATATTTTAACATCATATAATTCAAATGTTTAATAAATGTACACGAGAAAATTTCTATAGAGAAATCAAAATAAATAATCTCTGTTTAGAAACTCAAAATTTTACTTAATGCGGGAGTAAATCAAAAAGTGATCATAATTGTAATAATGTCATGTAACAAATGCACATGAAATGAAAGTTCAACTAATAAACCTTTTCACCATAAGAAGCTTCATGAAGTTCGAATGTTTACATATTTATAGGTTATGTATTAGAGAATTTTATTTGAAATCAATTAAGGTAAGTAAAAGGTAATTAATAATCAAAACAAAATATTTGTAGTGACAAAGACAAATTTAAATAGAGGTTAGGCCTCTTTATTTTAACAGAAAAACAATAAAGTAAAAGTTTAAATCTCATACTACCTGTATGTAGTATCAGTAACTGAACTAATACTAAGTTACTTAATTTATAGGAATCCTTCAATATCCAGGAAACTGAGACATCCTGCGTTGGAGGATCTCCTAGAGTAGGTACAAAACAACATGTGGTCGACTTCAAATGTTGTCTTTAACAGACTTCTGTTCCATAAAATTTAACTTGTAGATATTTTTCAATAAGATAATAACTGAGCGGCAATATGTAAGGTAGAAAGAAACGAAATATAAAATTCTTGTGATGAGTGTTATTTTACATCATGTGGTTGTGCGAAAAGCAACTTTTTCATGTGGAAAATCCGAATGAGAGAAAACACGTCGCCGTGACGCATATTTGACCGGAGCATACTTGACCGGAGAACCCTAGAAAATGTAGTTGTGTTACAAAAGTGAAAATCTAACACGAGGTGCAAAGGAAAATTAAATCCATTAATATCTTACCATCTTTATAAATATTTGATGGGCTTAACGAATAAAGAACTTCTTCATCCATTATACAATAGATCTAGAATTATATTTAAATGTTAGTTTAGGATTTATGATTAGAAAATTTACATACCAGGTAAGCACATGAGGCAAGGTAGAAGTTCAAATCACAAATGCTCAACAGTACCAGATAAGCAATCAGATATCAGAGAAATGCAAAATTTGACACTTCAAATAAATTATTTTCGGCCATCTTCGGGATGGACGATCACTAGCGATTATTCTCAATAATTCAGAATTTAGAACCACACCAGTTGTGCTTTTGGAATAAACACTTCAGAAATAACCAATAGGAAAATTTCATATAGATATATTTATTTGTACTTATGTAACAAATTAGTAACTTGTGGATTAAAACTAATAATCCAGGATTATGCGAGATAAATTCTTATAGAAAATATATTACATAATAAAGAGAGTAATTTTATATTTAAATGTAGATATTAGCATTTATATGCTAATAGTGCCAAGCACAGATGTAACATGCTAAAATATAAGCAAAAAGGCATGTTACACACTGGAGGTAAGATGGCATCAGAAAGCCCAAACTGATTAAACTGAATTAAGAATTGCCTTGACTTTTCATAAAACCAATTGTAGAACTCTGTAAAATCAAATCGCTTAATGCCGCAAACAATGTTTTAAATAATGAAGCATATTTGAATGGAATATGTGAGAAGTTTCTAGATAACATTAATAGTAAACGCTCAAAATTTCAAGAGCAAGACTGAGGATGGGTACTTGAAAGGATTTTATCTATTAAACATCGAACTTGATACAATAATTAAGAACAAGCACGGAATCTGAGACGAATCAAGTGTCAAGAGCGCCTTAGGTAAACACACCATCGGCGGCTTCCTAGTCCCCATACTGTATTATAACTAGTACTAGTAGTAATAAACATATGTGATGAAAGTGAAGAAAGCAAGAGGGACTGAACGAACATAGAAATCTGACTGTGTATGTTTGCTGATAGTTGATGGTGTGTTATCAAACGTTGAAACTTAAAAGAATTTATGAATATTTGATAAATAAAAAAAATAATGTTATACTCATTACATTCAATGACAATTGTAAAACCAAATAAAATTAAAAATTTCTGTGTCCACATTTTTGTATTGCGAAATTGTCAATAACATTGCTGTAGTTTACAGATAGCAATAATTTTGATTCGATGTTAAGTATTTCTAATGAATTTAATCTCTTATCATTATGGTAGACTGAAGATAATGTTTCACTCTCCTTAGACAAGAAAAACTCCGCTCACCACTACATTTGCTGACTGTTGTCGATATGCACATTTTTAACGCTGTTGGTGTTTGGGTAAATTAATTCAAGTTTTTTATTAGAACCTGTAAATAAACGTAATAGACTAATTAAATACACACAAATACTGCAGCGAGAACATAAGCAATTGATGTTGAAGCGCGAGTAACTGACGACAACAAAGCTTACCCTAAACTCGTGTCCATAGAATACATCAGAGGGTCAACTTTATAGGTAAATTTTGTCCAAACACTTAAAATTCTATCGCACTTTAGTGCTTATTTTGTGTATCTTGTTTTCTCTGTCGGGCGTAGTGTAAGGCAATGGTGAGAGGGCGCTAAACATCAGAATAGATATGATAGCGCATATGACAACTGACAATCACGCCCAATATTTTCTGACAGTTCTGTTTTCAGTTTTGTAATGTTGTGCTGTTTTGTATTGAGTATTATATTACATTATTCAAAATCATAATAGACATTAAGCTTCCTCTTTAAGGATTATCCTATATTTATCTTTATATTGATAAGTATTTATATTTTGTAATAGTTTATACTGTTGCAAATCGTGTAATGAAATTTTCACATGCTTATGTAAGCAGATATGTTCATTATGCAATCGAAGTCAGGATTAACTAAAAATTTTGGATGATATTTATTTTTAAGCTGAAGTTTGTTGCAGTTAGTTGTGGTATAGTCCATTCGCTTTAGCTTTACGATAATGTCATAACTGAATAAAATACCACATTGCTAATGTTAGCTTAAATCATAATATATTTAATGAAAGATATATTCTCATTGGAAAGAAGAATCGGTGGCAACATCGTATAGAACTGCTAACCTTTATTTTGTTAAATGACAGTATTCTTCAAGTGCAAATCTAGGTATTTATTTGCATACGGTTGTCAATACTTAATTACTGCATTTGATGTCATCTTAAAGTTAATTTGAATGGACTATAAACATCATGGTTTACTGCTTAGTTTGCGGCACTGCTTTACTGAAGTTAATCGTATGTATAACTTTCCTAGGAATCTTAAAAAGTAAGTATTTTTAATGCTAAATAAAATTTTACGTATTTACTTGTAGATCACGATTGTGGTAAGAAAAGATTGGAATGAGATATACTGGCGAATCGCTTCATACTAGATTTATATGTTACAAACATTTTAACACTACTTCTACAATTTACTTTTATATCTTTATACCCAGGTATTACACTTAAAGTTAAAAGAATTGAAAACTAATTTTGTTTACTATCTTTCATGTTATATAGACAGGAATAATTTTTAATTCTTATACAAAACTATAGGTAAATATAATCCTAAATATTAATTCTTATACTTGTGCATCAATAAAAAAAGGTAATCGGCAGGTTTGTCATAATTCCATGAATTTCTTACACCATAACCACCATAATATGAAGGATACTAGTATAACCCTGATTGTGAGTAGGTTAAAATTTTAAATAAAACATAATATCAAATCTTTATTTAAAACCATAATTATGTAACAGTGATTTATACATTCGATCACAATTAATAATTATAGTTTTACATAAAGATTTGATTGAGTTCTATTAAAATTTCGATTTTACTACTTTTGAATTTAAAAGTATCACTTATTAAGGATATTTGAATTTAAACGTTTTTCGCCATTCCCCTACTTGCTATTTGTGGCGCCACCACAGTATGTTTTATCAATTTTGCAAGAGAGATAAAACTATAGTAAATTCATTTACTTATTGTAACCTCCTCCGGACAAAAATTTAACACACAGTTGCCTCTCTGATATACTCCGTGCTCGTGTCACTCGTTCGTCGACCGCTGACCGCTTAGCTCCCCGCCCCCGCGCCGCGCTCCGCGATCTAGCAACCAACAATCTTCCAACGCTCACTATCGACGCGACACGAGTTACATATCTCCGAAATTAATATATATGTATATTTAAATGCAATTATTATGTCTTAAGATATAGAATGTTACATTGTATAATTGAAGGACACATTATAAATGGTTAATGAAAGTTCATAATCAGACGTGAGAAAGGAAGCAACTACTTTGTATTCCAGATGCAACATGATACTGCATGTGCAGGTCCCAATGAACTATAAGTAGTTGTTAGAATTAAGATTACTAAGAAGTAATACAATGTATTTTATCAAGAAGTAGCAGACATGAGATCTGCACTTCCCACAAGACGGAGCGAAGATAGGGATAGCATAAATACCCTGAGGAGCGCATGATGGCCAGTCAGACTCGAACTTCATAACTTTAACATTGTTGGTTGTTCAGCTATTTATTAGTAATTAGTAATTTTGAATATTTGTTAATTAAAACGATAATGAACATAACGTCCAAGTTGTCAAATCATTATTGTAATTACTATATAAATAAAATACACTTGATAGGAGTGTTGTTTGGAAATAGACTTTTTTAAAAAAGCTCCCAAAGTTCCAAAACCTATCTCGCGCAACAATACATTGAACCTTACCAACTTTTATTATGAATTCAAGTTACGTAGGAATAATCAAGAATTAAACAATTATTTTAAACATTTCTATAGAATTAAAGACTCGCTTATTTTGTGTAAGTAGGTGCATACTTATTGACACAATTCATTTTATGTTAAACATTTATTTTTTCTTTGTTTAAAAATTTTGCCCGCGCGCCCTTTGTAACCTCGCACCTCTAGGCACGCACCTAGTTTACTTAGGGATAATCCGCGGCAGCACGGAATCGTTAATGTTCAGAACAAGGATGAATATTACTCTACATGGGCAATTACTTTTGCAATCTTAGCAAGTAGACACAGTTGTTAAACATCATCCTATCTGCACTTTAGTACTGTGTGGAATTGATAAGAGATATTATGTCCTATGAAGATACGTGGCAATTCAAACTCGAGTAGAATAATAAGTTAATGTCGTTTAAGGAATATGGACTAGAACTAATGAATAGAAATGATTAATTCGTATATGAAATAGTAGGGCCTTTATACAACCAAACTTAGAAAATATTTATTCACATGAATCTATCATAAAGTGATGATAACATTTGGAATAGTCATTATTCTTGAATCAAAAAAATTTCGAGATTGATATTTTTGCAGTTAACAAAATGTTGGGGTAAGGAATACGTACATAACAAATGTTTATAAAATATTTATTCTCACTGCTATTTAAATCGACATCAAACAAACAATTGTAATTATTTATACGTAGAAATTGCAAAACATCACACAGGTTGACAAAATTCTGAAGCTTCGCTGTTATGAAAAACAAATAAAAATGAAACTTCTTGTGTACGCCTATTTTGAACCCATATTTAATCCAATCCAATCTAGTACCCTAAATCCGGGAAAATCTTTTACATGCGAGACATATTGTCACGAATTCCGCTCCGTTGACTATTGCATCAAATCTTCATTTGATGATGACGCTAACAGCTTATGATAAATATTTAAATGAAAATATTATAGTGATACTTCTTACGGATGATAAGGAACGGGAAATTTGGGAAGTAGCAAACGGTTACATATATCAACTCCAAACTTGAAAATGAAAAGAAGAAAGATAAAAATGATTGCCAAATCACAAGTACAAAAATACAGATACCCATACGAAATATGCAGCTTGCGTTATAAAAGCCTTCTATTGTAAAGTATCTGACCATGACTCTCATTTAGTTATCTAGCTGTTATGTAGAAAAAACAGTCCTTACAGTGCAGGCAATAAGGAATACATTAAATTTAGTAAACACTTTTTAGTAGATACTAATTAAACGCTAAAAGAAAACAAAAAATAAAGTTGCGTGTTTAGGCTGATACTAGTTTATGCGGCACTTTTAAAAATTAGAGATTCATTTAAAGTTGGACGCATTCTATGAGATAAAAGGTATCTTCCAACTAACGACAACAAGAAATTAAATACCACCACATTGCCAGTTGTTATAGAGCATGATTCTCTCAGAGTCAACTTCCTTAAACAGTGCGAATATTACGATTTTTGTTATTTGATTGTTGTTACTGCTTTTCCGTTTATTATAAAATGGCATTTTTTCATTCGTTTTGGTGCACCTTCTAGCAGTGGAAAGTTATGAATAGTTGGGTATTTGGAGTTGGCCAGCTTCTCAAATGTGCTGGCAGCCAGCCCCACACAGTGGTCGTCGAATGTGGTGATTTGCAGATCCTGCCCGATATTATCGTTCCTGAAGACATACCATTGAGCGTCCATGATTAGCCGGATAGTGTTACTTTGAATAGTTTCAAGTTGAGATTTGTTTACTTTAGACGAGTAGGATCCTGTTTCTATTATTTAGTGGCGGAAATACTAGTCCATTTATACGCCGTACCTTGTATAAAATGTGCCGTTTGTGTTGGTTGAAGTTTAGTCTTCTGTCGATGTTGGCCCCAAGGTATCAAACGTGCATTTGCCGCTGTAGTTGGAGGATCCTAAAGTAGCACCCTGCTATTGGAAAATAAAATTGCCTTCATTCTCCAGTCAACGAATCGTTAAGGCATAAAGTCCTGTTGGTTCTACGTCCTGATTGTGACGGTTCTAAGAAGTAGACCATCTGCCAGAAGAATGGTGTCATCCGCGTAGAAGGCACATCTCGCATTTTTCTCGCATGAAAAGTCGTAAAGGTATGCGTTGAAAAGGGCGGGTGATAAACATCGTCTTGTGGGACGCCAACGTAGAGTGGAGTGGAGTGTTGTTACGGTATTCCGTGGAGACAAGAAGCAAAGCAAAGTAAGTAAAGATTATCGCCTACACCGAATACCGCAACAAAAACAGAGAGAGAATGGTAGAATCCAACTCCAAAAGAATTACAGTTTGAGCTAGGTCAAAAACGGCGTAGAGTGGGATGGGTGATACAGAAAGAAAAATATTGGAAACCTCAGTAAAAAGTTGTATTACAACGTGTAAGTAAAACATACAGTCCCAAAAGAATATTTACTAACGTCAAAAGTACATCTCCGTAATCGTTCGGCATAACGTAAGTTACATATCCCCTACATTAGTATATAGGTATAATCAAATGGAACTATTAAATTTTAAAAATTATTGTTACATTGTATAATTGAAGGACATAATTAAAAGGTTAATAAAAGTTCACAAACCAGACATGAGAACGGAAACGGTTACATTGTATTCCAGACGTAATATGACACTGCAGGTGCAGGTCACAGTTGACAATAAGACAGAAATTGTTAGAATTAAGATTATTAAAATGTAATACTTTGTATTGTATCAAGAAATGGCAGACATGAGATATGCACTTCCCACAAGTGATGTAAGAGCAGGGATAGCATAAATACCCTGAGAACCCTAGGAGAGTCAGTCGGTCTCGAGCTTCACAACTTTAATATTGTTGGTTGCTCAGCTACTCACCCTCTTTTTAGTTAATTTAAATAGTGATTGTCAACTTAGAATATTTTGATTTCAATACGTTACTGAATATAACGTGTCTGTTAAAGTCACATTGTAATTTCTGTTTAAATAAAATTGATAGAAGGGTTTTTTGGAAGAAGCCTTTTTAAAAAGCCGCTCCAAGAGGCCCAAAACCTATCTCGTGTTGTACATAAAGCGTCATTTTACATATGCACATGTAAGAATACTTACAACATGATCCAGCCCTAAATATGTACCAGAAATAAAGAAATATTACAGTAACATCTGCAAGAGGTAATACAGTAACATTTTGTTTAGGAAATGCACCTCGTAAGATTTAAGAACGTACCATTAAATTTTAAAGAGCAAGTTGCTGACGTTAACATTAATTTACATAGAAAAGTAAACAGTAGAAAGTGGTCTAACGCAAGCTTTAAGAATAATGTATATAATCGTTCGTGTTGTGAGCGTGCAATTGGTAACGTACAGTCTACAATTTATTACGGAATCAATCAAAAAGGAGTGTCTATCTTCTAAAATAGCAATACAAATAAAGCAAGTAGAAAAGTTCATTATACCTTGAGCTATGGGCTTCTTTCTGGAACCAACTACTTAACGTATACTAGCACACTATGTACAAAACGCATTTTAAAATCGTTTACAGAAGAGTCGAATAATAAGAAAACGAAAGAAGTAAGAGCGCTTTTCAAAAAGGAACTTTTATTTGTTCTAGTTCCGACTCAACGATTAGGTTAGTTGTCTTACGGGGGTGTCTTCATCTGGGCTTGGTAGTCTTGAGGTGTGTGGTTTCTTGTGTCGGTTGTTTGCTCTTGTAGCTGTTGCTCGATTCTTCAGCTGGTTTCCGGTGCTGTATCGATCTGTTGTCCGGGCGTTGCTTGGGTGTAAGCCAATGAACGAGGTTTAGTTGGTTTAGTACGTGGAAGTGTTGCGCTCCCTTGTGTGTTGGTTGATCTGGTTCGTCCGTGCCTAACCTCAATTCATTCCTTCTCGCCCATGTCGATATCTGATGCTGCTTGTAGTCAAAGCGGTGCCATAGTTGTTCTGTGTTTTAGTTGTAGCTGTTGTTCGTATGCTTTGCAGTTCCTATAGTTGTTGGGGTGTAGTCCATTGCAGCTTGTACACATGGCTTGTTCATCTATTCTCTTTTTGCAACTGCACTGTATGATGTCATCTCGCACACTTGACACATTGGAGGTTGAAACCGCAGTTGAGACTGGATTGTTCAAATCTCGGGCAGGCGAAGCACTGCGGTATCTCGACTCCGGTCTCGGGAGCTACCACCTAACAGTACAGTAAGTCCATATCTTCTGAGTTTCTGTAGTTATGAGCGTGTTCTTGAGGTGTTAGAGTAGTCTTGGGGTCGACTCGGTGGCTTTCCTACGTGCATCACATCTCGTCTTTGACGCCGTCAGGAATCAAGTTGCTAGCAAGTTCTCGTAGCACTATTTTAATCTCTTGTTCAGTCTTGAGGGTGTAGGTGTGGAATGTTATCTTGTTTTTCTTCAGGTTGTCTTCTATGAATCTAAACTTCGGGTTGTCGGTTGCGTAACGTTCATATTGTGCAAAAACACGTAGGGCGTTGATAGCTTTTACGTGGTTCAAGAAATTAATAAATTTCTCCATGTATATGTGCTGTATCTTGGGTCGAATACGCAGTGGTGGTGCTAGAGGCGTCTGCTTTTATTGCCGTATCAATAAAAACACAGGCATTGCTAAGAATATCCAATCTACTTAACTTAAAAGCCCCATTTTCTATTTACACCGCCGTCTCCTAATTGATTAATTTTAGGTCAGCAGGTATTCGTATGAACGCAAACGTAGATAGCCGATCTTCTAAATTCGTAAGCTGTGGTGTTCCTGTCTAAAGACGATGTATCGGCTTCCGTGGCTGAAGTTGATTTCCTACCACATTGCATAATAGAACATATTTTTATATATAAAATAAATCTGCAAGGCTTTAGTGATAGGGAGCACAATAAGGCAAAAGAGGCTTGGAACCTGTTTGAATGTAAAATTTTAGGCGAATACTTATATTTATAATCTGGTATCCTGTTATTGGCTAACGCCTTAGAAACTTTTAAACAGAATTGTTTAAATGTTTATCACATTCGGTACGGTATAATGTTTCCCCAAAATTGAGCTGCGATGTTATGCTTCGTTATGTCAAGATTGAACTAAAATTTATATCCGACTATTCTATGCTACACCTTTTTAGAAGAATATTCGGAGCAGGTTTAAGGGATACAGTGAAGGAAAGCATATGGCCAGCAATATATTTTTGGGTATATACAAGAAAGGTGAACCAATTACATATTTAATATATTTGAACTCTACAAATTTGTATAACCGCACTATGACTCAAAATTTATGTTTTTATATAAATTCAACATTTAAACATTTTCGAAATTACGGATGAAATCGTTATTGACTATACGAGTTATGTATCCCTCAATTGAATTATACATAAAGAAATAGAATAAATTCGGAAATTATTAGAAATATTAAGAAATGTTAAGTGAAGCGCAACAAAGTAAATCAAGGACAATTTTATACAGTTTATTAACGTTCATGGGAACGGAAGTGACACTGCAGATGTCAGGTCACAGGCGGTCACCGAAAGTCACGTACCGAGACTACCTAGAAAGTAAGATCGCAACAATGTATTTATGAATAGAGTTAAAAATAAGCAGACATGAGATCTGCAAGTTCCCACAGCCATGTGAGGGGGTAGGGATATTATAAAAAGCCCGGGAGCCCCAGTCGACGACAGTTAATTCATCGTTCAGCTTTAACATAGCAGTTCGTTAGATTACTCATTTTTGTACAATTAATTAATGTAATTCGATTAAAGTAATATTAATTCAAGTTTGTCAAAATTCCAAGTCAACTCTGTATAAATAAATAAAAATTGTTAAGAAGTTGGAAATGGTTTGTTAAAAAAGGCCGCTCCCAGCCACGAACCTTAACTTACGTACCAAATGGACGTGTTTTATTTGGAAACTTTGTATGATAAGCATTTGAACTTTTAAAATATATAAAATTTCTTTTGTCAAAACCCCAACATAAAAATTTATTCCAATACAATAAAAATTTACTATAAGCATTTACAGGTGAATGTCAAATCAATAAAGTGCAAAGAGTTTTAAAGATTAAGCAATCTGCGTGGTTAACAGCATATGTTGATTTAAATACTAGAATAACAGATAAGGAGTAGGATGGATTTCATAGAAAAGTTTTAAATTAATGATGAACGTAATTCAGCTATCAACCCATTGGCATAGCCGGGTTGCACTCTAGGCGCCGATCCTAAAAATTCAAATATTTTGACAGAGAATATAGCGGCGATACAAATGGAACGTTTGCGTGCATTAATAAGTCGGTGTTCATAGGATTTACAATCTTGGAATGATTATAAAGAGTTGTGTAAATTTTATTACGAGTTTAAAAAAAGAAGAATATGGAAGCGAGGTCCTTGTGTACCATTGTAACACAGACAATTTAATTTTGAAATTAGTTATAAAAAACTTTTATGATTAAATATCTTAAACTTTTGCATGAACTGCAATATTAATGTACTTGATCTTAAGTCAGTAGTAGGAAGAATATGGGTGGGGGTGTAGATGTAATCAATTCCTATGAGACTGCATTAAAATCATATTGCGTGCAAGTATAAGATTATACTTTTTGATAGTGATAAAAATATAATTAAAAACGGAGACACAAATGACTATATGGCTGCAATTGTGGACGGAAAGTTGATTTTAAGTAACCTGAACATTTTTATTTTATACGTCGAGTTCAAAAACAGGTTTGTTTTAACGAGTGGCCGGAGAGTAGAATATAAAGCGTTTGTACACTGCAAATCACTAAAACTTTAATGAAAAGTTATAAAAACGTGCTATGTTTCAAGTTGAAGCGAATAACCAGAATAATGAGTTTTCGCAAAAGTGCACCCTACCCTCGTGTGCATGACAGAGCATACGTGATAGTAAACTCTGGCACAGCTAACATCGACCTTTGGGGTTGCGGAGGCTGCAAGAGACCTAAAATTTCAGGGTAGGGAATAAGTATAAGAAAACGAAATAGACACTTTGGTAAACTAACCTAAATTTGTTATCTATTTAGAAATTAACATTTAAGAATAAAGATTAACTAGATAATTTTATGTAGTTATAAAGTATTAGTTTTTTAATGAAGTTGCTTTAAACTTGCAAACATAATATTCAAATTGATAAGATAGTGGTTTAATATACGATTTAGATACAGATAAATACTGAACTTGATTTATATATTACTTAATTAAAAAATTACCGTCTGTTTCATGAAACACTTGGCTTACATTTCTGACATAAAAAAATTACACGGAAGACTACATATGAATTTAAGGTTTTTAATATTTAAATATATAGAAATTTTTATTATAAGAAATGTATATTTTGTTACGTTTGTTTTTAAAATTTGTTTGATTATATATATATATATATATATATATATTGCTGTAATTATAGGGTTAATTTAGGGGTAGGTTAAGTCATTGGGGTCGTAGAATAAGCAAGGGAAACTCCCAAACAACAGAAGCACGAAATTATAGATATTAGGAGAGTAAATAGGTTATTATAAAAATTATTAGTTGCGAGCACACTGTATATAGCAGTACAAACAATTAAAACACATATCCAAGTGTAGCTACTAGCAGAGATTAGAATTTAAAAGGGTAACGAAACGCATTAAAATTAAATAAGTGAAAAACCTGCATGAAGTGGCTAGATAAACATTCATAAAGTGTGTAAAGATATTATCGTAAACGCACGCAGAAATTATGCTTTATTTAGAAGCGTACGTGATCTAAGAGAATCACAGTTATTCGAAAATCCAATTTATTGGAAAATAAACAAATACCAAATTTATTCAATTTAGATTAGAATAAAGCTAACAAACAAGACTACGTGCTAGATATGTACGAGGTTTTGGGATTCCTAAAGTAAATATAAGGTATAACAATTGAATTACGTGACTTCAAGCACCGCATCATACAGTTAAAACACATACAATTGGTAAATTTTCCCAAACAACAAGTGATAATATACTTGGCCTCGCCTAGCACGTGAAGCCAGCGAATCACAAACAAGAGTGGGACGATCTTATAAATATCTGGAGAATTGAATATCAAGTTAGTATACTTTGAAACTGGGCAGTGACTATAATTGAAAGTGCCAAATATTTACGTGAATAATAAATATTTGTTAACAGTGAAATTATAAAGTGTAGAATTGTGAAAATTATGCCGTATTTCTGAGACGTAAGTAAATAAGATTTAGAAAATTATAACATTTCTAATAATAAATAAAACAGTGCTCTGAATGTCGATCTAAATTCCTCTCTGAAGGTTTATCTAAATTTCTCTCGGAATGTAAATCTGAATTTACCATCTCAACTACCATAGGAATGACCATCTCAATTACGATATAAATTACAATCATAAATTACAAGTAAAATAATGTTACGATTCCTGTAGAACTTCAAATTACGAGACGCTACGATCAAAATACAATTTTGGAGAATGCTGCCTGGTCAAGCAAATTGATAATAAATAAATGCACCAATAACGATTTGGATATCGACTTCAATTCTTGGGAGCACCTATGAAAATAATTCAGGTTAGAGATTTTGATATGACTTAATTTTAAAACTGTTTTATCTCAAATATTTTTGATATGATTTATTTTAAACTGTTTTATCTCAATCATAATTTAAAGTGTAAAAGCCGACAAATTGGGGGTTTCTTGCGAAAATTTTATGAAAAGTTACAGACAGCTTGAAACGTTTCAATAAGTCTTTAAAGGTAATAAAAAGCTCGTTTTGCTGGCTTGATTTTGTAATAATTTGACAGATGTATATGTTAAAAAAAGGGAGAAAATAGTTAAAGGAGTTGTAAATATTCAATCATTATACTGTATATTATAGAAGTGCTTTATTTAATTGAATCAGCTAGTCGAGGCAAAAAGAAAATTATAAATTAACATTTCACACATGTTTGAGTGGTATAAGGGGCTGTGAGAGAGTAACAGGGGTTAACACTGCATAAATTATTGCACCCAATCGTAGGGGCGGCAAATATCACAGCAATATATATATATATATATATATATATATATATATATATATGTATTCTTATTTTTCTTTGACAGACTAATGTTCTGTCTTTGTTTGTACTAATCAACTAATTTTTATTTCAGAGAGACGACTCGTTTTTGTCTCTTTCTTGGGTTTTGTTTTCGATTACTTTCCCACGCCCAATCTCCGATTGACGTTGGCCCGGCATCTCTTCTTTTGGTTACGTAATTTCGTGCGAGTCTTTACTTTAATTGGATTTTCGTTAGTTCTTCCTGGCCCGCACAGTTTACCGTAACAAGTCATTTACTCATACCTCTATACTGTAGAAAAATTTTCATCATGCTTCCAATAAAAAAATTTGAATTTAAAATAATTAAAAAGGCATACCTGGCATGATGTACTTAATAAAAAGTAGGTTATCCTGAAGTCTCATGTAGAACTTATGAGTACATCCAACTTCAGTCAAAAGTAAAATGAATCAAACTTCCAACAGGTAAACTTGAACCAAACCGAATATCATTAATGTGTGGATTTCAGGTAGATTTTTGAAAGTAAATGTCAGGTACACTTCTATAATTTATTTGTAGGAAGATGGTTGCATCGAGGCCTCGGAAAACTTCCACCACTCACTTCTGTATGAGACGTAAGTAATTTCTGTATTTATGTGTTTGATTCCAATCGAATAATTTCATATTTGATGAGGTTAAGTAAACTAAACAGTTTCATTAAAAGTTGTTTGTTTTAGCCAATCGCATAAGCATTAAATAATAGTATAGGCACTCTAAACAGCATCGGGGCTAGGTTCAATAAGGATGAAGCGCTAACAGGACCAAAAAAATATGTCCATGCAAGAAACCTGTCGTTGATGTAGATGGTTTTGACAAATATGCAATTAGAAATGTAGTCTAGGTACCATATGTATAAAAACAGTTAGTAATTTTTAAACCCCTTGAAAAGCGAATAATCTTTTTGTATTTCACAGGAGCACATTACTATAGATTTGTGTGAAGTTAGCGATGACTTTTCCCAGCGATGACTTTTGTAAGACTGACATGCATAAGATGACGTGAAGAAAGAATCAGCGGAAAGGCATCGCTGAGCTGTCAAATTATAAATTAAGCTCTAACTAAACGAACACAATGCACACTGCATCAATATATTTAAAATATATTTAACAATTGTGAGTAATTAATAAAAGAGATTCTTTACAAACTTAGAATAATTTTAATATAACACCTAAGTCGTCATACCCCATAGCCAGGGATAAGAGTTGTTTTGATAGCATAAAATGAGAAAATATTCTTGTTACCTTTTTTTCTTAATTTTGGCAAAGTTCTTAAAGTGCAAACGATCGCTATAAATTGGTCATATTAAACACCACCGAAGGCATCTAAATACAAATTTTCAAGGCCGTAACGAGGGAGGAAAATAGTTTCGAGTACATAAAATGAGCAAAATTTTCTTATTTCCTTTTTTTCTTAATTTTGGCAAAGTTCTTAAAGTGCAAACGATCGCTATAAATTGGTCATATTAAACACCACCGAAGGCATCTAAATACAAATTTTCAAGCCCGTATCGAGGGAGGAAAATAGTTTCGAGTACATAAAATGAGCAAAATTTTCTTATTTCCTTTTTTTCTTAATTTTGGCAAAGTTCTTAAAGTGCAAACGATCGCTATAAATTGGTCATATTAAACACCACCGAAGGCATCTAAATACAAATTTTCAAGGCCGTAACGAGGGAGGAAAATAGTTTCGAGTACATAAAATGAGCAAAATTTTCTTATTTCCTTTTTTTCTTAATTTTGGCAAAGTTCTTAAAGTGCAAACGATCGCTATAAATTGGTCATATTAAACACCACCGAAGGCATCTAAATACAAATTTTCAAGCCCGTATCGAGGGAGGAAAATAGTTTCGAGTACATAAAATGAGCAAAATTTTCTTATTTCCTTTTTCTTAATTTTGGCAAAGTTCTTAAAGTGCAAACGATCGCTATAAATTGGTCATATTAAACACCACCGAAGGCATCTAAATACAAATTTTCAAGGCCGTAACGAGGAGGAAAATAGTTTCGAGTACATAAAATGAGCAAAATTTTCTTATTTCCTTTTTTTCTTAATTTTGGCAAAGTTCTTAAAGTGCAAACGATCGCTATAAATTGGTCATATTAAACACCACCGAAGGCATCTAAATACAAATTTTCAAGGCCGTATCGAGGGAGGAAAATAGTTTCGAGTACATAAAATGAGCAAAATTTTCTTATTTCCTTTTTTTCTTAGTTTTGGCAAAGTTCTTAAAGTGCAAACGATCGCTATAAATTGGTCATATTAAACACCACCGAAGGCATCTAAATACAAATTTTCAAGGCCGTAACGAGGGAGGAAAATAGTTTCGAGTACATAAAATGAGCAAAATTTTCTTATTTCCTTTTTTTCTTAATTTTGGCGAAGTTCTTAAAGTGCAAACGATCGCTATAAATTGGTCATATTAAACACCACCGAAGGCATCTAAATACAAATTTTCAAGGCCGTATCGAGGGAGGAAAATAGTTTCGAGTACATAAAATGAGCAAAATTTTCTTATTTCCTTTTTTTTCTTAATTTTGGCGAAGTTCTTAAAGTGCAAACGATCGCTATAAATTGGTCATATTAAACACCACCGAAGGCATCTAAATGCAAATTTTCAAGGCCGTATCGAGGGAGGAAAATAGTTTCGAGTACATAAAATGAGCAAAATTTTCTTATTTCCTTTTTTTTCTTAATTTTGGCGAAGTTCTTAAAGTGCAAACGATCGCTATAAATTGGTCATATTAAACACCACCGAAGGCATCCAAATACAAATTTTCATGCCCGTATCGAGGAGGAAAATAGTTTCGAGTACATAAAATGAGCAAAATTTTCTTATTTCCTTTTTTTCTTAGTTTTGGCAAAGTTCTTAAAGTGCAAACGATCGCTATAAATTGGTCATATTAAACACCACCGAAGGCATCTAAATGCAAATTTTCAAGGCCGTATCGAAGGAGGAAAATAGTTTCGAGTACATAAAATGAGCAAAATTTTCTTATTTCCTTTTTCTTAGTTTTGGCAAAGTTCTTTAAGTGCAAAAGATCGCTATAAATTGGACATATTAAACACCACCGAAGGCATCTAAATACAAATTTTCAAGCCCGTATCGAGGGAGGAAAATAGTTTGAGTACATAAAATGAGCAAAATTTTCTTATTTCCTTTTTTTCTTAATTTTGGCAAAGTTCTTAAAGTGCAAACGATCGCTATAAATTGGTCATATTAAACACCACCGAAGGCATCTAAATACAAATTTTCAAGGCCGTAACGAGGGAGGAAAATAGTTTCGAGTACATAAAATGAGCAAAATTTTCTTATTTCCTTTTTTTCTTAGTTTTGGCAAAGTTCTTAAAGTGCAAACGATCGCTATAAATTGGTCATATTAAACACCACCGAAGGCATCCAAATACAAATTTTCAAGCCCGTATCGAGGGAGGAAAATAGTTTCGAGTACATAAAATGAGCAAAATCTTCTTATTTCCTTTTTTTCTTAATTTTGGCAAAGTTCTTAAAGTGCAAACGATCGCTATAAATTGGTCATATTAAACACCACCGAAGGCATCTAAATACAAATTTTCAAGGCCCGTAGGAAATTAAAAATTTTTTTTTTATTTGAATTAAAAAATGTAACCAGCAAAATTTCAGCCGGAGGAAAATAGTTTGAGTACATAAAATGAGCAAAATTTTCTTATTTCCTTTTTTCTTAATTTTGGCAAAGTTCTTAAAGTGCAAACGATCGCTATAAATTGGTCATATTAAACACCACCGAAGGCATCTAAATACAAATTTTCAAGCCGTATCGAGGGGGAAAATAGTTTCGAGTACATAAAATGAGCAAAATTTTCTTATTTCCTTTTCTTAATTTTGGCAAAGTTCTTAAAGTGCAAACGATCGCTATAAATTGGTCATATTAAACACCACCGAAGGCATAAATACAAATTTTCAAGCCCGTATCGAGGGAGGAAAATAGTTTCGAGTACATAAAATGAGCAAAATTTCTTATTCCTTTTTTCTTAATTTTGGCAAATTCTTAAAGTGCAAACGATCGCTATAAATTGGTCATATTAAACACCACCGAAGGCATCCAAATACAAATTTTCAAGCCCGTATCAGGGAGGAAAATAGTTTTGAGTACATAAAATGAGCAAAATCTTCTTATTTCTTTTTTCTTAATTTTGGCAAAGTTCTTAAAGTGCAAACGATCGCTATAAATTGGTCATATTAAACACCACCGAAGGATCTAAATACAAATTTTCAAGGCCGTAACGAGGAGGAAAATAGTTTGAGTACATAAAATGAGCAAAATTTTCTTATTTCCTTTTTTCTTATTTTGGCAAAGTTCTTAAAGTGCAAACGATCGCTATAAATTGGTCATATTAAACACCACCGAAGGCATCCAAATACAAATTTTCAAGGCCGTAAAGAGGGAGGAAAATAGTTTCGAGTACATAAAATGAGCAAAATTTTCTTATTTCCTTTTTTTCTTAGTTTTGGCAAAATTCTTAAAGTGCAAACGATCGCTATAAATTGGTCATATTAAACACCACCGAAGGCATCCAAATACAAATTTTCAAGCCCGTACAGGAGGAAAATAGTTTTGAGTACATAAAATGAGCAAAATTTCTTATTTCCTTTTTTCTTAATTTTGGCAAAGTTCTTAAAGTGCAAACGATCGCTATAAATTGGTCATTTAAACACCACCGAAGGCATCTAAATACAAATTTTCAAGGCCCGTATCAAGGAGGAAAATAGTTTTGAGTACATAAAATGATCAAAATTTTCTTATTTCCTTTTTTTATTAATTTTGGCAAAGTTCTTAAAGTGCAAACGATCGCTATAAATTGGTCATATTAAACACAACCGAAGGCATCCAAATACAAATTTTCAAGCCCGTACGAGGGAGAAAATAGTTTGAGTACATAAAATGAGCAAAATTTCTTATTTCCTTTTTTCTTATTTTGGCAAAATTCTTAAAGTGCAAACGATCGCTATAAATTGGTCATATTAAACACCACCGAAGGCATCAAATACAAATTTTCAAGCCCGTATCAGGGAGGAAAATAGTTTTGAGTACATAAAATGAGCAAAATTTCTTATTTCCTTTTTTCTTAATTTTGGCAAAGTTCTTAAAGTGCAAACGATCGCTATAAATTGGTCATATTAAACAACACCGAAGGCATCCAAATACAAATTTTCAAGCCCGTATCGAGGGAGAAAATAGTTTTGAGTACATAAAATGAGCAAAATTTCTTATTTCCTTTTTCTTAATTTTGGCAAAATTCTTAAAGTGCAAACGATCGCTATAAATTGGTCATATTAAACACCACCGAAGGCATCCAAATACAAATTTTCAAGCCCGTATCAGGGAGGAAAATAGTTTCAGTACATAAAATGAGCAAAATTTTCTTATTTCCTTTTTTTCTTTATTTTGGCAAAGTTCTTAAAGTGCAAACGATCGCTATAAATTGGTCATATTAAACACCACCGAAGGCATCCAAATACAAATTTTCAAGCCCGTACGAGGGAGGAAAATAGTTTTGAGTACATAAAATGAGCAAAATTTCTTATTTCCTTTTTTCTTAATTTTGGCAAAATTCTTAAAGTGCAAACGATCGCTATAAATTGGTCATATTAAACACCACCGAAGGCATCCAAATACAAATTTTCAAGCCCGTATCGAGGGAGGAAAATGTTTAGTACATAAAATGAGCAAAATTTCTTATTTTTTTTTTTTAATTTTGGCAAAGTTCTTAAAGTGCCGATCGCTATAAATTGGTCATATTAAACACCACCGAAGGCATCTAAATACAAATTTTCAAGGCCGTACGAGGGAGGAAAATAGTTTCGAGTACATAAAATGAGCAAAATTTTCTTATTTCCTTTTTCTTAATTTTGGCAAAGTTCTTAAAGTGCAAACGATCGCTATAAATTGGTCATATTAAACACCACCGAAGGCATCTAAATACAAATTTTCAAGCCCGTATCAGGGAGGAAAATAGTTTTAGTACATAAAATGAGCAAAATTTCTTATTTCCTTTTTCTTATTTTGGCAAAGTTCTTAAAGTGCAAACGATCGCTATAAATTGGTCATATTAAACACCACCGAAGGCATCCAAATACAAATTTTCAAGCCCGTATCAGGGAGGAAAATGTTTTGAGTACATAAAATGAGCAAAATCTTCTTATTTCCTTTTTCTTAATTTTGGCAAAGTTCTTAAAGTGCAAACGATCGCTATAAATTGGTCATATTAAACACCACCGAAGGCATCTAAATACAAATTTTCAAGGCCGTAACGAGGGAGGAAAATAGTTTCGAGTACATAAAATGAGCAAAATTTTCTTATTTCCTTTTTTTTTTAGTTTTGGCAAAATTCTTAAAGTGCAAACGATCGCTATAAATTGGTCATATTAAACACCATCGAAGGCATCCAAATACAAATTTTCAAGCCCGTATCGAGGAGAGAAAATAGTTTGAGTACTTAAAATGAGCAAAATCTTCTTATTTCCTTTTTTTCTTAATTTTGGCAAAGTTCTTAAAGTGCAAACGATCGCTATAAATTGGTCATATTAAACACCACCGAAGGCATCTAAATACAAATTTTCAAGGCCGTAACGAGGGAGGAAAATAGTTTCGAGTACATAAAATGAGCAAAATTTTCTTATTTCCTTTTTCTTAATTTTGGCAAAAGTTCTTAAAGTGCAAACGATCGCTATAAATTGGTCATATTAAACGCCACCGAAGGCATCTAAATACAAATTTTCAAGCCCGTTTCGAGGGAGGAAAATAGTTTTGAGTACATAAAATGAGCAAAATCTTCTTATTTCCTTTTTTTCTTAGTTTTGGCAAAGTTCTTAAAGTGCAAACGATCGCTATAAATTGGTCATATTAAACACCACCGAAGGCATCTAAATGCAAATTTTCAAGGCCGTATCGAGGGAGGAAAATAGTTTCGAGTACATAAAATGAGCAAAATTTTCTTATTTCCTTTTTTTTCTTAATTTTGGCGAAGTTCTTAAAGTGCAAACGATCGCTATAAATTGGTCATATTAAACACCACCCGAGGCATCCTAAATACAAATTTTCAAGGCCGTAATCGAGGGAGGAAAATAGTTTCGAGTACATAAAATGAGCAAAATTTTCTTATTTCCTTTTTTCTTAATTTTGGCGAAGTTCTTAAAGTGCAAACGATCGCTATAAATTGGTCATATTAAACACCACCGAAGGCATCCTAAATACAAATTTTCAAGCCCGTATCGAGGGAGGAAAATAGTTTTGAGTACATAAAATGAGCAAAATTTTCTTATTTCCTTTTTTCTTAATTTTGGCAAAGTTCTTAAAGTGCAAACGATCGCTATAAATTGGTCATATTAAACACCACCGAAGGCATCCTAAATACAAATTTTCAAGGCCCGTATCGAGGGAGGAAAATAGTTTTGAGTACATAAAATGAGCAAAATTTTCTTATTTCCTTTTTTCTTAATTTTGGCAAAGTTCTTAAAGTGCAAACGATCGCTATAAATTGGTCATATTAAACACCACCGAAGGCATCCAAATACAAATTTTCAAGCCCGTATCAAGGGAGGAAAATAGTTTCGAGTACATAAAATGAGCAAAATTTTCTTATTTCCTTTTTTTCTTAGTTTTGGCAAAGTTCTTAAAGTGCAAACGATCGCTATAAATTGGTCATATTAAACACCACCGAAGGCATCCTAAATACAAATTTTCAAGGCCGTAATCGAGGGAGGAAAATAGTTTTGAGTACATAAAATGAGCAAAATCTTCTTATTTCCTTTTTTTCTTAATTTTGGCAAAGTTCTTAAAGTGCAAACGATCGCTATAAATTGGTCATATTAAACACCACCGAAGGCATCCAAATACAAATTTTCAAGCCCGTATCTAGGGAGGAAAATAGTTTCGAGTACATAAAATGAGCAAAATCTTCTTATTTCCTTTTTTTCTTAATTTTGGCAAAGTTCTTAAAGTGCAAACGATCGCTATAAATTGGTCATATTAAACACCACCGAAGGCATCCAATACAAATTTTCAAGCCCGTATATAGGGAGGAAAATAGTTTCGAGTACATAAAATGAGCAAAATTTTCTTATTTCCTTTTTTTCTTAATTTTGGCAAAGTTCTTAAAGTGCAAACGATCGCTATAAATTGGTCATATTAAACACCACCGAAGGCATCTAAATACAAATTTTCAAGGCCGTATCGAGGGAGGAAAATAGTTTTGAGTACATAAAATGAGCAAAATTTTCTTATTTCCTTTTTTCTTAAGTTTTGGCAAAGTTCTTAAAGTGCAAACGATCGCTATAAATTGGTCATATTAAACACCACCGAAGGCATCCTAAATACAAATTTTCAAGCCCGTATCGAGGGAGGAAAATAGTTTCGAGTACATAAAATGAGCAAAATCTTCTTATTTCCTTTTTTTCTTAATTTTGGCAAAGTTCTTAAAGTGCAAACGATCGCTATAAATTGGTCATATTAAACACCACCGAAGGCATCTAAATACAAATTATCAAGGCCGTAATCGAGGGAGGAAAATAGTTTCTAGTACATAAAATGAGCAAAATTTTCTTATTTCCTTTTTTCTTAAGTTTTGGCAAAAGTTCTTAAAGTGCAAACGATCGCTATAAATTGGTCATATTAAACACCACCGAAGGCATCCTAAATACAAATTTTCAAGGCCCGTAATCAAGGGAGGAAAATAGTTTGAGTACATAAAATGAGCAAAATCTTCTTATTTCCTTTTTTTCTTAATTTTGGCAAAGTTCTTAAAGTGCAAACGATCGCTATAAATTGGTCATATTAAACACCACCGAAGGCATCTAAATACAAATTTTCAAGGCCGTAACGAGGGAGGAAAATAGTTTCGAGTACATAAAATGAGCAAAATTTTCTTATTTCCTTTTTTTCTTAATTTTGGCAAAGTTCTTAAAGTGCAAACGATCGCTATAAATTGGTCATATTAAACACCACCGAAGGCATCTAAATACAAATTTTCAAGGCCGTAATCGAGGGAGGAAAATAGTTTGAGTACATAAAATGAGCAAAATTTTCTTATTTCCTTTTTTTCTTAATTTTGGCAAAGTTCTTAAAGTGCAAACGATCGCTATAAATTGGTCATATTAAACACCACCGAAGGCATCTAAATACAAATTTTCAAGCCCGTATCGAGGGAGGAAAATAGTTTCGAGTACATAAAATGAGCAAAATTTTCTTATTTCCTTTTTCTTAGTTTTGGCAAAGTTCTTAAAGTGCAAACGATCGCTATAAATTGGTCATATTAAACACCACCGAAGGCATCTAAATACAAATTTTCAAGGCCGTAACGAGGGAGGAAAATAGTTTCGAGTACATAAAATGAGCAAAATTTTCTTATTTCCTTTTTTTCTTAATTTTGGCAAAGTTCTTAAAGTGCAAACGATCGCTATAAATTGGTCATATTAAACACCACCGAAGGCATCTAAATACAAATTTTCAAGCCCGTATCGAGGGAGGAAAATAGTTTCGAGTACATAAAATGAGCAAAATTTTCTTATTTCCTTTTTTTCTTAATTTTGGCAAAGTTCTTAAAGTGCAAACGATCGCTATAAATTGGTCATATTAAACACCACCGAAGGCATCTAAATACAAATTTTCAAGGCCGTAACGAGGGAGGAAAATAGTTTGAGTACATAAAATGAGCAAAATTTTCTTATTTCCTTTTTTTCTTAATTTTGGCAAAGTTCTTAAAGTGCAAACGATCGCTATAAATTGGTCATATTAAACACCACCGAAGGCATCTAAATACAAATTTTCAAGCCCGTATCGAGGGAGGAAAATAGTTTCGAGTACATAAAATGAGCAAAATTTTCTTATTTCCTTTTTTTCTTAATTTTGGCAAAGTTCTTAAAGTGCAAACGATCGCTATAAATTGGTCATATTAAACACCACCGAAGGCATCTAAATACAAATTTTCAAGGCCGTAACGAGGGAGGAAAATAGTTTCGAGTACATAAAATGAGCAAAATTTTCTTATTTCCTTTTTTTCTTAATTTTGGCAAAGTTCTTAAAGTGCAAACGATCGCTATAAATTGGTCATATTAAACACCACCGAAGGCATCCAAATACAAATTTTCAAGCCCGTATCGAGGGAGGAAAATAGTTTCGAGTACATAAAATGAGCAAAATTTTCTTATTTCCTTTTTTTCTTAATTTTGGCAAAGTTCTTAAAGTGCAAACGATCGCTATAAATTGGTCATATTAAACACCACCGAAGGCATCCAAATACAAATTTTCAAGCCCGTATCGAGGGAGGAAAATAGTTTCAGTACATAAAATGAGCAAAATTTTCTTATTTCCTTTTTTCTTAATTTTGGCAAAGTTCTTAAAGTGCAAACGATCGCTATAAATTGGTCATATTAAACACCACCGAAGGCATCCAAATACAAATTTTCAAGGCCCGTATCGAGGGAGGAAAATAGTTTCAGTACATAAAATGAGCAAAATTTTCTTATTTCCTTTTTTTCTTAATTTTGGCAAAGTTCTTAAAGTGCAAACGATCGCTATAAATTGGTCATATTAAACACCACCGAAGGCATCCAAATACAAATTTTCAAGCCCGTATCGAGGGAGGAAAATAGTTTCGAGTACATAAAATGAGCAAAATTTTCTTATTTCCTTTTTTTCTTAATTTTGGCAAAGTTCTTAAAGTGCAAACGATCGCTATAAATTGGTCATATTAAACACCACCGAAGGCATCCAAATACAAATTTTCAAGCCCGTATCGAGGGAGGAAAATAGTTTTGAGTACATAAAATGAGCAAAATCTTCTTATTTCCTTTTTTTCTTAATTTTGGCAAAGTTCTTAAAGTGCAAACGATCGCTATAAATTGGTCATATTAAACGCCACCGAAGGCATCTAAATACAAATTTTCAAGGCCGTAACGAGGGAGGAAAATAGTTTCGAGTACATAAAATGAGCAAAATTTTCTTATTTCCTTTTTTTCTTAATTTTGGCAAAGTTCTTAAAGTGCAAACGATCGCTATAAATTGGTCATATTAAACACCACCGAAGGCATCCAAATACAAATTTTCAAGCCCGTATCGAGGGAGGAAAATAGTTTTGAGTACATAAAATGAGCAAAATCTTCTTATTTCCTTTTTTTCTTAATTTTGGCAAAGTTCTTAAAGTGCAAACGATCGCTATAAATTGGTCATATTAAACACCACCGAAGGCATCCAAATACAAATTTTCAAGCCCGTAACGAGGGAGGAAAATAGTTTCGAGTACATAAAATGAGCAAAATGTTCTTATTTATTTTTTTTCTTAATTTTGGCAAAGTTCTTAAAGTGCAAACGATCGCTATAAATTGGTCATATTAAACACCACCGAAGGCATCTAAATACAAATTTTCAAGCCCGTATCGAGGGAGGAAAATAGTTTCGAGTACATAAAATGAGCAAAATTTTCTTATTTCCTTTTTTTCTTAATTTTGGCAAAGTTCTTAAAGTGCAAACGATCGCTATAAATTGGTCATATTAAACACCACCGAAGGCATCTAAATACAAATTTTCAAGGCCGTAACGAGGGAGGAAAATAGTTTCGAGTACATAAAATGAGCAAAATTTTCTTATTTCCTTTTTTTCTTAATTTTGGCAAAGTTCTTAAAGTGCAAACGATCGCTATAAATTGGTCATATTAAACACCACCGAAGGCATCCAAATACAAATTTTCAAGCCCGTATCGAGGAGGAAAATAGTTTCGAGTACATAAAATGAGCAAAATCTTCTTATTTCCTTTTTTTCTTAATTTTGGCAAAGTTCTTAAAGTGCAAACGATCGCTATAAATTGGTCATATTAAACACCACCGAAGGCATCTAAATACAAATTTTCAAGGCCGTAACGAGAGAGGAAAATAGTTTCGAGTACATAAAATGAGCAAAATTTTCTTATTTCCTTTTTTTTCTTAATTTTGGCGAAGTTCTTAAAGTGCAAACGATCGCTATAAATTGGTCATATTAAACACCACCGAAGGCATCTAAATGCAAATTTTCAAGCCGTATCGAGGGAGGAAAATAGTTTCAGTACATAAAATGAGCAAAATTTTCTTATTTCCTTTTTCTTAATTTTGGCAAAGTTCTTAAAGTGCAAACGATCGCTATAGATTGGTCATATTAAACACCACCGAAGGCATCAAATGCAAATTTTCAAGGCCGTATCGAGGGAGGAAAATAGTTTCGAGTACATAAAATGAGCAAAATTTTCTTATTTCCTTTTTTTTCTTAATTTTGGCGAAGTTCTTAAAGTGCAAACGATCGCTATAAATTGGTCATATTAAACACCACCGAAGGCATCTAAATACAAATTTTCAAGCCCGTATCGAGGGAGGAAAATAGTTTTCGAGTACATAAAATGAGCAAAATTTTCTTATTTCCTTTTTTCTTAATTTTTTTTTTTTTTTTTTTTTTTTTTTTTTTTTTTTTTTTTTTTTTTTTTTTTTTTTTTTTTTTTTTTTTTTTTTTTTTTTTTTTTTTTTTTTTTTTTTTTTTTTTTTTTTTTTTTTTTTTTTTTTTTTTTTTTTTTTTTTTTTTTTTTTTTTTTTTTTTTTTTTTTTTTTTTTTTTTTTTTTTTTTTTTTTTTTTTTTTTTTTTTTTTTTTTTTTTTTTTTTTTTTTTTTTTTTTTTTTTTTTTTTTTTTTTTTTTTTTTTTTTTTTTTTTTTTTTTTTTTTTTTTTTTTTTTTTTTTTTTTTTTTTTTTTTTTTTTTTTTTTTTTTTTTTTTTTTTTTTTTTTTTTTTTTTTTTTTTTTTTTTTTTTTTTTTTTTTTTTTTTTTTTTTTTTTTTTTTTTTTTTTTTTTTTTTTTTTTTTTTTTTTTTTTTTTTTTTTTTTTTTTTTTTTTTTTTTTTTTTTTTTTTTTTTTTTTTTTTTTTTTTTTTTTTTTTTTTTTTTTTTTTTTTTTTTTTTTTTTTTTTTTTTTTTTTTTTTTTTTTTTTTTTTTTTTTTTTTTTTTTTTTTTTTTTTTTTTTTTTTTTTTTTTTTTGGCAAAATTTTCTTATTTCCTTTTTTAATTTTGGCAAATTTTAAACAAACGAGCTTAAATTTATTTAAAACCCACCGAAGGAAAATAAAATTTTCAAGGCCTAAAGGGAGGAAAATTTTCTCTAAAATGGCAAAATTTTCTTATTTCCTTTTTTTAATTTTGGCAAATTTTAAACAAACGAGCTTAAAATTTATTTAAAACCCACCGAAGGAAAATAAAATTTTCAAGCCCTAAGGAGGAAAATATTTTCTAAAATGGCAAAATTTTCTTATTTCCTTTTTCTTAATTTTGGCAAATTTTAAACAAACGAGCTTAAATTTATTTAAAACCCACCGAAGGAAAATAAAATTTTCAAGCCCTAAGGAGGAAAATTTTTTTTCTAAAATGGCAAAATTTCTTATTTCCTTTTTCTTAATTTTGGCAAATTTTAAACAAACGAGCTTAAATTTATTTAAAACCCACCGAAGGAAAATAAAATTTTCAAGGCCATAGGGAGGAAAATTTTCTCTAAAATGGCAAAATTTTCTTATTTCCTTTTTCTTAATTTTGGCAAATTTTAAACAAACGAGCTTAAATTTATTTAAAACCCACCGAAGGAAAATAAAATTTTAAGCCCTAAGGAGGAAAATTTTCTCTAAAATGGCAAAATTTCTTATTTCCTTTTTCTTAATTTTGGCAAATTTTAAACAAACGAGCTTAAAATTTATTTAAAACCCACCAAGGAAAATAAAATTTTAAGGCCTAAAAGGAGGAAAATATTTTCTAAAATGGCAAAATTTTCTTATTTCCTTTTTCTTAATTTTGGCAAATTTTAAACAAACGAGCTTAAATTTATTTAAAACCCACCGAAGGAAAATAAAATTTTCAAGCCCATAGGGAGGAAAATTTTCTCTAAAATGGCAAAATTTCTTATTTCCTTTTTCTTAATTTTGGCAAATTTTAAACAAACGAGCTTAAAATTTATTTAAAACCCACCGAAGGAAAATAAAATTTTCAAGGCCTAAAGGGAGGAAAATATTTTCTAAAATGGCAAAATTTTCTTATTTCCTTTTCTTAATTTTGGCAAAATTTTAAACAAACGAGCTTAAATTTATTTAAAACCCACCGAAGGAAAATAAAATTTTCAAGCCCATAGGGAGGAAAATATTTTTTTCTAAAATGGCAAAATTTCTTATTTCCTTTTTCTTAATTTTGGCAAATTTTAAACAAACGAGCTTAAATTTATTTAAAACCCACCGAAGGAAAAAAAATTTTAAGCCCTAAGGAGGAAAATTTTCTCTAAAATGGCAAAATTTTCTTATTTCCTTTTTCTTAATTTTGGCAAATTTTAAACAAACGAGCTTAAATTTATTTAAAACCCACCGAAGGAAAATAAAATTTTAACCCATGAGGGAAAAATTTTTTCTAAAATGGCAAAATTTTCTTATTTCCTTTTTCTTAATTTTGGCATTTTAAACAAACGAGCTTAAAATTTATTTAAAACCCACCAAGGAAAATAAAATTTTCAAGGACAAAAAATATTTTCTAAAATGGCAAAATTTCTTATTTCCTTTTCTTAATTTTGGCAAATTTTAAACAAACGAGCTTAAATTTATTTAAAACCCACCGAAGGATCCAAATACAAATTTTCAACCCTTAAAAATGGAGTCTAAAATGGCAAAATCCTTATTTTTTTTCTTATTTTCAAAGTTCAAATCAAAATCGCTTAAATTGGAAAAAAAGAAGGCATAAATACAAATTTTAACCCTTCAAGGGGGAAAAAGTTTCTAATAAAAGAGCAAAATTTTCTTATTTCCCAATTTTCAAATTCAAATCAAAGCGTATAAAGGAAAAAAAGAAGGCATTAAATACAAATTTTAACCCTTCAAGGGGAAAAAGTTTTAGTCAAAAATGGCAAAATTTTCTTATTTCCCAGTTTTCAAATTCAAATCAAAGCGTATAAAGGAAAAAAAGAAGGCATAAATACAAATTTTAACCCCTTCAAGGGGGAAAAATTTTAGTCAAAAATGGCAAAATTTCTTATTTCCCCAATTTTCAAATTCAAATCAAACGATCGAAAATTGGTCATATTAAAAACCAACTCTAAATCTTTTCCCTAAAAGGGGGAAAAAGTTTCTAATAAAAGAGCAAAATTTTCTTATTTCCCAAGTTTTCAAATTCAAATCAAAGCGTATAAAGGAAAAAAAGAAGGCATTAAATACAAATTTTCCCCTTCAAGGGGGAAAATTTTTAGTCAAAAATGGCAAAATTTCTTATTTCCCAGTTTTCAAATTCAAATCAAAGCGTATAAAGGAAAAAAAGAAGGCATAAATACAAATTTTAACCTTAAGGGGGAAAAAGTTTTAGTCAAAAATGGCAAAATTTTCTTATTTCCCTTAATTTTCAAATTTTAAAGGCAAACGAGAAAATTGGTCATATTAAAAACCAAATCTAAATCTTTTCAAGGGTTGGGGGAAAAATTTTAGTCAAAAATGGCAAAATTTTTATTTCCCAGTTTTCAAAATTCAAATCAAAGCGTATAAAGGAAAAAAAGAAGGCATAAATACAAATTTTAACCCTTCAAGGGGGAAAAAGTTTTAGTCAAAAATGGCAAAATTTCTTATTTCCCTTAATTTTCAAATTTTAAAGGCAAACGAGAAAATTTATATTAAAAACCAACTCTAAATCTTTTCCCTAAAAGGGGAAAAAGTTTCTAATAAAAGAGCAAAATTTTCTTATTTCCCAGTTTTCAAATTCAAATCAAAGCGTTAAAATTGGAAAAAAAGAAGGCATAAATACAAATTTTAACCCTTCAGGGGGAAAATTTTTAGTCAAAAATGGCAAAATTTCTTATTTCCCAATTTTCAAATTCAAATCAAACGATCGAAAATTGGTTATTAAAAACCAACTCTAAATCTTTTTTT